>CM069133.1:2745808-2895808 GCA_035221665.1 Okamejei kenojei
TGTTTCACTATTCTGCTCAACTCAGCGGTCACAGCATCTGTGGAAACATGATCAGTACGTTTACTGGGCAGATTTCATTTCTTCAGTACTAAAGAAATTATGCCGAAATCCAGGCCAGATGATTTAAAAACCCGAGTAAAAGTGGGGAGGGTGCTGAACTTAATGGGAGGTCAAATGGTCGAGGAAGAAGTACTAACGATGGTAAGAGCCTCAACTAGCACATGATGTACAGAGGTGCATCTTGGGGTCCAATCCACACACTCCTTGAAAGTGGCAACACAATAGTTAGAGGTGGTCAAGAATGCATAGACAGCAATGCCTTCCTTCTTGTGGGCAACCAGTAGCACCACAGCAGACTGTCCTTTGCACTCACAGTTTGGATTAGGAACAGCTCAACCCAAGACCACTAGAAAACTGCCGAGATACAGATGTATGATGTGTGCCCAAGTCTCTAGTCACGCGCAGACCACACACCATCCACCTCAGATAGATTCCGCTCCCAAGCTCCCCACCATCGACTCCATCTGACAACTACACAGCTCGCCTTCGGAAAGCAGCCCGACATGCATCTAAAGTACACAAAAACGCGGAGAACACTGCTATAGCTAGAGTGGCAGCAGTCATGATCTGAAAGGAGAAGCAAGGAGACTAAGCGCGACGTGTATTCGTGGGTCGACGACCCTTCTTCAGACTGTCAAGAGGATCAGGGACAACGAGTACAAATATTAGAAGCGTGATGTGGAGAGATACAGGAACAATGAGTGAAAGTTAATGCGAAAAACGTATCGGAGATAAAGGGAACAAAGCCATTGTAAAGCTGTTTTTTGGTGTGGAAAATGAGAAGCTTGGGGGACTGGGGTGGGGGAAGGAGATAGAGACTAGAGGGAATGCCGGGGGCCCGAGGGCATGAGGGAGAGGTGGGAAGGGAGGAGGACAGCAAGGGGTCGAGACCAAGCGGTGGCTTGGCGATCGTCGTTCGCCGAATCACCTCCACGCTCGCGGTCCTCAATATAACCAAACCCGACCATCCCCGGTGGCTATCAGCACTTCAACTTCAACTCCCCCCTCCCATTCCACATCCGAACCATCTCGCTTGGAGGCCTCCTGCCACGCCGCATGAGCAAACACCGCAAGCTGGAATGGACACAGCACCTCATATTCCGCGTTCGGAGTCTGCATCCTTCTGGGCTTGAATAATTACGAATTTTCTGCTTTTTCTGCAATTTCTGTATATACTCACGGAGTACCTTTGCTGTCTCCTCCCCTTCCCACCTCTCTGCCTACAGCCACTCGGCCCGTGGCATTATCCCTCCTCTCTATTCTTCCCTCCCTCCCCCAATCCCCAGTCGCACACCTAAGCTTCCTCATTTTCACCACCACAAACAGCTTAGCAATGTGCTTTGTATCCCTATTATCTCCGATACATTTGTTGTGCATATCTTTTCTGCTATTCACGTCTACATGGTTTCCTTATATCATCCACACATCCGGCGTCTATATCTCTCGTTTCCCTGATCCTCTGACCAGTCTGAAGAAGGGTCTCGACCCGATTAACGTCGCCTATGCTCCTTCGCCCTCCACCTTAGAATGCTGCTGCACCCGCAAACCCCGCTTAGTTTCTCCAGTGCTTTTTTGGTGTACCCATTGAATCTCTAGCATCTGCACTTCCTTCTTATAAAACGACCTCATCAAAGACTTGTCGCCTGTCCCACCACGGTCATCTCATTCTTCTCCCCAGCTCCCGTCCGGCAGAAGGATACAGAAAGCTTGAAAGCCCGACCACCAAGACTCAGGAACACTCTCTTCCCCACTCTGTTATACAGGCTTACTGACTGGCCCTTCCATAGCTGACGGGTACTGTCTGCTCACGTATTTCACCTCACCTTACCCCATTGCGGACATTGCTTGGTCTGTGGAAAACTGAGATGTCGCTAATCATATCTGAGAACTATAGTTCTTGCTTGTATTTTATTTGAACTATTATTCCACTCTTGATTAGTATTTATGTAAGGAGTATTATTTGAATCTATTAGGACCACCATAAAGCAAATAAACACTTTCACAATGTACTCAGGTGTTGCACGGTGGGACCAAGGGCAGCGATAGAGCTTTGCTCTGCCCTCACAGCGCCAGAGACCACTCGTGTTCACACATCCTGACCAACGGTGCTGTCCTCGCACTGGAGTTTGTACACGTGCCTGTGACCTGTGTGGGTTTTTCCACTGCTCCGGGTGCTCCGGTTTCCTCCCACACTCCAAAGACTGTGCAGGTTTGTTGGTTAATTGGCTTCAGGTCCCATAAATGTAAATTTTGTCCCCAGTGTCGAGATGTAGGATCAGTGTGAGTGTGCGGGGATCACTGGTTGGCTGCGGAGTCGTGAGGGCCTATTTCCGCGCTGTATCTCTACAGCTGGTAAACTCGGTCCCGCACAATAGATATTCACAGGGTTTGTGCACTCCGAAACGTTGCCTATTTCCTTCGCTCCATAAGAAGCCTAAGGCCCCTACGCCCGCCATGAGTTTGCTCCAGCATTTTTGATCGCTATCCAAATAATAAATCTCTGACCTAATTGAGTTTTCAGAGCAATAATCCATGAAGCAGCTCTCTGGGACTTTGGCCGGACTTCAGTACGGATGTCTTACGTGCAAGTTCTGAAGTCGCCACCCATCACATGGAAACTTCTGTCGCCCCCTATCGTTCTTAAATGCGCCTCGCAACCACCCTTTATTCTAGACTGGTGGCCGCCCCTGGTCACTCTGGACTCCGCCCAACATTGGAACACTTTTCCTGCAGCTAGCTTGTCGCAGGTGTAATTCTTTACAATGTTATATTGATGTTTCTATTAAAGATTCCTCCCCTCATCCTTCTAAAACGCTCTCACCTAGTGCTCTCTGGCCCTTGTCTTCGAGGCAAGGCCAGCAGCATCATCACAAGGACCAGGCACACCCCGGCCACTTCCCTCTCCACCCCTCTCAACCATACGTGGCACAGGAAGATGTGGAGGTTTGGAGAGTCGAGAAGAGGTCTTTACACCAGAGCACTGCACAGTTCCTGAATAAAATCATCACGTGCTGACATCTGCCCGTTAATTGTTCATCGTTGTGCAGAGGGATGTCACTTCCAGTTCCATGCGAGTAATCGAATGATGAACATTTATTTGAAAGTTGTTCACGAACAACTGCAATCGGCCTTGCTTGTCCTGTTGCCAAGGGCGCCCTTGTATTTGTCAGCATATTTTCCTAGAGATCCGTAAGTGATAGGCAGAATCTAAGCGCAATTTGGCCCATCAAGGTTTTCATGTTCTTTCCCGCCATGACTGATCTATCTCACCCTCATCAAACGCATTGATCCCCATGCACCATTCTCCCCCTAACCGATCCTGACACCTCACTATCCGGACTAATGCAAGAATCTCTCAATCTCTGCCTTAAAAATATCTGTCGACGTATGGCCATCCAGCAGCCGTTTGTGGGCTAAAAAGAATACCACATACAGATTTCACCACTCCCCCCCCTGACTAAAGAAATTCCTCAGAACGTCCTTTAAATTCTGAGGCTGTGTCCCTCTAGTCACTAGACTCTCCAAGGGGGGGTGCAGACTGTATGAATTGGTGCCAGCACACACTAGTATAAACCATCCATTTAACCCCATCCCCCTCATATCGAACAACAAGTTCAAGGTCCCTCCCCCCTCGTCAATCTTCTAAATGTGTGAGTGTTCAATAGAGTGAGACAAAATCAAAAGAGTGGGTTGAAACCCTGGCAAAAAGCTCGTCCAAATACGCCCGGTCATCCTTCTTCTCTCCCCTTCCATCTACACCTCACGTTGCCTCGGCAAGCACAGCAGCAACATCAATGGAACCAGTGCACCCCGGCCACTCCCTCTTCTCCCCCTCTCCCATCAGGCAAGAAGGTACAGAATGCGTGGAAAGTGCACACCACCAGATTCAACAAAGCAGAATAAAAATCTGGAGATACTCAGCAGGTGCGGCAGAATCTATGGAGCAAAGGAGAGTGACACGTTTCGGTCGAGACCCTTCTTCAGACTGACGTCGGGGTGGGACGAGGATGGGATAGGGGAAAAGAAGGAAGAAAGGAGAGACAGAGACAAGTGGGCTGAGGGAGACGCTGGGAAGGGGAAGGGGAAGGCAGGAGAAAAGCAAGGACTCCGCTCACCTGACATTTGGAATAAGTCAAGGGATGAGTGATGCGCTAGGGGGGGCTGGGGCGGGAGGGGGGAGGAGGGTTAACCAGCACAGGGTGTAAACTACGCCCAAAAACGCGGAATAATGAAGAGCTGCTCCTCAATTTTGCGGTGGATTCCCACATGCTCTGGCCCTCGGATGGGCGGGGGCCACAGGACAGAAAGAACAGACAATTGGGTAACGGGAGGATGGGAGTTAAGCAAGAGATGAGCCACAGCCCTGGTGAGTATCCAGGACTTGTTTAATGTGGACTAGAAAGCGGAGGGAACGTTCAGTGAAACACCAGTTGTATACCAGACATTGGTGATGCCGCATTTAGAGATATTGTGTTCAGGATTCTTGGCACCGAATCGTTTTTCTGGAAAGATGTTGTCAAGCACAGGAGACAAGGCTACAGAGTAAATATCTTACCTAGTGTGAGGATGTTGCCAGGACTCCCGGGCCTGGGCTATCGGTGAGAGGTCGCCTATCCCTCATGTTTTATTCCCAAACTCGAAATTGATTTTATGTGAGATATTGATCTATTTATTTAGTTGGACTCGCGCCAGATTTGGTTTCTCGAGATACAGTGCGAAAACTGGTTCTATTTCGCCTGCCATGAGCCCGTGCCAATGATGATGTCCCCTCATTGGAAAAAAGTCTTTGCAAGATGAAGAGGATTTGATATACATGCAGATGGGTATGCAGGGAATGGTAGGGTATGGGTCACTCATGTGCAGGCAGAGGAGATACGTTTAAAAACATACACTGTTCATAGACAACAGTCAATAGGTGCAGGAGTAGGCCATTCGGCCCTTCGAGCCAGCACCGCCATTCACTGTGATCACGGCTGATCATCCCCAATCAGTACCCTGTTCCTGCCTTCTCCCCATATCCCCTGACTCCGCTATCTTTAAGAGCTCTATCTAACTCTCTTGAAAGCATCCAGAGATTTCCCTCCACTGCTTTCTGAGGCAAAGAATTCCACAGATTCACAACTCTCTGGGTGAAAAAGTGTTTCCTCATTTCCATTCTAAATGGCCAACCCCATATTCTTAAGCTGTGGCCCCTGGTTCTGGAATCACCCAACATCGGGAACATGTTTCCTGCCTCTAGTGTGTCCAATCCCCAAATAATCTTATATGTTTGAATAAGATCCCCTCTAATCCTTCTAAACTCCAGAGTGTACAAGCCCAGCTGTTCCATTCTCTCAGCATATGACAGTCCCGCCATCCCGGGAATTAAACTCGTGAACCAACACTGCACTCCCTCAAATAATTAGCAAGAATGTCCTTCCATATCAAATTTGGCAGACCAAAATCTGCACCCAATACTCCAGGTGTGGTCTCACGAGGGAACTCTCTGTACAACTGCAGAAGGACCCTCTTTGCTCCTTTACTCAACTTCCTCTTGTTATGAAGACCAACTTTCTTCACTGCCTGCTGTACCTCTGCATTTGCTTACTTTCAGTGACTGATGAACAAGGACCCCCAGATCCCGTTGTACTTCCCCTTTTTGTAACTTGACACCATGTCAGGTAATAATCTGTCCACCCTCATACTAGAGGTCTGAGTTATAGGGAGAGGTTGAGAAGGCTAGGACTCTGTTCTTGGGAGCGCAGGAGGATGAGGAGTGATCTTAGAGACGTGTAGGAAATCATGAGAGGAATAGATTGGGTAGATGCACAGTCTCTTGCACAGAGTAGGTGAATCGAGGACCAGAGGACCTATGCCCCTGTCCCACTTAGGAAACCTGAACGGAAACCTCTGGAGACTTTGCGCCCCACCCAAGGTTTCCGTGCAGTTCCCGGAGTTTCCCGGAGGTTTTTGTCAGTCTCCCTAATGGTCGAAAGTGAGTTCCGCCTCTTCTATGTTCCGGCGATTATTTCAAAAAATTCAAAACCAGCTGCGACTAAAAATAGGTTGCCGTTTTAAAAATCGGTAATTTGTTAGTCGAAGTCGGTTGCGATGCTAGTTGAAGGTGGTTGCCGGAGGTTGCAGGTCATGGAAGGTAAGACCTCCCTGGTGGAATAAAGCTGGGTGAAAAAAAGGTCTTACCTTCCACTACGTGCAACCTCTGGAATGCAGGAAACCTCTGGGAACCGCACGGAAACCTTGGGTGGGGCGCAAAGTCTCCAGAGGTTTCCGTTCAGGTTTTCTAAGTGGGACAGGGGATATAGGCTCAAGGTAAGGGAAAGATTTAATAGGAATCTGAGGGGTAACTTTTTCACACAGAGGGTGGCGAGGCAACAAGCTGCCAGAGGAGGTAGTTGAGGCTGGGACTATCCCAACGTTTAAAAATCACTTAGACAGGTACATGGATTGGACAGGTTTAGAGGGATCTGGGTCAAATGCAGGCAGGCGGACTAGTGTAGATGGGACATGTTGGTTGGTGTGGGCAAGTTGGGCTGAAGGGCCTGTTTCCACGCTGTATCACTCTATGACTCTATCAAATGCCAGCATTTTGTTTCTGTCTCAATAGAGCTTTTTAAATTCAGTTCTACTGAAGCCAAATGCAGCACACTTCAGAGACAGAGCGGAACGCAGTATCGCTAATACACTTGGTACAAGTGGATGTAAGTGAATTTCTTCACAATTAGCTCGCTGATAATGAACCGTACTGAAATATAAGATGAAGTATTATTCTCGATAACAAACAGGCAGTCCTATACGCTAATAATTCTATGTATCAGATAACATAAAGCACAATTTAGATTAGCGATATTTCCTTGCTGTACATATAGCTTTTATTATCCATTTTAATGATACAATTTTTCTGAAAAACATGAAGTTTTGTCACAGTGTGGGCTGTTTCGAAGATAGATTGCTGCAAGATATATCTATTGTGGAAAGGTAGATCAATCACAAGTTCAGAAATGCATAATTGTCCTCTGAAAGCAATAACCGTGACTCATCTTTTCAAAACGATTAATGCGCAGAGTATTTTCAGTTCAGTTTATTGTCCCGTGTACCGAGGTACAGTGAAAAGCTTTTGTTGCGTGCTAACCAGTCAGCGGAAAGACTATACATGATTACCATTGATCCAATTACGTTCAGTGCAAGGTAAAGCCAGCAACGTCTAATCAAGGATAGACAATAGACAATAGGTGCAGGAGTAGGCCATTTGGCACTTCGAGCCAGCACCGCCATTCAATGTGATCATAGCTGATCATCCACACTCAGTACCCCGTTCCTGCCTTCTCCCCATATCCCCTAATGGTCCGAGGGTCACCAATGAGGTAGAGCATGGGTTCTCAACCAGGGGGGAATTCCCCCCAGGGGGGGAATTTCTGGTTTTCAGGGGGGGAATTGGGACCACAGATTAGCAAACTCAAACTGTCAGAATGTTGATCTTTTTATTGCTTTTGCATATTATTTGGAATGCACTTTTTGAGGCAGACAATCTTGGAAAGGGGGGGAATGACATTCTGACATTTGGTGAAAGGGGTGCATGGGGCAAACAAGGTTGACAACCACTGAGGTAGGTAGTAGTTCAGCGCTGCTCTCTGGTTGTGGTAGGATGGTTCAGTTGCCTGATAACAGCTGGGAAGCTGATGGGCCGAATGGCCTAATTCTGCTCCTATCACTTATGAACATGAATTAATGAACTTATGGAATGCATGTTGAACTTGAATATTGAATTTAAAACAATAAAATGAGTACTTCTGGCAACTTTGATGAAACAGCTGCCGTGTTCAGCTGTTAATATTCTCAAAACCAGTCGCTACTTAATTCAATTAAACCAGGCCTACACATGGTTTAACAACCAGCTGCCAGTCTACCTGTTGAGCTGAAAATCCACCAGCTTCATGAGTCTTCGTGAGGTACGTGAGTCTTCACATGCACTCTCCTCTTTATCGAAGATAGACATAGTGCTGGAGTAACTCAGCGGGTCAGGCAGCATCTGTGGAGAACATGGATAGGTGACGTTTCACAGAGTGCTGGAGTAACTCAGCGGGTCAGGCAGCATCTGTGGAGAACATGGATAGGTGACGTTTCACAGAGTGCTGGGGAGTAATCAGGGGTCAGGCAGCATCTGTGGGGAACATGGATAGGTGACGTTTCACAGAGTGCTGGAGTAACTCAGCGGGTCAGGCAGCATCTGTGGAGAACATGGATAGGTGACGTTTCACAGAGTGCTGGAGTAAAGGGCCTGTCCCACTTGGGCATCATTTGCGTGTCACGCAGGTGGCACACGAGAATTTTGAACATCCCAAAATCCTGGGTGCCGCGCGCTACCTCACGCCACCATGCCTCACGATGCACCAAACAATTTTTAGGATGTTGCATAAATGACTCGCAAATGACGCCCAAGTAGGACAGGCCCTTAACTCAGCGGGTCATGCAGCATCTCTGGAGAGAAGGTTTGGGTGACGTTTTGGGTCGAGACCGCTTCTTCAGACCGTGGGCCAGGGCAGAGGGGGACTCAAGAGAATAAAGGAGATGAGGATTAAGGAAAATGTAGAGTAGATCATCGTTAGCTGGGGGAAGGGGACAGCGAGGCGAACAATGTCTACTTTAATCAGGAGGACGGTCAGACTGGTCAGAGAACTCGGGTGGGGGAGGGATGGAGAGAGAGGGAAAGCAAGGGTTACCTGAAGTTGGAGAAGTCAATATTCATACCGCTGAGTTGCAAACTGCACAAGTGAAATACGTGGGGCTTTCCCTCTAGTTACTCCATATTTGTACCCGACTACGGGTGCTGTCTGTACGGAGTTTGCACGTTCTCCTCATGACCACGTGGGTTTTCTGCAAGATCTTTGGTTTCCTCCCACACGGCAAAGACGTTCAGGTTTGTAGGTTCATTGTCTTGGTATAAATATAAAATTTGTCCCTGGTGTGTGTAAGTGTGGGGGGATCGCTGGTCGGCACGGACTCAGTGGGCCGAAGGGCCTGTTTCCCCTCTGTATCTCTAAACTAAACTAAACTAAACCTATGCTATCCATTACCCAATAATCCTAGTGACCACCCTGACTTCCAGATGCTCCACCACCTCGTTCCCTGGAGCGCAGGAGGATGAGGGGTGATCTTATAGAGGTGTATAAAATCATGAGAGAAATAGATCGGGCAGACGCACATGATCTTTTGCCCGGAGTAGGGGAATCGAGAACCAGCTGACATGGGTTTAAGGTGAAGGGGAAAAAAGATTTAATAGGAATCTCAGGCGTAGCTTTTTCACACAGTGCGTGTATGGAACAAGCTGCCAGAGGAGGTAGTTGAGGCTGGGACTACCCCAACGTTTAAGAAACATTTGGACAGGTCTCTCTCGTCCCCTGTCATTCCCCCAGAGCCTTTAGTCTGTGAAACACTCAACAGATCACGCAACAGTTTAGCTCAAAACTACAAGATCGGCATGAAAACCCACACTTTCCTGGTGCCTGTCATTATTTAGTTTGGTTTTAATTCAATAGACAATAGGTGCAGGAGTAGGCCATTCAGCCCTTCGATCCAGCGCCACCATGCAATGTGATCATGGCTGATCATCCCCAATCAGTACCCCGTTCCTGCCTTCTCCCCATATCCCCTGACTCCGCTATCTTTAAGAGCCCTATCTAGCTCTCTCTTGAAAGCATCCAGAGAACCTGCCTCCACCGCCCTCTGAGGCGGAGAATTCCACAGACTCACAGCTCTCTGTGTGAAAAAGTGTTTCCTCGTTTCCGTTCTAAATGGCTTACTCCTTATTTTTAACTGTGGCCCCGGTTCGGTTTAGTTTATTGTCACGTGTACCGAGCTACAGTGAAAGGCTTTTGTTGCGTGCTAACCAGTCAGCGGAAAGACAATACATGATTGCAAATTACCATCCACAGTGCACGGACACATGATAAAGGGAATAACATTCAGTGCAAAATAAAGTCCTGATAAATATTATTGTTATTATTTTAAAAAAATTATTATTATTATAATTTTTGGTTTGATTATCATGCGTACCAAAGTACAGTGAGAAGCATTTTTCTTTCCAAAAAAAAAGATTATGCATGCTTACAATCGAGCCGTCCACAATGTACTGAAACAGGATAACGGGATAACGTTTAGTGCACGGTAAAGTCCATTTAAAGATAGCCCGAGGGTCACCAATGAGGTAGATAGTAGTTCAGCACCGCTCTCTGGTTGTGGTAGGATGGTTCAGGTGCCTGATAACAGCTGGGATAGAAACTGTCCCTGAATCTGGAGGTGTGCGTTTACACACTTTGTTTACACACTTCAGTTTACACACTTAGAGTCATAGAGTGATACAGCGTGGAAACAGGCCCTTCGGCCCAACTTGCCCACACCCGCCAACATGTCCCATCTACACTAGTCCCACCTGCCCGCGTTTGGCCCACATCCCTCCAAACCTGTCCTATCCATGTACCTGTTAAATGTTGGGATAGTCCCAGCCTCAACTACCTCCTTGGCAGCTTGTTCCTTTGTGTGAAAAAGTTACCCTTCAGATATCTATTAAATCTTTTCCCTTCACCTTAAACCTGTGTCCTCTGGTTCTTTATTCCCCTACTCTGGGCAAGAGACTGTGTGCATCTACCTGGTCTATTCCATTTTATACACTTCTATTAGATCATCCTTCAAATTACCTGATGGGAGGAGCACCTGTGGCATTGTGTGCAGTTTTGGTCCCCTAATTTGAGGAAGGACATTCTTGCTATTGAGGGAGTGCAGCGTAGGTTTACGAGGTTAATTCCCGGGATGGCGGGACTGTCATATGCTGAGAGAATGCAGCGGCTGGGCTTGTATACTCTGGAGTTTAGAAGGATGAGAGGGCACCTTATTGAAACATATAAGATTATTAAGGGGCAGAGGCAGGAAACATGTTCCTGATGTTGGGGGAGTCCAGAACCAAGGGCCGCAGTTTAAGAATAAAGGTTAAGCCATTTAGAACGGAGACGAGGAAACACTTTTTCTCACAGAGAATTGAGAGTCTGTGGAATTCCCTGCATTAGAGGGCGGTGGAGGCCGGTTCTCTGGATACTTTCAAGATAGAGCTAGATAGGGCTCTTAAAGATAGTGGAGTCAGGGGATATGGGGAGAAGGCAGGAACGGGGTACTGATTGTGGATGATCAGTCATGATCACATTGAATGGCGGTGCTGGCTCGAAGGGCTAAATGGCCTACTCCTGCACCTATTGTCTATTGTCTATTGTTTCAATGAGGTCACCCCCTCGTCCTTTTAAACTCCAGCGAGTACAGGCCCAGTGCTGACAAACGCTCATCATAGGTTAACCTACTCATTCCTGGGATCGTTCTTGTAAACCTCCTCTGGACCCTCTCCAGAGCCGGCACATCCTTCCTCAGATCTGGGGCCCAAAATTGCTCCAAATGCGGCCTGACCAGTGTCTTAAAGAGCCTCAGCATTGCTTTCCTGCTGTTGTATTCTCGTCCTTGAAATAAATGCTAGCATTTAATAGCAGTGAAGGGAGAGGGATTCAGAGCAGTCATGAAGGATTGTTTAAGGTCCCTTTGCTGCTTGATTGTAATAGGTGATCAATATTTCCAAGATGTTGTTTCCAATACATGGTGTGGCAGTTCATTGCAACGTCAATACTTGTTAGACAAGACAAACACATCTTTAGTGGGGAAGGTAGACACAGAGTGCTGGAGTAACTCATAGAAACATAGAAATTAGGTGCAGGAGTAGGCCATTCGGCCCTTCGAGCCTGCACTGCCATTCAATATGATCATGGCTGATCATCCAACTCAGTATCCTGTACCTGCCTTCTGTCCATACCCCCTGATCCCTTCAGCCACAAGGGCCACATCCAACTCACTCTTAAATATGGCCAACGAACTGGCCTCAACTACCTTCTGTGGCAGAGAATTCCACAGATTCACCACTCTCTGTGTGAAAAACGATTTTCTCATCTCGGTCCTAAAAGATTTCCCCTTATCCTTAAACTGTGACCCCTTGTCCTGGACTTCCCCAACATCGGGAACAATCTTCCTGCATCTAGCCTGTCCAACCCCTTAAGAATTTTGTAAGTCTCTATGAGATCACCCCTCAATCTTCTAAATTCCAGCGAGTACAAGCCAAGTCTATCCAGTCTTTCTTCATATGGAAGTCGTGCCATCCCAGGAATCAATCTGGCGAACCTTCTCTGTACTCCTTCTATGGCAAGAATGTCTTTCCTCAGATTAGGAGACCAAAACTGTACGCAATACTCCAGGTGTGGCCTCACCAAGACCCTGTACAACTGCAGTAGAACCTCCCTGCTCTTGTACTCAAATCCTTTTGCTATGAATGCCAACATACCATTCGCTTTCTTCACTGCCTGCTGCACCTGCATGCCTACTTTCAATGACTGGTGTACCATGACACCCAGGTCACGCTGCATCTCCCCTTTTCCTAATCAGTCACCATTCAAATTTTCCTGTTTTTGCCACCAAAGTGGATAACCTCACATTTATCCACATTATACTGCATCTGCCATGCATTTGCCCACTCACCCAGTCTATCCAAGTCATCCTGCAGCCTCCTTGCATCCTCCTCACAGCTAACACTGCCCCCCAGCTTCGTGTCATCCGCAAACTTCGAGATGTTGCATTTAATTCCCTCGTCCAAATCATTAATGTATATTGTAAATAGCTGGGGTCCCAGCACTGAGCCTTGCGGCACCCCACTAGTCACTGCCTGCCATCCTGAAAAGGACCGGTTCACTCCTACTCTTTGCTTCCTGTCTGCCAGCCAGTTCTCTATCCACATCAATACTGAACCACCAATACCGTGTGCTTTAAGTTTGTATACCAATCTCTTGTGTGGGAGCAGGCAGCATCTGTGGAGAACATGGATAGGTGACGATTCACAGAGTGCTGGAGTAACTCAGCGGGTCAGGCAGCATCTGTGGAGAACATGGATAGGTGACGTTTCACAGAGTGCTGGAGTAACTCAGCGGGTCAGGCAGCATCTGTGGAGAAACATGGATAGGTGACGTTTCACAGAGTGCTGGAGTCACTCAGCGGGTCAGGCAGCATCTGTGGAGAACATGGATAGGTGACGTTTCACAGAGTGCTGGAGTAACTCAGCGGGTCAGGCAGCATCTGTGGAGAACATGGATAGGTGACGTTTCACAGAGTGCTGGAGTAACTCAGCGGGTCAGGCAGCATCTGTGGAGAACATGGATAGGTGACGTTTCACAGAGTGCTGGAGTAACTCAGCGGGTCAGGCAGCATCTGTGGAGAATGTGGATAGGTGACGTTTCACAGAGTGCTGGAGTAACTCAGCGGGTCAGGCAGCATCTGTGGAGAATGTGGATAGGTGACGTTTCACAGAGGACATAAGTTCAAGGTGAGGGGGAAAATATTTAATAGGAACCTGAGGGGTACAGAGGGTGGTGGGTGTATGGAACGAGCTGCCGGAGGAGGTAGTTGAGGCAGGGGCTATGATGGCATCTAAAAGATCCATTCAGGTATATGGATAGGAACTGTGTAGAGGGATAGGGGCCAAACACAGACTGGGGTGACGGGAGTAGATGGGGCATCTTGGGCTGCACGGGTAAGTTGGGCCGAAGGGCCTGTTTCCTTGTTGTATGCCTCTATGACCCTTTGTGGTTTCCTCTGGGTGCTCTGGTTTCCTCCCACATTTTGCGAATATGTCATGGCAAATATCACTCGTCCATGCCCACAGCCACAAATCACTCCCGAGAGTGGTGAAGGCAGCACACCACATCACTGGCTGCTGTCTCACGGCCGTTCAGGACATGTTCCACCGGCGGTGCGTGCGGAAGGCACACAGCATCATCAAGGACCACAGCCCCCCAGCACGCAGACTGCTCTCCTTGTTACTGTCAGGCAGACGATACAGGAGCGTGGCTGCGCGTACCACCAGACTTAAGGACAGCTTTTACCATCATGTCATCAGGCTTCTGAACTCAATAACACATTTCAATAGACAATAGACAACAGGTGCAGGAGTAGGCCATTCGGCCCTTCGAGCCGGCATCGCCATTCAATGTGATCATGGCTGATCATCCCCAATCAGTACCCCGTTCCTGCCTTCTCCCCATATCCCCTGGCTCCGCTATTTTTAAGAGCCCCATCTAGCTCTCTGTTGAAAGCATCTAGAGAACCTGCCTCCACCGCCCTCTGAGGCAGAAAATTCCACAGACTCACCACTCTCTGTGAGAAAAAGTGTTTCCTCGTCTCCGTTCTAAATGGCTTACCCCTTATTCTTAAACTGTGGCCCCTGGTTCTGGACTCCCCCAACATCGGGAACACGTTTCCTGCCTCCAGCGTGTCCAAACCCATTAACAATCTTATATGTTTCAATAAGATCCCCTCTCATCCTTCTAAACTCCAGAGTGTACAAGCCCAGCCGCTCCATTCTCTCAGCATATGACAGTCCCGCCATCCCGGGAATTAACCTTGTAAACCTACGCTGGGCTCCCTCAATAGCAAGAATGTCCTTCCTCAAATTAGGCGACCAAAAATCAAATCATATTTCACATCATATATGATGATTGTTTTGATTATGTTGTTACCAATGTCATTTTTATATTATTTCATCTTAATTTTATCCTTGTAATATCATTGCTGAGGTGACCCGCTGTCTTGTCAAACACATTTCATTGTACCGATGACCCTGTGTTAACCTGCATATGACAAATAAAACTGAACTGAACTGCATCTACACTGGTCCCATTTGATTAACAAAGCATTGGAGTAACTCAGTGGGTCAGAGAGCATCTCTGGGGAGAAGACCCTTTTTCAGACAGGTTCTTCAGATTTGTCTGACCCAAAACGTCACCCATTCCTTCTCTCCAGAGATGCTGCCTGTCCCAAACATCCCCTCCTTTTTTCTCCTTCCTTCCCCTCCCCTTCCCAGCTCTCCCACAGCCCACTGTCTCGGCCTCTTCCTTTCATCTTCCTGCCCCCCGCACCCCCACATCAGTCTGAAGAAGGGACTCAACCCAAAATGTCGCCTATTCCTTTGCTCCATAGATGCTGCCTCACCCGCTGAGTTTCTCCAGCATTTAAGAATAAGGAGTAAGCCATTTAGAACAGAGACGAGGAAATACTTTTTCTCACAGAGAGGGATGAGTCTGTGGAATTCTCTGCCTCAGAGGGCGGTGGAGGCCGGTTCTCTGGATGCTTTCAATAGAGCTAGATAGGGCTCTTAAAGATAGCGGAGTCAGGGGATATGGGGAGAAGGCAGGAACGGGGTACTGATTGGGGCTGGTTCTACTCCTGCACCTATTATCTATTGTCTATTGTCATTTTTGTCTACCTTTAATTTTTCCAGCATTTAACCATATAACCATATAACAATTACAGCACGGAAACAGGCCCTCTCGGCCCTTCCAGTCCGTGCCGACCATTTGTTTTCCCCTAGTCCCATCTACCTGCACTCAGACCATACCCCTCCATTCCCTTCACGTCCATATACCTATCCACTTTACTTTTAAATGTTAAAATCGATCCTGCCTCCACCACTTCTGCTGGAAGCTGATTCCACACAGCCACCACCCTCTGAGTAAAGAAGTTCCCCCTCACGTTACCCCTAAACGTCTGTCCCTTAATTCTCATGTCATGCCCTCTTGTTTGAATCTTCCCTACCCTCAATGGGAAAAGCTTATCCACATCAACTCTGTCTATCCCTTTCAACATTTTAAAGACCTCAATCAAGTCCCCCCTTAACCTTCTGCGCTCCAAAGAATAAAGACCTAACTTGTTCAACCTTTCTCTGTAACATAGTTGCTGGAACCCTGGCAACATTCTAGTAAATCTCCTCTGTACTCTCTCTATTTTGTTGACATCCTTCCTATAATTAGGCGACCAAAATTGTACACCAGTTTGCAGTTCCTTCTTAAACATGCTGCCTGTCCTGCTGAGTTACTCCAGCATTTTGTAAACCAGCTATCCTTCTAAAACTTTCCCTTTGATGTATCTATCTAAATGTATTTGAAATGCTGTGAAATGCAGCCTCAACTACCTCCTCTGGCAGCTCGTTCCATACACCCACCACCCTCTGTGTGAAAAATCTACCCTTCGGGTTCCTATTGAATGTAATCATACAGTTATCCATCAAAGGTAGACAAAAATGCTGGAGAAGCTCAGCGGGTGAGGCACCTTCTATGGAGCGAAGGGATATTTTTCCAGCATCTGCAGTTCTTTCTTAAAAAGTTATCCATCAAAATCTTCCCCCTGGAATATCAAAGCCAAAACCTGGTTCCAAAGAACAGTGATTCAGTCAGCTAATCTCTGCTAAGTTAACTTCTCCAGGAGCCAAAATACTCTTGTTCCCGCTGCAACTGGCAGAGAATATTTAGGCAAGCTGCCATTTTTGCTTGTTATTGCTCTGGAAGAGAAATTGTACAGGAGAGGATCATCTTTGATGGATGGGTTTAGTTCAGTTTAGAGATACAGAGGGGAAACAGGCCCTTCAGCCCATCGAGTCCGCGCCGACCAGCGATCCCCACTCTAACACTATCCCCCACACAGGGGACAATTTTCAATCTTTACCGAAGGCAATTAACTCCCCAAACCTGCACGTCTTTGGAGTGTGGGTGGAGCACCCGGAGAAAAGCCACGCAGGTCACGGGGGGAACGTACAAACTCCGTACAGACAGCACCCGTAGTCAGGATCGAACCCAGGTCTCTGGCGCCGTGAGGCAGCAACTCTGCAGCTGCACGACCTTGCCAATCCGTGCCTTAGAAAGTCACTTTTTTTGCTGC
The DNA here is from genome assembly GCA_035221665.1 of Okamejei kenojei. Classification (NCBI taxonomy): domain Eukaryota; kingdom Metazoa; phylum Chordata; class Chondrichthyes; order Rajiformes; family Rajidae; genus Okamejei; species Okamejei kenojei. The sequence goes on from CM069133.1 coordinate 2,762,651, forward strand.
CTGACCCGCTGAGTTACTCCAGCACTCTGTGAAACGTCACCTATCCATGTTCCCCACAGATGCTGCCTGACCCGCTGAGTTACTCCAGCTTTTCTTGACTATTTTTGGTTCAAACTAGCATCTGCAGCATTTTTTTTGTTTTCTTGTTTGACAAAGTCACTTTTCTTTATTGAAACACTTTTAGTATTTCCCAAAACACTCAGTGCTCTAATGGAAAATCAATCGGAGTTTTGAATTGCTTTTAATGCCATTAATAATGTATGCAGCATGTAATGTGTGCAATTATATTCCCAACATGAAATGTAAAGGTCAAATTCTATCAATCTTAATTTTATTAGACAAACACATCTGCCGATGTCTTTTTCACCCGCAAATATGCCTGGTGTGATTTTTACACCGGGTGACAAAATCATGAAAATTGGGGTTGCGTATCATTTTTACGTGACAGTTTTGAAGAGGGCCAAATGAGTAATTAAGTTGAATTTTTCTTTTTTATCAAGCATTGGGAAGGAATTGACTCCATCTACACTTCACGGGGCCTTGGCAAGACCAGCAGCATAATCAAGGACCAGTCTCACCCTGGTCACTCCCTCTTCTCCGCTATCTTTAAGAGCCCTATCTAGCTCTCTCCTGAAAGCATCCAGAGAACCGGCCTCCACCGCCCTCTGTGGCAGAGAATTCCACAGACTCACCACTCTCTGTGAGAAAAAGTGTTTCCTCGTCTCCGTTCTAAATGGCCGACCCCTTATTCTTAAAACGTACCGAATAGTGAAAGGCCTGGATAGAGTGGATGTGGAGAGGATGTTTCCACTAGTGGGAGAGTCTCGGACTAGAGGTCACAGCCTCAGAATTAAAGGACGTTTCTTTAGGAAGGACATGAGGAGGAAGTTCTTTAGTCAGAGGGTGGTGAATCAGTGGAATTCATTGCCACAGACAGCTGTGGAGGCCAAGTCACTTGATATTTCTAATGGAGAGATTAATAGATTCTTGATCAGTACAGGTGTCGTGGGTTATGGCAAGGATTGGACAGGCGAGATGCAGGGCTCTTAAAGCTAGATAGGGCTCGTAAAGATAGCGGAGTCAGGGGATATGAGGAGAAGGCAGGAACGGGGTACTGATTGGGGATGATCAGCCATGATCACAGTGAACGGTGGTGTTGGCTCGAAGGGCCGAATGGCCTACTCCTCCACCTATTTTCTATGTTTCCATGTTTCTATATATCTCTAAATCACCGTCTAAATCTCTAATTTCCCTCTCAAGTGACACTCAGTCTGAAGAAGGGTCTCGACCCGAAACGTCACCTATTCTATTTCTCCAGAGATCCGCTATACCAGCTTTTTGTGTCTAGCTTAGGGGAAACAATCTGATGAATTTAATATGGAAGAAATTTCCCATTTTCAAACCTTCTGCAAATTTACTCAGGCAAAGAAGGCTTGCTTCGTTCCCCGATTAAATTTATGTCTGTTACTCCAGCACTCTGTGAAACGTCACCTATCCATGTTCTCCACAGATGCTGCCTGACCCGCTGAGTTACTCCAGCACTCTGTGAAACGTCACCTATCCATGTTCTCCACAGATGCTGCCTGACCCGCTGAGTTACTCCAGCACTCTGTGAAACGTCACCTATCCATGTTCTCCACAGATCCTGCCTGACCCGCTGAGTTACTCCAGCACTCTGTGAAACGTCACCTATCCATGTTCTCCACAGATGCTGCCTGACCCGCTGAGTTACTCCAGCACTCTGTGAAACGTCACCTATCCATGTTCCCCACAGATGCTGCCTGACCCGCTGAGTTACTCCAGCACTCTGTGAAACGTCACCTATCCATGTTCTCCACAGATGCTGCCTGACCCGCTGAGTTACTCCAGCACTTTGTGTCCATCTGAGGGGAATCAATCAGCTGATTTTAAACATAGGAATGTTTCCCCATTTTGAAGCCTTCCGCAAATTTACCCAGTCAAAGAAGGCTCGCCATCTTCCACGCTGTCCTTTATAATTTCTGACTCTTTAAATTGTTGGTCGCTGTGAATCATATTGTATGAGTCAGAGGAGGATTTTATTCCTTCAGTGACTCCAGCGCTGGAGCAGCTGAATTCCATTATGTATCTTAAAATCTTTATAGATTTTCCGCTCCATAAATACTTTCTGATGGGCCTATATCACACATCATTTCATCAGGTAATGAATAAAAAGCTTGGGCACATGATGACTTCCCTAAGGTGTGAGAAAGTGGTGAACCTGTGGAATTCTTTGCCCCAGACGATGGATATATTTAAGCTGTGGATTAGTGCGGGGCCAGTAAATGGGGTTAAGATGGAGAGAAGATCAATGGATATATGGGCCGAATGGCCTAATTCCGCTCTGCTATGGACAGATATTATGTAGATAGACTGTGATTCTTGATTTAGTACGGGTGTCAGGGGTTATGGGGACCGCGCGTCGAACGTCATCACGCCACGGCCACGACGGGGGTGACTGATTGGGGATGATCAGCCATGATCACATTGAATGGCGGTGCTGGCTCGAAGGGACGAATGACCTACTCCTGCACCTATTGTCTATTGTCTATTGTCTAAACGCAAGGAGGTGGGACTAGTGTAGATGGGACATGTTGGCCGGTGTGGGCGAGTTGGGCGGAAGGGCCTGGTTCCACGCTGTATCACTCGATGACTATCAGGCCACTGAACACTACAAACTCCAACTAACCTTGAAATTATGAACTGTCTTAGTTGCATTAATAACTTGCATGTTTTGCTTTGCACTAAGTACAGTGTCACAGACCAGTTATGTTGATGCCAGTAAGAGTTGAGTTTAGTTGAGCTAATTATAGTCACGTGCAAGGAGATGATCAGCGGAACACAATCATTCCGCAGCAGCTGGTGGAGAAGTTGGAGTTATTGGGGGTTGATGTTGCCACATGTAACTGGGTTCTGAACTTTCTATCGCAACGGCAGCAGACAGTCAGGGTGGGCAGTAGGACATCAAAAACCATAGCCGTGAGCACTGGCTCGCCCCAAGGCTGTGTCCTAAGCCCCCTGCTGTTTAGTCTGCTTACACACGACTGTACTGCTAGACTCAACAACAACTTCATCAACAAGTTCGCTGACGACACAACAGTGGTGGGTCTCATCAGTGACAATGATGAGTCGGCGTACAGGATGGAGGTGGAGCTGCTCACAGGATGGTGCAAATCCCACAACCTCATTCTCAACGTGGGAAAAACGAAGGAGATGGTGGTTGACTTCAGGAGGGCGGGAAAACAACGCCATACACCTCTGCACATCGATGGAGCTGATGTGGAAAGGGTCAGCAGTGTGAAGTTCCTAGGACTCCACCTGTTAGATGACCTGACGTCCACGACCAACACCACAGCACTGGTCAAGTGAGCCCAGCAGCGACTACACCCTCTCCGTAGACTACGGAAAGCAGGTCTCCCCACTGCACACCTACAAACTTTTTATAGGGGGACAATCGAGAGCACATTAACCTACGGCATCACCTCCTGGTTCGGGAGCTGCAAGGCGTACGAACGGCACCAACTGGACAGGATTGTGAAGACCGCCAGCAGGATTATTGGTGCTCCACTCCCTTTATTGCTGGACATATACAGGAAGAGATGTATCAGCAGAGCCATCTCCATCATCAAAGACCCCTACCACCCATCGCATCACATATTCTCCATCCTGCCATCTGGGAAGAGGTACAGGAGCATCAGCTGCAAAACCAGCAGGATGCTCCTCAGCTTCTTCCCGCAGGCTATAAGACTGATAAACGGACTTTGCCCCCTGCCAAAGTATCGCGCACCAAACACCAACCTGGACACACTGAAGCAGAGCCATTGTCGTGCCACTGCCGATCGGAACTCGTAACATATGTAGTTTTATTCTCTATCTCTATTTATTTTTTACCACACACTGAATGGACACTGGTTGAGAAACGCTTTTTCGTTTTCCTCTGGGTACGCAAATACTCAGAAAAATGATAATAAAGATATACAATACAATCAGTACCCCGTTCCTGCCTTCTCCCCATATCCCCTGACTCCGCTATTTTTAAGAGCCCTATCTAGCGCTCTCTTGAAAGTATCCAGAGAACTGGCCTCCACCGCCCTCTGAGGCAGAGAATTACACAGACTCACAACTCTTTGCGTGAAAAAGTGTTTCCTCGTCTCCGTTCTGAATGGCTTACCCCTTATTCTTGAATTTATTAGCCAAGTGTGTTTTGCAACATACGAGGCATTTGATTTGCCGTACAGTCATACCAAAAATAGCAACATGACAGGGCTACATTCAAATTTAACAGAAACATCCACCACAGACATACGTATCGCACCATTCACTGCCAACGTGCCTATCCACTGTTTTTGTTGTGCCTATACAAAAGCCTCTTCAACACCACTGCCTCCTCCACCAGCCCTGGTATCCACCACCACCACCACCCCTGGCAGCATGTTCCAGGTACCCACCACCCTCTGTGTAAACAAACTTGCCCCGCACAGCTCCATTAGTTTAAAGTAGACAAAACACGCTGGAGAAACTCAGCGGGTGAGGCAGCATCCATGGAGCGAAGGAAACAGGCGACGTTTCGGGTCGAGACCCTGCTTCAGACCCGAAATGTCACCTGTTCCTTCGCTCCATAGATGCTGCCTTAAGGGCCTGACCCACTTTCACGACCTAATTCACGACCTCTGCCGAGGTTGCCCTTGACATACTTGCAGCATGGTCGTCACGAGGTCGTAGGTAGATCGTAGGTAGGTCGTGATGCTAGTCGTAGATACTCGTGGCATCAAGTAGCTCGGGGCGTTTTTCTAGCCTGATGAAAAATGTCCATTAAAAAAGGTCGTGAATTAGGTCGTGAAAGTGGGACAGGCCCTTAACCCACTGAGTTTCTCCAGCATTTTTGTCTACCTTCGATTTTCCAGCATCTGCAGATCCATCTTCTACATTCTGGATAGCCTTGCCTTTTCTGGATGGCCTTTATCGTTTTTTTTATTTGAAAATGTATCACAAATTAATTATTCATGAAACTTAGCTCGACTTTTTGCCATCCGACAAACGTGACGATGATGCACACACACTCTGAGAATTTGTAGGCAAGTTAACAATAGGTTTAATGGCGAATGTCCTTATTATAATGTATAAATGAGTAAGCAACAGGCACTGAGAATATAATACAATGCGGACTGGATTAGTGCCAAGCAGTGGATAATTTGATAGAACGGGGATTCCCCTCCCCCACTATAGACGAGGCTCGCACCAGGGTCTCCTCCATACCCCGCAACACTGCCCTCTCTCCCCATTCCCCCACTCGCAACAAGGGCAGAGTCCCCCTGGTCCTCACCTTTCACCCCACCAGCCAGCACATACAACAGATAGTCCTCCGCCAGTTTCGCCACCTCCAACGTGACCCCTCCACTCGCCACATCTTCCCATCTCCCCCCCGTCTGCCTTCCGCAAAGACCGCTCCCTCCGCAACTCCCTTGTCAATTCTTCCCTTCCCTCCCGCTCCACCCCTTCCCCGGGCACTTTCCCTTGCAACCGCAAGAGATGCTACACTTGTCCCTTCACCTCCCACCTCCACTCCTTTCAGAGACCCAAGCAGTCCTTCCAGGTCCGACAGAGGTTCACCTGCACCTCCTCCAACCTCATCTACTGCATCCGCTGCTCCAGATGCCACTTAAGGAAGTAGCCCCAGAAATAGCGGATGCCTTAGTGATAATTTTTCAAACCTCTTTAGATTCTGGAGTAGTTCCTGAGGATTGGAGGGTACCTAATGTAACCCCACTTTTTAAAAAAGGATGGAGAGAGAAAACGGGGAATTATAGACCAGTTAGTCTAACATCGGTAGTGGGGAAACTGCTAGAGTCAGTTATTAAAGATGGGATAGCAGCGCATTTGGAAAGTGGTGAAATCATTGGACAAAGTCAGCATGGATTTACGAAGGGTAAATCATGTCTGACGAATCTTATTGAATTTTTTGAGGATGTAACTAGTAGAGTGGATAAGGGAGAAGCAGTGGATGTGTTGTATCTGGACTTTCAGAAGGCTTTCGACAAAGTCCCACACAAGAGATTAGTATACAAACTTAAAGCACACGGTATTGGTGGTTCAGTATTGATGTGGATAGAGAACTGGCTGGCAGACAGGAAGCAAAGAGTAGGAGTGAACGGGTCCTTTTCAGGATGGCAGACCGTGACTAGTGGGGTGACGCAAGGCTCAGTGCTGGGACCCCAGCTATTTACAATATACATTAATGATTTGGACGAGGGAATTAAATGCAACATCTCGATGTTTGCGGATGACACGAAGCTGGGGGGCAGTGTTAGCTGTGAGGAGGATGCTAGGAGGCAGCAAGGTGACTTGGATAGACTGGGTGAGTGGGCGAATGCATGGCAGATGCAGTATAATGTGGATAAATGTGAGGTTGTCCACTTTTGTGGCAAAACAGGAAAGTGAACTATTATTTGAATGGTGACTAATTAGGAAAAGGGGAGATGCAACGAGACCTGTGTGTCATGGTACACCAGTCATTGAAAGTAAGCATGCGAGTGCAGCAGGCTGTGAAGAAAGCGAATGGTATGTTTGCATTCAAAGGATTTGAGAACAAGAGCAGGGATGTTCTACTGCAGTTGTACAGGGTCTTGGTGAGGCCACACCTGGAGTATTGCATACAGTTTTGGTCTCCTAATCTGAGGAAAGGCATTCTTGCCATAGAGGGAGTACAGAGAAGGTTCACCAGACTGATTCCTGGGATGGCAGGACTTCCATATGAAGAAAGACTGGATAGACTCGGCTTGTACTCGCTGGAATTTAGAAGATTGAGAGGGGATCTCATAGAGACTTACAAAATTCTTAAGTGGTTGGACAGGCTAGATGCAGGAAGATTGTTCCCGATGTTGGGGAAGTCCAGGACAAGGGGTCACAGTTTAAGGATAAGGGGGAAGTCTTTTAGGACCGAGATGAGAAAATCGTTTTTCACACAGAGAGTGGTGAATCTGTGGAATTCTCTGCCACAGAAGGTAGTTGAGGCCAGTTCGTTGGCCATATTTAAGAGGGAGTTGGATGTGACCCTTGTGGCTGAAGGGATCAGGGGGTACGGAGAGAAGGCAGGTACAGGATATTGAGTTGGATGATCAGCCATGATCATATTGAATGGCGGTGCAGGCTCGAAGGGCCGAATGGCCTGCTCCTGCACCTAATTTCCATGTTTCTATGTTTTCTATGATCTATATCGGTGAGACCAAGCGGAGGCTTGGCGATCGTTTCGCCGAACACCTCCGCTCGGTCCGCAATAACGAACCCGACCTCCCGGTGGCTCAGCACTTCAACTCCCCCTCCCATTCCGTATCCGACCTCTCGGTCCTGGGCCTCCTCCACGGCCAGAGTGAGCAACACCGCAAGTTGGAGGAACAGCACCTCATATTCCGCTTGGGGAGTCTGCATCCTCTGGGCTTGAACATTGAATTTTCTCAATTCTGTTAACCCTTGCTGTCACCTCCCCTTCCCACCTCTCCCTCAGCCCTCGGGCCCTGGCATTCCCTCTCTCTCTATCTCTCCCCCACCCTAGTCGCACTAGCTTCTCATTTTCACACTACAGTGGCTTGTTCCCTTTATCATCGTTACTTTTTTGCATATCTTTCATTCATTGTTCTTTATCGCTCCACATCACCATCTATATCTCTCGTTTCCCCGATCCCTAACCACTGAAGAAGGGCCTCGACCCGAAACGTCACCCATTCCTTCTCTCCAGAGATGCTGCCTGTCCCGCTGAGTTACTCCAGCAATTTGTGGCTATCTTCGATTAAAACCAGCATCTACAGTTCCTTCCTACACATTCCTTATCATGTATCTGTACACTGCAAATGGCTCGACTGTAACCATGTATTGTCTTTCCGCTGACTGGATAACACGCAACAAAAGCTTTTCTCTGTACCCTGGTTCACGAGACAATAATCTAAACTAAACTAATCGGTGAAGTGCTTTTTGTAGAGCACTCACTAATGCCTTTTTTATAGCACAGTGTAGTTTATTGTCGCGTCAACCACAGTTAAAAGCTTTTTTAGAGATACATCGCGGAAACAGGACCTTCGGCCCACTGAGTCCGTGTGAACCAGCGATCCCCACACAATTTATTACTGTACCATGCCGATTAACAAACCTGCAAGCCTGCACATCTTTGTGTGAAAAAGTTACCCCGCAGATTCCTATCAAATCTTTCCTCTCTCACTTTAAATCCAAGTCCTCTGGTTCTTGATTCCCCTATTCTCTGGGTAAAAATACATTTGTTCCCCAATATATTCCTCTCATGATATTATACACCTCTATAAGATCACCCCTCATCCTCCTGCATCCAAGGAATAGAATCCCAGCCTGCTCAACCTCTCCCTGTAGCTCATGGCAACTATGTTTGGGTTGCACTAAAGATCCGTGTTGTACTATTGTGGGTGGTTATCTAGTAATACTGATTAAAATATATTATTGATTACTATATGTTTATTTGTGTGGTATAGCATTAATGATGCAGTTAAGCAGCAGCAAATGAGAAGTTCATAGTTCTGTAGCTGAAACGTGTACGAAGGAACTGCAGATGCTGGTTTACACCGAAGATAGACACAGAGTGCTGGAGTAACTCAGCGGGTCAGGCAGCATCTGTGGAGAACATGGATAGGTGACGTTTCACAGAGTGCTGGAGTAACTCAGCGGGTCAGGCAGCATCTGTGGAGAACATGGATAGGTGACGTTTCACAGAGTGCTGGAGTAACTCAGCGGGTCAGGCAGCATCTGTGGAGAACATGGATAGGTGACGTTTCACAGAGTGCTGGAGTAACTCAGCGGGTCAGGCAGCATCTGTGGGGAACATGGATAGGTGACGTTTCACAGAGTGCTGGAGTAACTCAGCGGGTCAGGCAGCATCTGTGGGGAACATGGATAGGTGACGTTTCACAGAGTGCTGGAGTAACTCAGCGGGTCAGGCAGCATCTGTGGAGAACATGGATAGGTGACGTTTCACAGAGTGCTGGAAACGTAAGCTTAAAGCACACGGTATTGGCGGTTCAGTATTGATGTGGATAGAGAACTGGCTGGCAGACAGGAAGCAAAGGGTAGGAGTAAACGGGTCTTTTTCAGAATAGCAGGCATTGACTAGTGGGGTACCACAAGGCTCAGTGCTGGGACACCAGCTATTTACAATATACATTAATGATTTGGACGAGGGAATTGAATGCAACATCTCCAAATTTGCGGATGACACCAAGCTGGGGGGCAGTGTTAGCTGTGAGGAGGATGCTAGGAGGGTGCAAGGTGACTTGGATAGACTGGGTGAGTGGGCAAATGCATGGCAGATGCAGTATAATGTGGATAAATGTGAGGTTATCCACTTTGGTGGCAAAAACATGAGGGTAGACTATTATCTGAATGGTGGCCGATTAGGAAAAGTGGAGATGCAACGAGATCTGGGTGTCATGGTACACCAGTCATTGAAAGTAGGCATGCAGGTGCAGCAGGCTGTGAAGAAAGCAAATGGTATGTTAGCATTCATAGCAAAAGGATTTGAGGAGAAGAGCAGAGAGGTTCTACTGCAGTTGTACAGGGTCTTGGTGAGACCACACCTGGAGTATTGTGTATAGTTTTGGTCTCCAAATCTGAGGAAAGACATTCTTGCCATAGAGGGGGTACAGAGAAGGTTCACCAGACTGATTCCTGGGATGTCGGGACTTTCATATGAAGAAAGTTGGGGGAGTCCAGAACAAGGGGTCACAGTTTAAGGATAAGGGGGAATTCCTTTAGGACCGAGATGAGGAAAACATTCTTTACACAGAGAGTGGTGAGTCTCTGGAATTCTCTGCCACAGAAGGTAGTTGAGGCCAGTTCATTGGCTATATTTAAGAAGGTGTTGGATGTGGCCCTTGTGGCTAAAGGGATCAGGGGGTATGGAGAGAAGGCAGGTACAGGATACTGAGTTGGATGATCAGCCATGATCACATTGAATGGCGGTGCAGGCTCGAAGGGCCGAATGGCCAATTCCTGCACCTATTTTTCTATATTTCTATGTTTCTATAACTTAGCGGGTCAGGCAGCATCTCTGGAGAGAAGGAAAAGTTGACGTCACTCAGAGATGCTGCCTGTCCCGCTGAGTTACTCCAGCATTTTGTGTCTAATCTTCAGTTGACTCTTGTCTCTTTACAAAGAACAGTATAGCACAGGAACAGGCCCTTTAGCCCACAAGCACAATCCCTAATTGAACTAATCCTTTGTGATAGTAATCCACTGACTTGTTCAACATTTTAAGGCTTCCATCCAATCTCATCAATTCATGTTATAAGAGCAGAATTAGGCCATTCGGCCCATCAAGTCTACTCCAACGATTCAATCATGGCTGATCTATCTCTCCCTCCTAACCCCATTCTCCTGCCTTCTACCCATAACCCCTGACACCCATACTTATCAAGAATCTATCTATCTCTGCCTTAAAAATATCCACTGACTTGTGGCCTCCTCAGCCTTTTGTGGCAAAGAATTCCACAGATTCAACATCCTCTGACTAAAGAAATTCCTCCTCATCTCCTTCCTAAGGGAACTTTAATTCTGAGGCTGTGACCTCTGGTCCTGGACTCTCCCACTGGTGGAAACATCCTCTCCACATCCCCTCCTCATCCTCCTCAAGTCCAGCGAGTACAGGCCCAGTGCCGTTAAATATTCATCATATGTAAAACCCAATCTCTGTTTAGGAAAGTAAATTGATTGAATCAAGATGGAAGAGTTTTCATCTCAGGTCTTGAGAATGATATCAACAAAGCCAGTTTGATATCGCTCATCATTCATTACGGACCCGAAATATCACCCATTCCTTTTCTCCAGAGATGCCGTCTGATCCGCTGAGCTACTCCAGCTTTTTGTGTCTATCTTCGCTCGTGACTCAGCTCATGAAGAGGAACTGCAGAAGTCCGCTGAGAAATGTCAATGTATGGATGAATGCTTTAACCCTGACCACCGAGGGCGGCACGGTGACGCAGCGGGGTTTGTACGTTCTCACCGTGACCTGCGTGGGTTTTCTCCGAGATCTCCGGTTTCCACAATCCAAAGATGTACAGGTTTGTAGGTTGATTGGCTTAGTATAAGTGTAAATTGTCCCTAGTGTGTGTGGGATAGTGTTAAGGGCCAGTCCCACTTGGCAATATTTTTCGGCGACTGCCGGCATCATTGACTGACGTATCAGGACACCGAAACAATGCGCGGCGTGATGCGGCGTGACGACGTATCGCTCGCGGTGTGTTTTCAAGTCTCGCAACATCTTCTTACTCGGCCAAATCACTGGATGGATTTAAGAGAGAGTTAGATAGAGCTCTAGGGGCTGGTGGAATCAAGGCATATGGGGAGAAGCCAGGCACGGGTTATTGATTGGGGACGATCAGCCATGATCACAATGAATGGCGGTGCTGGCTCGAAGGGCCAAATGGCCTCCTCCAGCACCTATTTTCTATGTTTCTCTGTTTCTATATTTTCTATCCAAATGTTCAAAATCTTTTCCCGACAAAATCAGCCATGTGGGACAGGCCCTTTAATGTGCGGGGATCGCTGGTCGGCACGGACTCGGTGGGCCGAAGGGCCTGTTTCCGCGCAGTATCTCTGAACTATACTAAACTGCAATGGATGAAGATTTCTTCAACAAACATTACGACCAATTTGACCCATTGGTCTGGTTGGACGTTGATGCACGCTGCTGACACTGCAGCTACTGGAGATATTGACAACTCTAGTATCTGGGCTGGCTGGCTCGCGACAGGAGAGCATGTGTTTTTTCGTAGAAATGAACAGAATAATGTCACCGTCTCTTTTTCAACATTCAAGTCATGGAAGACAACTTGTGTTTAATACTAAGCCTCTCGTTCATGCTGCTTGCATGAGTGATTCGCACTGGGCAGTTTTAGATTGAGGATGAGCGAGGCAATTTCAGGCTCCGGCCTTGCGGTGCACTCGATTTGTGAATTCTTTACCAAATGAAACAGAACTTTTCAGCACGGAGTGATATCTCTTCCATTCCATAGAAACATAGAAAAACAGTGCAGGAGTGGGCCTTTTGGACCTTCGAGCCAGCACCGCCATTCTCTGTGATCATGGCTGATCATCCACAATCAGTACATCGTTCTGGCTTTTCCCCCATATTCCTCGATTCCCTTAGCCCTAAGAGCTAAATCTAACTCACTCTTGAAAACATCCAGTGAATAGGCCTCCACTGCCTTCGGTGGAAGAGAATTCCACAGATTCACAACTCCGATTCACAACATTGGGAACATTTTTCCTCCATCTAGCTTGTCCAGTCCTTTTATAATTTTATATGTTTCTATAAGATCCCCCTCTCACCCCTCTAAATTCTAGTGAATTCAAGCCCAGTCTTTCCAATCTTTCCTCATATGACAGTCCCGTCATCCCGGGGATTCATCTCGTGAACCTACGCTGCACTGCCTCAATAGCAAGGATGTCCTTCCTCAAATGAATGAAAAATAATCAAAAAAAGAAACGCTGATAAAGGAAATGTTTCCTGTTTCCCCGACTCTCGGTCTGAAGGAGAGAGCAATAAAAGCACTGAAGGGGCTGTCCCACTTGGGCGACCTAATTGGCGGGTTTAGGAGAGTTTGAACAAATGTCATGCTGAAGACCTCCTTCGATTATGCTGAAGACCAGCTTCGACTAGCTACGACTAGCTTCGGGTAATTGGACACCGATAGGGGAGAGTGAAGACGACCTCCTTCGATCCCCTTCGACCTCCCTTCGACTATGAGGGAAAGACATAGAGGGAGTACAGAGAAGGTTCACCAGACTGATTCCTGGGATGGCACGACTTCCATATGAGGAAAGACTGGATAGACTCGGCTTGTACTCGCTGGAATTTAGAAGATTGAGGGGGGATCTTCTAAAGACTGTCAAAATTCTTAAGGGGTTGGACAGGCTAGATGCAGGAAGATTGTTCCCGATGTTGGGGAAGTCCAGGACAAGGGGTCACAGTTTAATGATAAGGGAGAAGACTTTTAGGACCAAGACGAGAAAATCATTTTTCACACAGAGAGTGGTGAATCTGTGGAATTCTCTGCCACAGAAGGTAGTTGAGGCCAGTTCATTGGCCATATTTAAGAGGGAGTTAGATGTGGCCCTTGTGGCTGAAGGGATCAGGGGGTATGGAGAGAAGGCAGGTACGGGATACTGAGTTGGATGATCAGCCATGATCATATTGAATGGCGGTGCAGGCTCGAAAGGCCGAATGGCCTACTCCTGCACCTATTTTCTATGTTTCTATGTTTCTATGTTTCTATGTTTCTATGATGAAGACTATCTACGACTACCTTCGACTACCCTCGATTACCTACGACTAACGTGCCGACCTACTACGACTAAGCCTACGAGTAAAAAAAGTAGCGATTTCTTCCATGGCGACCTCTTTTTTACTCGCGGGCATTTTTCAGCATGTTGAAAAAAACACCGCGACCTAGCTGAGGCCTCGAGTACGCGAGGACCACTCTCGATCATGAAGGAGAGTTACGAAGACCTCCTACGACCTCGTGTCGACCATGCTGCGAGTATGAGTCGAGGGCAAACTCGCCAGAACTGGTGGATTAAGGTCGCCCAAGTGGGACAGGCCTTGAGTCACTCCTGACTGAAAAATGTGTTGCATTTTGCACATTTAAACAATACCAATTGAAAAAGTATTATCCATAAATGGAGTCATAGAGTCATACTGAAGCCAGTATAGTGGCAGATTATTATATCGTTCAAGGAAACCCTTCTTCAGACTGATGTAGGGTGGAGGGGCAGGGAGAAGTTTGTTGGGTGCCACCCTACATCAGTCTATAGAAGGGTTTCAGTCCGAAACGTTGACTATTTCCTTCGCTCCATAGATGCTGCTGCACCCGCTGAGCTTCTCCAGCACGTTTGACTACCTTGATGGGCCAAATGGCCTAATTCTGCTCCTATTAACGTATGAACATGAGGAGATGGGACATCTGTAGTGGCCATTTGGCATAATTTTGTGTGTCATTCTCCTAAGATTAAAATGTGCTCAACAAGAAGAGGTTTGGATGAATATCTTACTGTTTTACTTCGACAATGAAGAAACTATCCATCAAGAGGCTGTGTTTTGAAGATTTATCTTTCAACGGCATTGAATGTGTCGTGGAGAGCTCCCATGCGTATATGACACTAACTCCTTACCCCCGTGCCTCCTCATAGTGGGAAAAGGGACTTGTGTGGCCCATATCCCGCGAAACCTTTCCAATCCATGCAAGGTAGAAGTAAAGTTCTCTATAAATGTCAGAGTGTATTGGATAACATTTCAACTAGCAATGCGTGGAACCTGTGTGCTAATTTAACTTTCCTGACATTTGGTGTGATGATAAACCTGTCGCTGCCCTTTATTTAAACCCTGCAGACAGATCTCAGTCTGTGTCTACAACTGGCAGACATTCACACACAGTCATACTGAAACATTCTCACTGAAACTCTTCTCACTCTTGCTTTCATAAGCAAAGTGAGAACAGCTAGAGGCAGGAAAAATGTTCCCGATGTTGGGGGAGTCCAGAACCAGGGACCGCAGTTTAAGAATAAGGGGTAAGCCATTTAGAACGGAGACGAGGAAACACTTTTTCTCACAGAGGGTTGTGGAATTCTCTGCCTCAGAGGGTGATGGAGGCCGGTTCTCTGGATACTTTCAAGAGAGAGCTAGATAGGGCTCTTAAAGATGGCGGAGTCAGGGGATATGGGGAGAAGGCAGGAACGGGGTACTGATTGGGGATGATCAGCCATGATCATAGTGAATGGCGGTGCTGGCTCGACGGGCTGAATGGCCTACTCCTGCACCTATTGTCTATTGTCAAAGGTTTCTTACTTGCCGTATTAAACAGGGTCTGAGCTCTAGTTCATAGGCTCATACGTTTTAGGAGCAGAATTAGGCCATTCAACCCATCCATTGGGCCGGCACTGTGGCGCAGCGGTAGAGTGGCTGCCTCACAGCGCCAGAGACCCGGGTTCCATCCTGACTACGGGTTCTGTCTGTACGGAGTTTGTACGTTCTCACCGTGACCCGCGTGGGTTTCCTCCGGGATCTCAGGTTTTCTTCCACATTCCAAATACGTGCAGATTTGTAGGTTAATTAGCTTGGTATAAATGTAAATTGTCCCCAGTGTGTGTAGGACACTGTTAGTGTGCGGGGGGATCGCTGGTCGACGCAGACTCCGAGGGCCGAAGGACCTGCTTTCGCGCTGTGTGTCAAAAATTAACTTTCAATTAAGTCTACTCCACCATTCAATCACGGCTGATCTATCTCTCCCTCCCAACCCCATTCTCCTGCCTTCTCCCCATAACCCCTAACACCCGTATTAATCACTTAATTATTTGGAGCTCAGGAGTTGATTATTAATTTAATAAATTATTGATTAGTATTAACCAAGTGTTACTGATTATTCATAAATATATTATTGATTATTGTATATTTATCTGTAGGTTAGGTCCGTAAAGCTGCTGAGAGTAAGAATCTAATAGTTTTGTTGCCAGTACAGATGACAAGCAGGCTGGGACTCTATTCCTTGGAGCGCAGGAGGATGAGGGGGATCTTATCGAGGCGTACAAAATCATGAGAGGAATAGATCGGGTAGACGCACAGAGTCTCTTGCCCAGAGTAGGGGAATCGAGGACCCAGAGGACATAGGTTCAAGGTGAAGGGGAAAAGATTGAATAGGAATCTGAGGGGTAACTTTTTCACACAAAGGGTGGTGGGGGAAGGTAGTTGCCAAAGGAGGTAGTTGAGGCTGGGACTGTTGCAGCGTTTCAGAACATTGACAGGTACATGGAGAGGACAGGTATAGAGGGATATGGGCCAAACGCAGGCAAGAGGAACTAGTGTAGATGGGGCATGTTGGCTGGCGTGGGCAAGTTGGGCTGAAGGGCCAGTTTCCGCGCTGTATCACTCTATGACTCTATAAACACTCTTGATTGCTGAATATTGGATGAATAATGTGAAGCTGAGGTGTGAAGTATCTTTTATATAAATTCTCCAACTTGTCTGTCTAAAGTATGTTCAATGCAAAAAAAAATCCGTAGAACAAAATGTTCTCTCTTTATGTAAATGAAGAGAAATGAGCGACATTCAAGGATGTGACTTGTAAAGTCAACGTGAGTGAGAGCCAAATAAATTATTTTGGAACCGACAAGTTAACACGAAGAATGGAATTAAAACTCTACGTGACTCAGGAGTTGGAGATTGCAGAAAAGTCTTGAAAGTTTAAAGAAACATAGACATAGAAACATAGAAAATAGGTGCAGGAGGAGGCCATTTGGCCCTTCGAGCCAGCACCGCCATTCATTGTGATCATGGCTGATCGTCCCCAATCAATAACCCGTTCCTGCCTTCTCCCCATATCCCTTGACTCCACTAGCCCCTAGAGCTCTATCTAACTCTCTCTTAAATCCATCCAGTGATTTGGCCTCCACTGCCCTCTGTGGCAGGGAATTTCACAAATTCACAACTCTCTGGGTGAAAAAGTTTTTCCTCACCTCAGTCTTAAATGGCCTCACCTTTATTCTAAGACTGTGGCCCCTGGTTCTGGACTCGCCCAACATTGGAAACATTTTTCCTGCATCTAGCTTGTCCAGCCCTTTTATAATTGTATATGTTTCTATAAGATCCCCCTCATCCTTCTAAACTCCAATGAATACAAGCATAGTCTTTATGCAACGTTTAAGAAACATTAAGATAGGTAACTCAGCGGGACAGGCCACATCTATGGGTAGAAGGAATAGGTGACGTTTCGGGTCGAGACCCTTATTCAGATTCATGGATAGTCACAGCGCCAGAGACCCGGGTTCGATCCTGACCTCGGCTGCTGTCTGTGCAGAGTTTGTACGTTCTCCCTGTGACTGTGTGGGTTTCCTCCGGGTGCTTCGGTTTCCTCCCACACACCAAAGGTGCGCAGGGTTGTAGGTTAATTGGCGCTCTGTAAATTGTTGTTCGTGTGTCGGGAGTGGATGAGAAAGTGGGATAACATGGGACTAGTCTGAAGGTTAGACCCCCAGAAATACTGCAAGGGCCAAGCTGGGCCGAAGGACTAGGTAGATAGAAGGCCAGTGAGACCGGTTCGGCACAAGAACCTGACTGAAACCCGAATCAAGGATTAGATGAAGAGTTACATTTTATAATTCACGGACATACCTCCAATGATGTATATTTACCTAATTATTCCATTCTCTTTTAATATATCTTCTGGGTTTATAAAAAAAATGTTTTTTCTTTTTTGATTTCTTTTCTCTCCCTCTTTATTATTTCCTATCTGTATAAAAATAAAAAATATATATAGTACAATTATTATACAATTGATAATATAGACAACATTAATAATGTATGACTACTACAAACAAAATATTTTTTTATTATGTATTTACTTCTAATAAAAACATTTACAAAAAAAAGGCCCGTGAGGAACAATGACAGAAAATTTACAGGAGTGTTTGATGGAGAGAGGTCCACAGATGCTGCCTGACCCGCTGAGTTACTCCAGCACTCTGTGAAACGTCACCTATCCATGTTCTCCACAGATGCTGCCTGACCCGCTGAGTTACTCCAGCACTCTGTGAAACGTCACCTATCCATGTTCTCCACAGATGCTGCCTGACCCGCTGAGTTACTCCAGCACTCTGTGAAACGTCACCTATCCATGTTCTCCACAGATGCTGCCTGACCCGCTGAGTTACTCCAGCATTTTGTGTCTGTATTCGGTGTAAGCCAGCATTTTTAGTATCTTCCTACACATGATGTTGTCGAATATCCGCAGGTCTTATCCATATTTTGTCTGTAAAAATTAATTTTTTTCATCAAACAACAAGTTTCTTGATTTTTTTTACTGTAAATTTGCATTTATATAGAATCTTTAACACGCATAGACCACACCAGCTGCATTATTCAACAAAACTTGCCATCAGAGTAATGTAACACCTCGGTCCCTGTTTTTGTACACAAGCCCTCTTGAAATAAATGCTAGCACTGAGTTTGCTTTCTTTACTACCGATTAGACTTTTTGGGAATTAACTTTTTGGGAATCCTGCACCAGCACTCCCAAGTCCCTATGCACCCCATTCTCTGGATTCTCTCCCCATTTAGAAAATAGTCTACACCTTTATTCCTACAACCAAAATGCATGACTCCACACGTTGCTGCACTGTATTCCATCTGCCACTTCTCTGCCCGCTCTCCCAGCCTGTCCAAGTCCTTCTGCAGAGTCCCTGCTTTCTCTACACTTCCTGCCCCTCCATCTATTTTCGTATCGTACGCAAACTTGCCCACAATCCTCGTCCAATTAAGGCAGAGCTACTGCCTCACAGCGCCAGAGACCTGTGTTTGATTCTGACAACAGATGCCGTCTGTACAGAGTTTGTACGTTCTCCCCATGACCGCGTTGTTTTCTCCAGGTGCTCCGGTTTCCTCCCACAATCCAAAGACGTGCAGGTATGTAGGCTAATTGGCTTGGTGTAAGTGTAAAACTGTCCCTGGTGTGTGTAGGATAGTGTTAGTGTGCGGGGATCGCACGTCGGCACGGACTCAGTGGGCCGAAGGGTCTGTTTCCGTGCTTTATCTCTAAACTGAACTATGTATTCACTGGAGTTTAGAAGGATGAGGGGGGATCTTATAGAAACATATAAAATTATAAAAGGACTGGTCAAGCTCGAAGCAGGAACAATGTTCCCAATGTTGGGCGAGTCCAGAACCAGGGGCCACAGTCTTAGAATAAAGGGGAGGTCATTTAAGACTGAGGTGAGAAAAAACTTTTTCACCCAGAGAGTTGTGAATTTGTGGAATTCCCTGCCATAGAGGGCAGTGGAGGCCTAATCACTGGATGGATTTAAGATAGAGTTAGATAGAGCTCTAGGGGCTAGTGGAATCAAGGGATATGGGCAGAAGGCAGGCACGGGTTATTGACTGGGGACGATCAGCCATGATCACAATGAATGGCGGTGCTGGCTCGAAGGGCCGAATGGCCTCCTCCTGCACCTATTTTCAATGTTTCTATGTTTCTATGTAAACCAAACTACATTAAGCATTAGTGGAATCCTACTGCAGATAGATAGTCATAAACTATGGATGGAGTTAAAACATTTTCAATTAATGGATTTAAATGATACTCAGCTCTTTAATGTATCACAAGCTGAGAAATTGATTCCGTCCCAAGCACACTAACACAATCTCCTTCAAGTAACCCTTGCTTGCCCTCTCCCTCCATCCCTCCCCCACCCGAGTTCTGCGACCAGTCTGACTGTCCTGATTAAAGTAGACATCGTTCGCCTCGCTGTCACCTTCCCCCGGCTAACGATGATCTATCCTACATATCCCTTGTACCTTGTCCCATTTGATCTCTTGTTTTCACACCTTACCCTTCCATATCTCTGCGTTTCACTCTCCCCTGACTCTCAGTCTGAAGCTAGCGTTAGTGTGCGGTGTGATCGCTGGTCGGCGCGGACTCGGTGGGCCGGGGAGCCTGTGAAGTCTGAAGTTTGAAGCTGTCCAGAATGTCCATCAACCAGCACAATGATCTGTGATGTGAACTGATTCACCTGACAATGCTCAGTAATGTTAATAAGCAGAAATATCATGAATAAAATGAGTGTTGAAGGCAGAGGGGATATTAAACACTGCTCAAAAACATCGCAGCAGAGAATGGGTGGGTTCCAAAAATCAATGGGAACTCGATGGAAGCGAAGTGGTGGGAAAGCAGTGTAGATGGTGCCTGACATGGCCACGGCATACTCGTCCACTAACAGCAACAAGGAAGTCCTTCAAAAAACCATTTCAGTACATATCAAGAGGAGTTCATGACAAGAGGAGTCGAGTAGAGGAGCAAAGAGGTCCTTCTGCAGTTGTACAGGGCCCTAGTGAGACCACACCTGGAGTATTGTGTGCAGTTTTGGTCTCCAAATTTGAGGAAGGACATTCTTGCAATGGAGGGAGCTGAGGGTAGATTCACCAGGTTGATTTCCGGGATGGCGGGACTGTCATATGTTGATAGAATGGAGCAGCTGGGCTTGTACACTCTGGAATTTAGAAGGATGAGAGGATATCTTTTGGAAACATGTAAGATTATTAAGTGTTTAAGAAGGAACTGCAGATGCTGGAAAATCGAAGGTAGACAAAAGTGCTGGAGAAACTCAGCGGGTGCAGCAGCATCTATGGAGCGAAGGAAATAGGCAGCGTTTCGGGCCGAAACCCTTCTTCTTCTGAAACGTTGCCTATTCCATCGCTCCATAGATACTGCTGCACCCGCTGAGTTTCTCTAGCACTTTTGTCTACCTAGGATTATTAAGTGTTTTAACACGCTAGAGGCAGGAAAAATGTTCCCAATGTTGGGGGAGTCCAGAACCAGTGGCCATAGTTTAAAAATAAGGGATAAGCCATTAAGAACGGAGATGAGGAAACACTTTTTCACACAGAGGGTTGAGAATCTGTAGAATTCTCTGCCTCAGAAGGCAGTGGAGGCCAATTATCTGGATGCTTTAAAGAGAGAGTTATATATGGCTTTTAAAGATATCGGATTCGAGGGATATGGGGAGAAGGCAGGAATGGTGTACTGATTGTGGACGATCAGCCATGATCACTGTGAATGGTGGTGCTGGCTCGAAGGGCCGAATGGCCTACTCCTGCACCAATTGTCTATTGTCCACAACCATAGTTTGAAGTCATGAAGAAGGTCTCAACCTGAAACATCACCCATTCCTTCTCCCCAGATCTGCTGCCTGTCCCGCTGAGTTACTCCAGCATTTTGTGTCTCTCTTCGGTGCAATAAACAATAGACAATAGGTGCATGAGTAGGCCTTTCGGCCCTTCGAGCCAGCACCGCCATTCACTGTGACAAACCAGCATCTGCAGTTCCTTCCGACACAAATGCTCACGTTAAATTGCACTGTGTGTACCTGTGAAGAAATGAGTAGACTTTTTCGAGCAATGGGCTGAGATGAAAAAAAATTCACAATTGGCAATAACCCGACATTGCAACCTCTGTTTAAGCTCATTAGAGACGTTGCCTGTTAAATTAAAATTGGACTAAATTACACAAAATAGAATCAAGTAACCTGAGCTGCACCCTACCCATTTGCAAAAATTTAATAAGCATTCATTCCAAAGGGTCAAAATACTTGGTTAAAGCTTCAGATAATTACATTTCTCGACGCAGGAGCCAAAACAGCATGTTCATGGATGTACAGTAGGATGGAAGAGAAATCATTGCACATAGGATTTATGCTGTGTTAATGTAACATAGAAACATAGAAACTAGGTGCAGGAGGAGGCCATTCGGCCCTTTGAGCCAGCACCGCCATTCATTGCGATCATGGCTGATCGTCCCCAATCAATAACCCGTGCCTGCCTTCTCCCCATATCCCTTGACTCCACTAGCCCCTAGAGCTCTATCTAACTCTCTTAAATCCATCCAGTGATTTGGCCTCCACTGCCCTCTGTGGCAGGGAATTCCACAAATTCACAACTCTCTGGATGAAAAACGTTTTTTTCTCACCTCAGTCTTAAATGACCTCTCCTTTATTCTAAGACTGTGGCCCCTGGTTCTGGACTCGCCCAACATTGGGAACATTTTTCCTGCATTTAGCTTGTCCAGTCCTTTTATAATTGTATATGTTTCTATAAAATCCCCCCTCAACCTTCTAAACTCCAGTGAATACAAGCCTAGTCTTTTCAATCTTTCCTCATATGACTGTCCCGCCATCCCAGGGATCAATCCCGTGAACCTACGCTGCACTGCCTCAATCACAAGGATGTCCTTCCTCAAATTAGGAGACCAAAACTGTACACAATACTCCAGATGTGGTCTCACCAGAGCCCTATACAACTGCAGAAGAACCTCTTTACTCCTGTACTGAAATCCTCTTGTTATGAAGGCCAACATTCCATGCAGTAGGCGGGATGCAGGAGAAGAGCTAGTGTTGTGCCGAGGATAATCATGCTCATCTGCGGCCAGGTTCTTGCCTTTCACTGCCTCCTTCATCAGTACTTGTTACTCTTGCACAAGTGGTTATTTAATATGTGATACTGAACACGTTATATCATTGAATGGGCTAAAGCACTTCGAGCCATACGGTGCGGATGCAGACCCTTTGGCCCAACTTGCTACTGAGTCCGCACCGACGATCGATCGCCCCGTACACTAGTTCTATCCTACACACTGCGGGCGATTCACAGAAAGCAATTAACCTACAACCTGCACGTCTTTAGCATGTGGGAGGAAACCGGAGCACCCGGAGAAAACCCACGCAGGTCATGGGGAGAATGTACAAACTCCGTACCGACAGCACCTGTGGTCAGGATCACACCCGGGTCTCTGGCGCTGTGAGAAGAAGGAATGACCAGGGTGGGACGGGGACAAGTCTTTGATGATGTCGGCTGCTTTCCCGAGACAACGTGAAGTGTAGATGGGGTCAATGGTGGGGAGTGTGGTGTGTGTGACGGACTGGGCCACATCTACAATGGTGGGGAGTGTGGTGTGTGTGTTTGACTGGGCTTCTTCATGCTTTGTTATGTGTTTCTTGGCCCTGAGAGACTACTGTGGATGTTTTAAAGTGCGTGCCTGGGTGCGCGTGTGTTTACCTAGGTGCGTACACATAAATGTTAACTTCCACAGAGCTGCCGCGGTGATTCTGTGGACTGTGAAATGACTAATTCGTATTGATGGAGAAAAAGTCTTCGGTGATAGATCATCGAGGAGTGAGGCTCAAATGAATAATTTATGGAGCAAATCAGACGTCGCAAACTGTGAGATTGATATCGGGCCGATGTGTGACAATCATCAGCGCTCTCAGAATGATTCATTGCCTTAATCTCACTCGTAGTAAAAAAAATTGTATTGATATCTCGTCCCCGCCTCAACTTCATGATGTTCCGGTGGTACCCGGATACATTTCCCTGCCTCATCGGACAACTTGTTCAGCCTACCACAACCAGAGAGCAGTGCTGACCAGATATCTTCCTCACTGGTGATCCTCGGACTATCCTTTCAGAAAGAACTGCAGATGCTGAAAAAATGCTGGAGAAACTCAGCGGGTGAGGCAGCATCTGTGGAGTGAAGGAATAGGTGACATTTCAGGTTTGAAGAAGGGTCTCGACCTGAAACGTCACCTATCCCTTCGCTCCATAGATGCTGCCTCACCTGCTGAGTTTCTCCAGCATCTTTGTCTTCCTCGGATTATCCTTGATTGGACTTTACTGGCTTCACCATGCACTAAACATAATCCCCTTATGTCCCTGATTGAATCTGTCTGAAGAAGAGTGTCGACCTGAAACGTCACACATTCCTTCTCTCCAGAGATGCTGCCTGTCCCGCTGAGTTACTCCAGCACTTTGTGTCCATCTTCGATTTAAACCAGCATCTGCAATTCCTTCCTACACATACCCTTATCATGTATCTGTACACTGTAAATGGCTGGATTGTAATCATGTATAGTCTTTCCGCTGACTGGTTAGCACGCAACAAAAGCTTTTCACTGTACCTCGGTACACGTGACAATGAACTGAACAAAACTAAATGGTGAAGTGCTTTTTGAAGAGCACTCACTAATGCCTTTTAAGGAAACTCAGTGACTAATTTACAGGCAATGAGATAAATAATGAAATATTACGCTCAAAATTCAGTTTATTGATTTTGTGTGTTGCATAAAGGAATTTTATCAAAGGCACAATCGGTAACTGAGCATTGTTTGGAATAAAAAGCAACTGCAATGCTGGTTTATACCAAAGATAAACACAGAGTGCTGGAGTAACTCAGCGGGTCAGGCAGCATCTGTGGAGAACATGGATAGGTGACGTTTCACAAAGTGCTGGAGTAAAGTGCGGGACTGTCATAGGCTGAGAGAATGGAGCGGCTGGGCTTGTATACTCTGGAGTTTAGAAGGATGAGAGGTGATCTCATTGAAACGTATAAGATTGTTAAGAGTTTGGACACACTAGAGGCAGGAAACATGTTCCCGATGTTGGGGGAGTCCAGAACCAGGGGCTATAGTTTAAGAATAAGGGAGTAAGCCATTTAAAACGGAGATGATGAAACACTTTTTCCACAGAGAGTTGTGAGTGTGTGGAATTCTCTGCCTCAGAGGGCGGTGGAGGCCGGTTCTCTGGATACTTTCAAGAGAGAGCTAGATAGGGCTCTTAAAGATAGCGGAGTCAGGGGATATGGGGAGAAGGCAGGAACGGGGTACTGATTGGGGATGATCAACCATGATCACATTGAATGCTGGTGCTGGCTTGAATGGCCTACTGCTGCACCTATTGTCTGTTATCTATTGTCTATTGACTACACCCTAGCTTATTTGAGGTTATCCACTTTGGCGGCAAAAACAAGGGGGCAGATTATTATCTCAATGGGGTTAGGTTAGGTAAGGGGGAGGTGCAGCGAGACCTGGGTGTCCTTGTACACTAGTCACTGAAAGTTGGCATGCAGGTACAGCAGGCAGTGAAGAAAGCTAATGGAATGTTGGCCTTCATAACAAGAGGATTTCGGTATAGGAGTAAAGAGGTTCTTCTGCAGTTGTATATGGTGAGACCACATCTAGAGTATTGTGTACAGTTTTGGTCTCCTAATTTGAGGAAGGACATCCTTGTGATTGAGGCAGTACAGCGTAGGTTCACGAGATTGATCCCTGGGATGGCGGGACTGTCATATGAGGAAAGATTGAAAAGACTAGGCTTGTATTCACTGGAGTTTAGAAGGATGAGGAGGGATCTTATAGAAACATATAAAATTATAAAAGGACTGGACAAGCTAGATGCAGGAAAAATGTTTCCCAATGTTGGGCGAGTCCAGAACCAGGGGCCACAGTCTTAGAATAAAGGGGAGGTCATTTAAGACTGAGGTGAGAAAAAACTTTTTCACCCAGAGAGTTGTGAATTTGTGGAATTCCCTGCCACAGAGGGCAGTGGAGGCCAAGTCACTGGATGTATTTAAGAGAGAGTTAGATAGAGCTCTAGGGGCTGGTGGAATCAAGGGATATGGGGAGAAGGCAGGCACGGGTTATTGATTGTGGACGATCAGTCTTGATCACAATGAATGGCGGTGCTGGCTCGAAGGGCCGAATGACCTCCTCCTGCACCTATTGTCTATGTTTTCTCTGATCTCCGTGAGAAGATCTCATACTTTCAGAAGTTCGTGATAATTTTGGCCTGAAAAGCTGCCGTTACAGTTTTATTTTCCTCTCCATTTCTTGATCTGCCTACGAGGTTAAATCGCAAACTGTTTTATTAATAGAGCTGGAATGTGGTTTTCTACGAAAGTAGGCATTCTAATAATTACTCTCACTCACAGCACAATGCCCAGGAAGATGACTATTTCTCACAAGGCTTTCCTACCCTTATTTGATATCAGAACCCATCAATTTTCATCGAGGGGCTATGGTTCGGTATGTGTCCCTTGTCCCTTGTCCCTTGTCTATTGTCTATTGTGACCCATCAACAGTGGATAATTGATGGTGAAAGAACTCTTAGTTACAGTCATAGAGTGATACAGCGTGGAAACAGGTCCTACGGCCCAACTCACCCACACCGGCCAACAATGTCCCAGCTACACTAGTCCCACCTGCCTGCGCTTGGTCCATATCCCTCCAAACCTGTCCTATCCATGTACCTGTCCAACTATTAAACGATGGGATAGACCAGCCTCAACTACCTCCTCTGGCAGCTTGTTCCATACACCCAGAACCATGGTTCTGTATGAAAAATTTGCCCCTCAGATTCCTATTAAATCTTTTCCCTTCACCTTGAACCTATGTCCTCAGGTCCTCGATTCCCCTACCCTGGGCAAGAGGCTGTGCATCTACCCGATCTCTTTCTCTCATGATTTTGTACACCTCGATAAGATCACCCCTCACTCATCATCCTGCGCTCCAGGGAATAGAGATCCAGCCTACTCAACCTCCCTACAGCTCACACCCTCAAATCCTGGCAACACCCATCCTCGTAAATCTTTTCTGAACCCTTTCAAGCTTGACAATATCTTTCCTATAACATGGTGCCCAGAACTGAACTCAATATTCTAAATACAGTCTCACCAACGTCTAGTTAGTTAGTTAGTTTAGTTCAGTTTATTGTCCCGTGTACCGAGGTACAGTGAAAAGCTTTTGTTGCGTGCTAACCAGTCAGCGGAAAGACAATACATGATTACAATCGAGCCGTCCACAGTGTGCAGATGCATCTTATACATCCAAGCCTCAGAATTAAAGGACGTTCTATTTGGAAGGAGAAGAGGCGAAATTTCTTTAATCAGAGGGTGGTGAATCTGAGGAATTCATTGCCGCAGACGGCTGCGGAGGCCACGTCAGTGGCTATTTTTGAGGCATAGAGAGATAGATTCTTGATCAGTGCGGGTGTCAGGGGTTACGGGGAGAAGGCGGGAGAATAGGGTTAGGAGGGAGAGATAGATAAGCCATGATTGAATGGAGGAGTAGACTTGATGGGCCGAATGGCCTAATTTTACTCCTATTCCTTATGACCTTGTGGCCATAATAATGTTCAGTGCAAGTTAAAGCCCGTAAAGTCCGATCAAGCACATGTGCTGCAATGAGGTGGATAGTAGTTCAGCACTGCTCTCTGGTTGTGGTAGGATGGGTCAGTTGCCTGATAACAGCTGGGAAGAAACTGTCCCTGAATCTGGAGGTGTGCGTTTGTTTTCACACTTCTGTACCTCTTGCCCGATGGGAGAGGGGAGAAGAGGGAGTGGCCGGGGTGCGACTGGTCCGTGATGATGCTGCTGGCGTTGCCGGGGCACACGGGATGCACGACTTCATTGGTCGGGGCATTGAGTATAAGGCGGGAAACGATGTGGAGGCTTTGGAGAGGGTGCAGAAGAGATTTGCCGGACGATGCCTGGATTTGCCGGACGATGCCTGGATTTGCCGGACGATGCCTGGATTTGCCGGACGATGCCTGGATTTGCCGGACGATGCCTGGATTTGCCGGACGATGCCTGGATTTGCCGGACGATGCCTGGATTTGCCGGACGATGCCTGGATTTGCCGGACGATGCCTGGATTTGCCGGACGATGCCTGGATTTGCCGGACGATGCCTGGATTTGCCGGACGATGCCTGGATTTGCCGGACGATGCCTGGCTTTGCCGGATGATGCCTGGATTACAGGGTATTATCCACAAGTTACAGGGTTTAGTTTAGTTCAGATTTTTAGTTTAGAGATACAGCACGGAAACAGTCCCACCGAGACCGTGGCGACCAGCGATCCCTGCAGATTGGCGCTATCGCACACACCTTGTCGTGGTGGAGAAGCTTGTGTGGACCTGAGATCCTGAGAGCGATGCCGTCTGGAGCGATGCTCCTGGTAGGGCCACCCATGGCGGTAAGGTCGAGGGGGAGGTCTCTGACAAAGAGCCAATCCAACCAAGACCTCAACGGTGGAACAGGCGGAGGACGATGGCTGACCTTAGTGGAGCGTCACAACGGCTGGGAAGGCGGATGAAGGCTGCAGCAGAAAAGGGTCTCCGGTCGTCTTGGACTCCATGCCACTGGATCCTGACCCAGATCTGTCAAGGACCGTGGGGTGGCTGTCTGTGCACCAGTCTCCCCACGTTAAACAAAGTCACGCACAGGCGTCCTCCATATAGGGAATAGCACCCTGGACACCCGTGGTCAGCCACGACCGAAGGGGGCCTGAGAAGAAGACACACACTAGGGACAATCTACATTTGTACCAAGTGTACAAACCCAAGCCAATTAACCAACAAACCTGCATGTCTTTGGATTGTAGGAGGAAACTGAAGATCTCGGAGAAAACCCAAGCGGTCACGGGGAGAACTTACAAACTCCGTGCAGACAGCACCCGTAGTCTGGATGGAACCAGGGTCTCCCGCTTTGCAAGCGCTGTAAGACAGCAACTCTACCACCCCAGAGATGCAATGAGATGGGTTGGAAGATGGGGACTTTGTAGATCCCTTCAATGCAGGTGCAGCAGGCAGTGAAGAAAGCGAGTGGCATGTTGGCCTTTAAAACAAGAGGAGTCGAGTAGAGGAGCAAAGAGGTCCTTCTGCAGTTGTACAGAGCCCTAGTGAGACCACACCTGGAATATTGGGTGCAGTTTTGGTCCCCTAATTTGAGGAAGGACATTCTTGCTATTGAGGGAGGTTTACAAGGTTTATTCCCGGGATGGTGGGACTGTCATATGCTGAGGAAATGGAGCGGCTGGGCTTGTACACTCTGGAGTTTAGAAGGATGAGAGGGGATTTCATTGAAACATATAAAATTGCTAAAGGTTTGGACACGCTAGAGACAGGAACCAGGGGCCACAGTTTAAGAATAAGGGGTAAGCGATTTAGAACAGAGATGAGGAAACACTTTTTTTCACTGAGAGTTGTGAGTCTGTGGAATTCTCTGCCTCAGAGGGTGGTGAAGGCCAGTTCTCTGGATACTTTCAAGAGAGAGCTAGATAGGGCTCTTAAAAAATAGCGGAGTCAGGGGATATGGGGAGAAGGCAGGAACGGGGTACTGATTGGGGATGATCAGCCATGATCACATTAAATGGCGGTGCTGGCTCGAAGGGCCAAATGGCTTACTCCTGCACCTATTGTCTATTGTCTATTGACTACACCCTAGCTTATGGAAGGGCCGTTCAGAAGCCTGATAACAGAGGGGAAGAAGCTGTTCCTGAGTCTGGTGGTGCGCGCTTTCAAGCCTCTGTACCTTCACCCCGATGGGAGATGGGAGAAGAAGGAATGAGCGGGATGGGACGTCTTTGATTATGTTGACTAGATGTTATTCACAATTCCCTGCTCTGATTTGTCCAAATCCTCGCACTATATCAACGTACATCTCTCTGTCATTTGCTGTGAAATTATGAGCTGCGAGGACATTTTGAAGATACTGAACTCAATACAAAAAGTACGATTTATTTGCCTGTCCCATCAAGAGACGTAAATCACAAATATTACGCACCCAGCAGCGGAACAATGAAATTCTTACTTCCTGCAACTTAATAGCCCCATTAAGGCAATAAGTCACAAGATCTACAATAATCAATAAATAACATGATGAATTAATAATCAGTAAAACAGTAGCCATACTAATAATTGTGCAGAACCACGGCACCCACTGCGACCAAAACAACGTCCATTGTGCATTGTTGCTGAGATAAGGTTATGGTTAGTGTTGTGTAGGGTTGTGCAGTGTTCAAGAGCCTGGTGGTTGTTGGGAAGAAGCTGTTCCTGAACCTAGAACTCACGGTTTTCAGGCTCCTGAACCTTCTTCCCGATGGTAGCAGTGAGATGAGAGCGTGGCCAGGGTGGTGTGGGTCTCTGATGATGCTGGCTGCCTTGTTGAGGCAGCGACTCCTGTAGATCCCTTCGATGGTGGGGAGGTCAGTCCCTGTGATGGACCAGCCAGTGTCCACCACTCTCTATAGATCCCTCCGTTCCTGGGTGTTTGAGTCGCTGAACCGGGCCGTGATGCGACCGGACAATATGCTCTCCACTGTATAACTGGAGATGAAGTCTGACGGAGTGTTTGGCAGCATACCAAATCTCCTCAACGTTCCAAGGAAGCAGAAAACATTGATAACTTTTTCAAATTGGTAGATTTAAGCTTAAATTAATAAACCAGGCACAGGAGCCGATAGGGAGGCTCAAGGAACTGCAGTCGCTAGTTTACAAAAAAAAGAGACAGAGCGCTGGAGTAACTCAGCGGGTCAGGCAGCATCTGTGGTGAACATGGACAGGTGACGTTTCACAGAGTGCTGGAGTAACTCAGCGGGTCAGGCAGCATCCATCAGAGTGCTGGAGAGCGGGTCAGGCAGCATCTGTGGAGAACATGGATAGGTGACGTTTCACAGAGTGCTGGAGTAACTCAGCGGGTCAGGCAGCATCTGTGGAGAACATGGACAGGTGACGTTTCACAGAGTGCTGGAGTAACTCGGGTCAGGCAGCATCTGTGGGAACATGGATAGGTGACGTTTCACAGAGTGCTGGAGTAACTCAGGCAGCATCTGTGGAGAACATGGATAGGTGACGTTTCACAGAGTGCTGGAGTAACTCAGCGGGTCAGGCAGCATCTGTGGAGAACATGGATAGGTGACGTTTCACAGAGTGCTGGAGTAACTCAGCGGGTCAGGCAGCATCTGTGGAGAACATGGATAGGTGACGGTTCACAGAGTGCTGGAGTAACTCAGCGGGTCAGGCAGCATCTGTGGAGAACATGGATAGGTGACGTTTCACAGAGTGCTGGAGTAACTCAGCGGGTCAGGCAGCATCTGTGGAGAACATGGATAGGTGACGTTTCACAGAGTGCTGGAGTAACTCAGCGGGTCAGGCAGCATCTCTTCTTCTTGCGTGTGGCGTGCACGGCCTAACGTTGTTGGTCAACTTGTTCTATTTGATCTTCCGTTTGTGTATGTCGAGTTGATTGCGTTAGTCGAAACATGGCGGACCACGTGAAAGGTGCAATCTTCCAACCCGGCAACATCTCTGGAGAACATGGATAGGTGATGTTTTGGGTTGAGACCTTCAGACTGATTGTTGGGTGGGGGGGGGGGGGTGAAAAGCTGGGAGAGAGGGGAGGAAGGCAAAGCGTGACTGGTAATAGCTGGGCACAGGAGAGGGTGGAAAGGGTTGATAGGTAGATCATTGCACATAGGCCAGTGATGAAAAGGTGTCAGATAAAAGTGTCGAGGAAATGCGAATTGTGAAGCAAGAGGAGGGAATGTAGGTGGTCGGGGGAGGGAGAAATAGGTGCGAGTCCAGGTGGGGCATGGGGTGGGGGGAGGGGGTGAAGAAGGAAGAGGTGGAAGGTTTGGTAGATACATAAAATTGTAGAATTCAATGTTCATAACGCTCGGCTGTGAGTCATAACCCAAGCGGAATATGAGGTGCTGTTCCTCCAGTTTATGTGTGGGCCTCACTCTGACAACGGAGGAGGCCCAGGACAGAAAGGTCAGCGTGGGAATGGGAGGGGGAGTTAAAATGGACCCGGTATCAGGTCCTGTCAATTTAACAGTCCATGCTCTTTGGCATGTGTGAAGGCAAGATCTCAGTCCCTCTGTGGCAACACTAGTCGCAGATAGATGATGGGAATATCTGTACACCAACCCCCACAAATATCCCACTGCAGTATGTAGCAAATTAAAATGACAGCCAGCATTTAACTGAAGCTACTCACAATCCAAATCATTTGTCACCTGTTCTGGAGTACATTATGGGAACTGGCAACATGATTGAAAAGCATGAAATTTTAAAAAAAATTGCCCTTCAATATAAATTGTCGGTATCGACTGTGGGAAATGTACAATAAAAGTTGCACGTTTCATTATAAAGCAACACACAACCAACTACTTGGAACCATTGAGTCTAAATTTTAATACCAACTGTAGGAAGGAACTGCAGATGCTGGTTTACACCGAAGATAGACACAAAATGCTGGAGTAACCCAGCGGGTCAGGCAGCATCACTCACTGCTCCCCCTCCTGATAGACAATAGACAATAGGTGCAGGAGTAGGCCATTCAGCCCTTCGAGCCAGCACCGCCATTCAATATGATCATGGCTGATCATCCCCAATCAGTACCCCGTTCCTGCCTTCTCCCCATATCCCCTGACTCCGGTATTTTTAAGAGCCCTATCTAGCTCTTTCTTCAAAGCATCCAGAGAACCTGCCTCCACCGGCCTCTGAGGCAGAGAATTCCACAGACTCACCACTCTCTGTGTGAAAAAGTTTTTCCTCGTCTCCATTCTAAATAGTCTACCCCTTATTCTTAAACTGTGGTCCCTGGTTCTGGACTCCACCAACATTGGGAACATGTTTCCTGCCTCTAGTGTGTCCAAACCCTTAATAATCTTACATGTTTCAATAAGATCCCCTCTCATCCTTCTAAACTCCAGAGTGTACAAGCCCAGCTGCTCCATTCTCTCAGCATATGACAGTCCCGCCATCCCGGGAATTAACCTTGTAAACCTACGCTGCACTCCCTCAATAACAAGAATGTTCTTCCTCAAATTTGGAGACCAAAACTGCACACAATACTCCAGGTGTGGTCTCACTAGGGCTCTGTACAACTGCAGAAGGACCTCTTTGCTCCTATACTCAACTCCTCTTGTCATGAAGGCCAACATGCCATTGGCTTTCTTCACTGCCTGCTGTACCTGCATGCTTACTTTCAATGACTGATGAACAAGGACCCCCAGATCCCGTTGTACTTCCCCTTTTCCCAACTTGACACCATTTAGATAGTAATCTCTGACTCCACGACCACGTTTTGACCAGACTCGACTTTTATGCATTGCATTCATTCATTTGTTCTGGATCATCAGGAGATAAGTGATAGGAGAAGAATTTGACCATTCGGCCCATCAAGCCTACTCCGCCATTCAATCATGGCTGATCTATCTTCCCCTCTCAACCCCATTCTCCTGCCCTCTCCCCACAGAGAGCGGTGAGTCTCTGGAATTCCCTGCCACAGAAGGTAGTTGAGGCCAGTTCATTGGCTATATTTAAGAGGGAGTTAGATGTGGCCCTTGTGGCTAAAGGGATCAGGGGGTATGGAGAGAAGGCAGGTACAGGATACTGAGTTGGATGATCAGCCATGATCATATTGAATGGCGGTGCTGGCTCGAAGGGCTGAATGGCCTAATCCTGCACCTATTTACTATGTTTCTATGTTTCTATGTTTCTATAACCCGACACCCGTACTAATCTAGAATCTGTCAATCTATGGTTTATAAATACCCACTGACTTTAGTTTAGTTTAGAGATACAGCACGGAAACAGGCCCTTCGGCCCACTGGGTCCGCGCTGACCAGCGATCCCCGCACACTAACACTATCCTACACACATTAGGGACAATTTTTACATTTACCAAGCTTATTAACCTACAAACCTGTGCGTCTTTGGAATGTGGAAGGAAACCGAAGATCTCGGATGAAACCCACGCAGGTCACGGGGAGAACGTACAGACAGCACTTGTAATCGGGATCGAACCCGGGTCTCCAGCGCTGCATTCGCAATAAGGCAGCAACCCTACAGGTGCGCCACTGTGACTTACCCCCACAGCCTTCTGTGGCAAAGAATTCCACAGATTCACCACCCTCTGACTAAAGAAATTCCTCCTCATCTCCTTCCTAAAGGAACATCCTTTAATTCTGAGGCTGTGACCTCTAGTCCTAGACTCCCCCACCAGTGGAAACATCCTCTCCACATCTACTCTATCCAGGCCTTTCACTATTCGATAAGTTTCAATGAGGTCGCCCCCCCCTCATCCTTCTGAACTCCAGCGAGTACAGGCCCAGTGCCGACAAACGCTCATCTTATCTCAACCCACTCATTCCTGGGATCATTCTTGTAAACCTCCTTTGGACCCTCTCCAGAGCCGGCACATCCTCCCTCAGATATGGGGCCCAAAACGAGAATGGGTTCAAGAATGACTTTCCATGTTGAAGCAGTAAATATTATTGTACTGTTTATTCTCTTTGAAATGTAACAAGGCTGAGGAATTAAGGAAACGTAATCTGCTGCAGCTGTGTTCTCCAATTAATTTTGCCCTTTTGAATCCTTAATATCCTGCTAAGGTACATACGTGATTTTGCAAACAAAACTCAATTAACTTAAGTGAAGATCAGCCCAGCTTATTTGACGGGGGCATTCTGTGCCTCTGAGTTGCTTTAGACTTGGGAAATTAATTACGTAATTAATATCTTTCATAACAAAAAATGATTTTTGATCATTCCTGTGTCAGCTCGGCCAAAAGAAAAATACTCCTTGATCAAGAAGAGACTATTGCAACGTTTAAGACACATTTGGAGTGGTACATGGATAGAAGATAGACACAGAGTGCTGGAGTAACTCAGCGGGTCAGGCAGCATCTGTGGAGAACATGGATAAAAGATAGACACAGAGTGCTGGAGTAACTCAGCGGGTCAGGCAGCATCTGTGGAGAACATGGATAGGTGACGTTTCACAGAGTGCTGTAGTAACTCAGCGGGTCAGGCAGCATCTGTGGAGAACATGGATAGGTGACGTTTCACAGAGTGCCTGGAGTAACTCAGCGGGTCAGGCAGCATCTGTGGAGAGAAGGAATGGGTGTAATTTCAGGTCGAGACCCTTCTTCAGACTGAGAGTCAGGGGAGAAGGAAACAAGAGATATAGACGGTGATGTAGAGAGATAGAGAACAAATGAATGAAAGATGTGCAAAAAAGTAACGATGATAAAGGGAACAGGCCATCGTTAGCTGGGGGCTCGGTGAAAACGAGATGCAGACAATGAGACTCACAAGACAACTGAAGCTAGCCTGACTTGGGTGGGGGAGGGACGGAGAGAGAGGGGATGCAAATGTTACTTGAAGTTAGAGAAATAAATGTTCATACCGCTGGGGTGTAAGCTGCCCAAGCGAAATATGAGCTTCTGTTCCTCCAATTTCTGTTTAGTCTCACTCTGACAATGGAGGAGGCCCTGGACAGAAAGGCCAGTGTGGGAATGGGAAGGGGAATTAAAGTGTTTGGCAAGCAGGGAGATGACTTAGGTCCAGGCGGACTGAGCGGGGTGTTCAGTGAAATGATTACCCAGTCTGCCTTTGGTCTCGCCGATGCATAAGAGTCCACACCTTGAACAACAGATACAGAAGATGAGGTTGGAGGAGGTGCAAGTGAACCTCTGCCTCACCTGAAAGGACTGTCGGGAACCCTGGATGGAGTCGAGGGAGGAGGTATCAGGACAGGCGTTGCATCTTAAACGGTTGCAGGGGAAGTTTTATTTCACGTTAATTACCCCTTCTGCTGTCAGTGGCAATGAATTCCACAGATTCACCACCCCCTGGCAAAGGAAATGCCTCCTCATCTCCTTTCTGAAGGAACGTCCTCTAATTCGGAGGTGTGCCCCTCTGGTCCTAGACTCGCCCAGGAGTGGAAACATCCTCTCCACATCCGCTCCATCCGGGCCGTGAAGCTGTGCGAAATGGATTAAAGGCCGATAAATCCCCAGGGTCAGATAGGCTGCATCCCAGGGTACTTAAGGAAGTAGCCCCAGAAATAGTGGATGCATTAGTGATAATTTTTCAAAATTCTTTAGATTCTGGAGTAGTTCCTGAGGATTGGAGGTTAGCTTATGTAACCCCTCTTTTTAAAAAGGGGGGAGAGAGAAAACGAGGAATTAAAGACCAGTTAGTCTAACATCGGTAGTGGGGAAACTGCTAGAGTCAGTTATTAAAGATGGGATAGCAGCACATTTGGAAAGTGGTGAAATCATTGGACAAAGTCAGCATGGATTTATGAAAGGTAAATCATGTCTGACGAATCTTATAGAATTTTTCGAGGATGTAACTAGTAGCGTGGATAAGGGAGAAGCAGTGGATGTGTTATATCTGGACTTTCAGAAGGCTTTCGACAAGGTTCCACATAAGAGATTAGTATACAAACTTAAAGCACACGGTATTGGTGGTTCAGTATTGATGTGGATAGAGAACTGGCTGGCAGACAGGAAGTAAAGAGTAGGAGTGAACGGGTCCTTTTCAGAAAGGCAGGCAGTGACTAGTGGGGTACCGCAAGGCTCAGTGCTGGGACCCCAGCTATTTACAATATACATTAATGATTTGGACGAGGAAATTGAATGCAACATCTCCAAGTTTGCGGATGACACGAAGCTGGGGGGCAGTGTTAGCTGTGAGGAGGATGCTAGGAGGCTGCAGGATGACTTGGATAGACTGGGTGAGTGGGCAAGTGCATGGCAGATGCAGTATAATGTGGATAAATATGAGGTTATCCACTTTGGTGGCAAAAACAGGTAGACTATTATCTGAATGGTGGCCGATAAGGAAAGGGGGAGATGCAACGCGACCTGGGTGTCATGGTACACCAGTCATTGAAAGTAGGCATGCAGGTGCAGCAGGCTGTGAAGAAAAAGTATGGTATGTTAGCATACATAGCAAAAGGATTTGAGTATAGGGGCAGGGAGGTTCTACTGCAGTTGTACAGGGTCTTGGTGAGGTCACACCTGGAGTACAGTTTTGGTCACCAAATCTGAGGAAAGACATTCTTGCCATAGAGGGAGTACAGAGAAGGTTCACCGGACTGATTCCTGGGATGTCAGGACTTTCATATGAAGAAAGACTGGATAGACTTGGCTTGTACTCGCTAGAATTTAGAAGATTGAGGGGGGATCTTATAGAGACTTATAAAATTCTTAAGGGGTTGGACAGGCTAGATGCAGGAAGATTGATGGGGAAGTCCAGAACAAGGGGTCACAGTTTAAGGATAAGGGGGAAGTCTTTTAGGACTGAGATGAGAAAAACATTTTTTACACAGAGAGTGGTGAGTCTCTGGAATTCTCTGCCACAGAAGGTAGTTGAGGCCACTTCATTGGCCATATTTAAGAGGGAGTTAGATGCGGCCCTTGTGGCTAAAGGGATCAGGGGGTATGGAGAGAAGGCAGGTACGGGATACTGAGTTGGATGATCAGCCATGATCATATTGAATCGAAGGCCCGAGTGGCCGAATCTGCACCTATTTTCTATGTTTCTATGTTTCTATGAAAGAGATTTGCAGGGCTAAGCATTATATTTCCTCTCATTGCCTCAAGGATATGGATGTGGATGTAGTACGCTTAAACGCTCCAGGTACAGCATCACTCAGCACTATGGTGGCGGTGGACTTGCTAGTCGAGATGGAGATGCTTTTGGAGTTGCATCTTTGTGTGTGTTGAAGTTTTGAAGATCTTCGATGCTGGCTGGTAGGGTATTCCAATCCCTTGCTATCTTGAAGAAAAAACAGTCAGAAAGTGCTAATGAAGTGCCGTGCGGAATTAAATTTCCACTTTGGTAGCTTCTGCTTGACATGCCTATGTGGTGGGCTGGATCCCAGCACTGCCATTAAGCTTGTCAAATCCCAATCAGTTGCTTTTCCAAAGGCTCATTGTGTTCCAAGTTTCCTTTGCACAGCTTAATGTTTAATTACATGGTCTGCTTCCAGCAACATGGACGAGCGTTGATTTGGACTGGAATAGCCTCGACCACTAAACCTTCTGTCACAACAAACTGATGCTGCAAGGTAAAGCAGGAGACCAGTGCCAGATCGCAGTGGCATTATTCCCCTGCTGCCCACAAACTTTGCATTTATCTTCCATGGACAATTCTAGAGTAATGAAACAGCTGAGCAGGGCCAGATGTCCATCTGACGCCTGAGGTCCAAAGCCTTGAAGGAAATCAAAGTCAACACCGCGAGCTGACACTGTGCTTTTGTTTACACTAGAGCTTAATTCTCTCAACAAACAAGGACAGACTTTAATTTTCCGCCTTCATTACTCTCACTTTGTGAGCCTCTCATGATTCGAACTGATCCACCAACATTTATTTTTCTCTTTATTAAAATAGAGTCAATAGACAATAGGTGCAGGAATAGGCAATTCGGACCTTCGAGCCAGCGCCACTATTCAATGTGATCATGGCTGATCATCCACAATCAGTACCCCGTTCCTGCCTTCTCCCCATATCCCCTGACTCCACTATCTTTAAGAGCCCTGTCTAGCTCTCTCTTGAAAGTATTCGGAGAACCGGCCTCCACCGCCCTCTGAGGCAGAGAATTCCACAAACTCGCAACTCTCTGTGAGGAAAAGTGTTTCTCGTCTCCTTTCAAAATGGCTTACCCCTTATTCTTAAACTGTGGCCCCTGGTTCTGCAGCCGTAGAGTGATATGGTGTGGAAACAGGCCCTTTGTCCCAACCCGCCCACACCGGCCAACAATATCCCAGCTATACTAGTCCCACTTTCCTGGACTAGGTCCATATCCCTCCAAACCTATCCTATCCATGTACCTGTCCAACTGTTTCTTAAAAGTTGGGATAGTCCCAGCCTCAACTACCTCCTCTGGCAGCTTGTTCCATACACCCTACACCCTCTGTGAGAAAGAGTTACCCCTCAGATTCCTATTTCTTGGATCCCTGCCCTTCTGTAATCCAAACATAAATATTGTGGTTCAATATAATGGGCACAAAGTGCTGGAGTAACTCATAGAGAGTCATTGAGTGATACAGTGTGGAAACAGGCCCTTCAGCCCAACTTGCCCACACCGGCCAACATGCCCCAGCTACACTAGTCCCACCTGCCTGCATTTGGCCCATATCCCTCCAAACCTGTACTATCAATTTACCTGTCTCATTGTTTTATAAATGTTGTTATAGTCCCTGCCTCAAATACCTCCTCTGAGGTGTCAGAATGGGTCAAGGTTTGGGGGGAGTGGGCTGCTGGAGGCCCTGCTGCAGCCTGGGACTCCATTAGACCAGTTTGTGCTGGATGAAGGCCCTACTGCAGCCTGGAGCTCAGTTAGACCAGGCAATGCTGGAGGCCCTGCTGCAGCCTGGGGCTCAGTTAGACCAGGCAGTGCTGGAGGCCCTGCTGCAGCCTGGGACTCCATTAGATCGGGTGCCGTTCCAAGTGGCCGAGTGCACAGATCGGACGCGGCCTGCAGCGGCACGGAGCGGTGGAGCTGCGGTGGAGACACTGACAACATCGCCTGGCCAGGCCAAAACCCTGCAACTCCAACCCAGTGCCGTCACCATGACAACCGGCCTTTATTGCCAAGTTAATACTCCAACGTTTAAAAAAAAATTAAGACTTGAAGGGAACAAGATGGCTGACTTTACTGTACTTTATCTTGCAGTAAACATTATTCATGTTATTCCCTTTCTCCAGTGTCTGTGCACTGTGGACAGCTCGATTGTAATCATGTATAGACTTTCCACTGACTGGTTAGCGCGCAACAAAAGCTTTTCACTGTACCTCGTGACAATTTACCAAACCAAACTAAAACTTTAAAAGTGGCAACTCGTGTGCACTGACTCAGTGTGGCCCACTGTCTTACACTCTTATACTTAGTGTGACTGTGCCTGATGTAAGTAAGTAAGTAAGTTTATTGGCCAAGTATTTACATACAAGGAATTTGCCTTGATGCTCCGCCCACAAATAACAACATGATACTCAGTGACAGTTACGAATGACTCAGAAAACACTAAACATTAATAATAATCAAACATTAATGATAAAACACTATTGATCAAGCCTGTTCCAGCAACTATGTTACAGAGAAAGGTTGAACAAGTTAGGTCTTTATTCTTTGGAGCGCAGAAGGTTAAGGGGGGACTTGATTTTGGCCTTTAAAATGATGAAAGGGATAGGCAGAGTTGACGTGGATAAGCTTTTCCCATTGAGGGTAGGGAAGATTCAAACAAGAGGGCATGACATGAGAATTAAGGGACAGAAGTTTAGGGGTAACGTGAGGGGGAACTTCTTTACTCAGAGGGTGGTGGCTGTGTGGAATGAGCTTCCAGCAGAAGTGGTGGAGGCAGGATCGATTTTAACATTTAAAAGTAAAGTGGATAGGTATATGGATGGGAAGGGAATGGAGGGGTATGGTCTGAGTGCAGGTAGATGGGACTAGGGAAAAACAAATTGTCGGCACGGACTAGAAGGGCCGAGAGGGCCTGTTTCCGTGCTGTAATTGTTATATGGTTATATGGTTATATGTGAACCAACAAAATACCAGATCAAAAGGAGACTACAGATTTTTGGCTGTTGAGTAGAGCAACTACTCGTGGATAAAAACTGTTTTTACGTCTGGCCGTGGCAGCTTTGACAGTCCGGAGTCGCTTTCCGGAAGGAAGTGATTCAAAGAGTTTGTGGCCAGGGTGAGAGGGGTCAGAGATGATCTTGCCCGCTCGCTTCCTGGCCCTTGCAGTGTACAGTTCATCAATGGAGGGAAGGTTGCAACCAATAACCTTCTCTGCTGATCGGATGATTCGCTGCAGCCTCCGGGTGTCGTGCTTGGTGGCTGAGCCAAACCAGACCATGATGGAGAAGGTGAGGACAGACTCTACGATGGCCGTGTAGAATTGGACCATCATTGCCAGTGGCAGATTGTCCAATGGTAGGGTAGGATTGTCACTGAACTTTATGAGAGTTTCACTGTCCAAACTAATAAAGAACCATTGGATAACCATTGGGTGACTTTTTCACAAAGAGGGTGGTGCGTGTATGGAACGAGCTGCCGGAGGAGGTAGTTAAGATTGCAACCTTCACGTGGTCCACCCTGTTTCGACTAATGCAATCAACCCGACTTGCGCAAACAAATATATTTAAGAAAGAACTGCAGATGCTGGAAAAATCGAAGGTAGACAAAAATGCTGGAGAAACTCAGCGGGTGAGGCAGCATCTATGGAGCGAGGGTCTGAAGAAGGGTCTCGACCAGAAATGTCACCTATTTTCTTTGCTCCGTAGATGCTGCCTCACCCGCTGAGTTTCTCAAGCATTTTTGTCTACTTTTGCACAAACAAATAGATCAAATAGAACAAGTTGTCCTACAACCTTAGGCTGTGCACGCCACACGCAAGAAGAAGATGTCAGGGACTATCACAACATTTGCACAGGTACATGGATAGGACAGGTTTAGAAGGATATGGGCCAAACGCAGGCAGGTGGGACTAGTGTAGATGGGGCATGTTGGGCCGAAGGGCCTGTTTAGAAACATAGAAAATAGGTGCAGGAGGAGGCCATTTGGCCCTTCGAGCCAGCACCGCCATTCATTGTGATCATGGCTGATCGTCCCCAATCAATAACCCGTGCCTGCCTTCTCCCCATATCCCTTGACTCCACTAGCCCCTAGAGCTCCATCTAACTCTCTCTTAAATCCATCCAGTGACTTGGCCTCCACTGCCCTCTGTGGCAGGGAATTCCATAAATTCACAACTCTCTGGGAGAAAAAGTTTTTTTCTCACCTCAGTCTTAAATGACCTCCCCTTTATTCTAAGACTGTGGCTCCTGGTTCTGGACTCGCCCAACATTGGGACCATTCCATGCTGTATGACTCCATGATTCAATATGCAGGGAATGAGGGATACGGATTATATAAAGGCAGAGAAAATGAGGTTGACTTGGCATCAGGTTCGCCGCAGACACAGTGGGCCGGAAGACCTGTTCCT
The DNA here is from genome assembly GCA_035221665.1 of Okamejei kenojei. Lineage (NCBI taxonomy): Eukaryota > Metazoa > Chordata > Chondrichthyes > Rajiformes > Rajidae > Okamejei > Okamejei kenojei. The sequence goes on from CM069133.1 coordinate 2,803,618, forward strand.
GTGCTGTACTGTTCTATGCTCAGTGTTTGACATGTATACCTGCATGGGTGACGTGTGATTGAAGTGTCGAGAGAGAAGTGCTGAAAGTTGGCTTTTGTTCCTTATGATTTCTTCCTGTCTCTGGGAGTCGGTGACAGAATGATCACACAACCTGCAGCCCTGTTCTTCCTGAAACGTCTGATATATTTTCACTAACGTGCGTTCTATTGTCTCGGCTCCCTTGTACAAGCGTTTAGCTTCATCTTGCAGTGTCAGTCAAGCCTGCCTCTCATCTCCTCCTGTCAATGTGTGAATGCAATGTATATAGGAGTCTCGCAATCATTTTGTCTGCCTTAATGAGCAGTGCCTAAATATTTGACCAGAAATGCGACCTGTTTAGTTCTGCACACTTTAGTTTATTGTCACGTGTACCGAGGTACAGTGAAAAGCTTCTGTTGCGTGCTAACCAGTCAGCATAAAGACAATACATGATTACAATCCAGCCGTCCACAGTGTACAGATACATGATAAGGGAGTAACGTTTAGTGCAAGATAAAGGCAGTAAAGTCCGATCAAGGATAGTCCGAGGTGTACAAAAATGCTGGAGAAACTCAGCGGGTGAGGCAGCATCTATGGAGCGAAGGAATAGGTGACGTTTCGGGTCGAGACCCTTCCTCAGATTTTCCTTCGATTTTTCCAGCATTTACAGCTTACAGATACATGATAAACTAAATAACATTTTGTGCAAGGTAAAGCCAGCAAAGTCCGATCAAGGATAGTCTGAGGGTCACCAACTGAGGTAGATAGTAGTTCAGCACTGCTCTCCAGTTGTGGTAGGATGGTTCAGTTGCCTGATAACAGCTGGGAAGAAACTGTCCCTGAATCTGGAGGTGTGCGTTTTCACACTTCTATATTTCTTGCCCGATGGGAGAGGGGAGAAGACTAAAAGCCCTGTCCCACTGTACGAGTTCACCGAAGATCTTTCCCGAGTTTAAAAAAAAAATCAATCTCGTGGAAGCACGTAGATTGTACGTAGCGGGTACGTCGGAGCTCAGGTCGTTCTTAGCGGCTCATAATGCTAACAGCAGGTACTAAGGAAACGCGATAAGCTCGAGAAGATTTTTCAACATGTTGAAAAATGTCCACGAGAGCCCCGAGTACCTATGAACGGCCATTACCGTAAATCTCCGAGTTCGAATCAGGGGAAACTCAGGAGAACTATGAACTCGTACCGTGGGACAGGGCTTTAAAACTCTGAAGAAGGGCCTCGACCTTTCATGGAGAAATGTCATCCATTCCTTCTCTCGAGAGATGCTGCCTGTCCCGCCGAGTTACTCCAGCGCTTAGCGTTCGTCTTCATGTTCACGAGTTCATACGTGATAGGAGCAGAATTAGGCCATTCGGCCCATCAAGTCTACTCCGCCATTCAATCATGGCTGATCTATCTCTCCCTCTTAACCCCATTCTCCCCATAACCCCTGACACCAGTACTGATCAAAAATCTACCTATCTCTGCCGTAAATATATCCACTGACTTAGCCTCCACAGCCTTCTGTGGCAATGAAATTCACAGATTCACCACCCTCTGACTGAAGAAAGTTAGGTTGCATTTAGAGTATTGCGTGCAGTTTTTAGTATAGTTGTTATATGTCACAGGTAGATAGGGTGGTCAAAAAAGTTTTTGACACATTGGCCTTCACCAGTCAGAGTATAGAAGTTGGGAGGTCATGTTGCAGTTGTATCAGACGTTGGTGCGGCTGCATTTATTGTGTTCAGTTCTGGACGCCATGTTATGGGAAAGGTGTTGTCAAGCTGGAAAGGGTGCAGAGAAGATTTACGAGGATGTTGCCAGGACTAGTGGGTGTGAGCTACTGGGAGAGGTTGAGTAGGCTGGGACTCTATTGCTTGGAGTGCAGGAGGATGAGGGGTGATCTTAAGAGGTATACAAAATCGTGAGAGCAGTAGATCGGGCAAACGCACAAAGTCTCTTGCCCAGTGTGAGTTTTGGGAACATGCAGCATACGTTAAATAAAACACTTTTTGTCAAAATTTTTTAAGTTTATGAAGGAAAATCCTTTGTCAAATCGAAGGAAACGCTACTGCATACGCAAGCAAATGGTGAGTAAGGTGGGCCTAAAATTATAGCGGTATCATGTACTGTTTTAGCTGTTTTGGGGCATATATGTGTGTGTATATATATATATATATACATATAAGATGAGAGTTTTAGTAATATATAGATAGATTAACATTTACAAGGAACGGAGAGATATGGATCACGTGCAAACAGAGGAGGTTCATTTCTCTTGGCATTCTGTTCGGCACGGACGCGAGCTGTAGCGTTCTAGGTTCAATTTAAAATGTCTTTAAAGGCAAGTTGGAAGCGATTGAAAAGGCTGTGTGTTTTTTCCAATATTCTAATCTTCTCATTCAATCATTCTTAAAAGCTATTCCTTTAATTAGGTTTTTCCTCAATTGAGGCAATGTTTAGATTAGAGATACACCATGGAAACAGGCCCTTCGTCCCACCGAGCCCACGCTGACCAGCGATCACCCGTTCACACTAGTTCTACGTTATCCCGATTTCTCACCCGCTCCCTGCACAAGAGGGGCAAATTGCAGAAGTCAATTAACCTACAAACCGGCACGTCTTTGGATGTGAGAGGGAACCGGAGCACTCAAAGGAAATCCACGTAGTCACAGGGAGAACGTGCAAACTCCACACACACACAAACACACACACACACAGATCAGGATTGAACCCAGGTCTCTGGCACCGTGAGGCAGCAACTCCACCACTGCAGCACCCTGCTGGTACTGTGACGTAGAGGAAGGAAGCCAAGCTGGTAACGTCCAAGATACACGCAAAATGCTGGAGTAACTCAGCGGGTCAGGCAGCATCTGTGGAGAACATGGATAGGTGACGTTTCACAGAGTGCTGGAGTAACTCAGCGGGTCAGGCAGCATCTGTGGAGAACATGGATAGGTGACGTTTCACAGAGTGCTGGAGTAACTCAGCGGGTCAGGCAGCATCTCTGTAGAGAAGGAATGGGTGACATTTCAGGTGAGGACGGGTCTCGACCCGATATGTCACACAGCAATTCCCTCCAGAGATGCTGCCCGACACGCTGAGTAACTCCAGCATTTTGTGCCCACCTTTGATGTAAACCAGCATCTGCAGTTCCTTCCTACTCAGTTTGTAACGTCAAGATTGGATTATTTATTGACTCCAGACAAATGTCCCTGCCCTCGAAGGCTAATATGTTTGGCTCGGAAGCAATTATATTGTGTCATCTCGTCCTCCAGAAGTGATTACGGATATTAAATTATCTGTGTCAGTGTGACACGGCACCAGACCATGCTAACCCTCAGGGCTCTGACTGATTTCTTGCTGAACTAAACATCTGGGGCAGCATCTGGATATGGATGGATTGCATCGTACAAGTGTCTAATTAGCCAGCTATGATTTGTGACAACTATGTCGTATTGCTTTGTCGCAGTGCTTTAGACTGGCACAGAATGAATTATACTTCAATAGACAATAGACAATAGGTGCAGGAGTAGGCCATTTGGCCCTTCGAGTCAGCACCGCCATTCAATGTGATCATCCCCAATCAGTACCCCGTTCCTGCCTTCTCCCCATATCCCCTGACTCCGCTATTTTTAAGAGCCCTATCCTGCCACTAGCGTGTACAAACCCTTAACAATCTTATATGTTTCAATAAGATCCCCTCTCATCCTTCTAAACTCCAGAGTATACAAGCCCAGCCGCTCCATTCTCTCAGCATATGACAGTCCCGCCATCCCGGGAATTAACCTGGTGAACCTACGCTGCACTCCCTCACTGTCAAGAATGTCCTTCCTCAAATTAGGGGACCAAAACTGCACACAATACTCCAGGTGTGGTCTCACTAGGTCCCTGTACAACTGCAGAAGGACCTCTTTGCTCCTATACTCAACTCCTCTTGTTATGAAGGCCAACATGCCATTTGCTTTCTTCACTGCCTGCTTGCTGTATCTGCATGTTTACTTTCAGTAACCCTTCTGTGTCACTAGGATTTATGGAAAAATGAATACATTATAGTGAAACAGACACTGAAACCTGAATTGACCTACATCTAGTTTTACTGATGATCAATTCTACACTCTCCTCCTCCGAGGAGATCAGTAAAGAGATGGGTTGGTGGCACAGTAGATCAATTAGTGGAGCTCCTCCCTTCCATAGTCTCCATCTACACCTCACGCTGCCTCGGCAAGGCCAGCAGCATCATCAAGGACCAGTCGCACCCCGGCCACTCCCTCTTCTCCCCTCTCCCATCGGGCAAGAGGTACAGAAGTGTGAAAACGCACACCTCCAGATTCAGGGACAGTTTCTTCCCAGCTGTTATCAGGCAACTGAACCATCCTACCACAACCAGAGAGCAGTGCTGAACTACTATCTAAGTAAGACCCTCTGACTACCTTTAATCAAACTTTACCTGACTTTATAATGCACAAAATGTCATTCCCTTTATCCTGTTTCTGTACACTGTGGACAGCTTAGTAATCATGTATTGTCTTTCCGCTGGCTTAGCCCACAACAAAAGCTTTTCACTGTACCTCGGTAAACGTGACAATAATTTGAACAAAATTAAACTTAACTAAACTATACTAAACTCAGCTAATCTAAACTAAACTAAACTAAACTGGACTAGACTGGTCTAGACTGGATTAAACAAGACTAGTAGACTGGTCTAGATGATAAAACTAGACTAGACTAGACGAGACTACACTAGACTAGACTGGATAAGACTAGACTAGACTAGACTGGTCTAGACTGGATTAAACAAGACTAGACTAGACTAGATGACTAGACTAGATTAGACTGGATTAGACTAGACTAGACTATAGACTAGACTAGACTAGACTAGACTAGACTAGACTAGACTAGACTAGACTAGAGTAGACTAGATTGGATTTGACTAGACTAGACTAGACTAGACTATACTAAACTAAACTAAACTAAATTAATCTAACAGTTTAGGTAATACAGTTTAGATCAGCCTGCGAAGGGTCTTGACTCGAAACGTCACCCATTCCTTCTCTCCAGAGATGCTGCCTGTCCCGCTGAGTTACTCCGGCACTTTGTGTCTACATTCGACTGAAACCAGCATCTGCAGTTCCTTCCTGCACAGTTGAAGTGATACCGTTCATAAATACAACCCAGTCAAACTCAAGTCCAATAGGTAGTTTGGGAACAGCTCTGCCCAGGGCAGGACGGCTCTGCAGAGAGTAGTGCGTTCGGCCGAACGCACTATGGGAACTACACCCTCCCCCCCTGCAGGAACTATACATCAGAAGGTGCGGATCCAGAGCCAACAAGATCATGGGGGACCCCTTCCACCCCAGCAACGGACTGTTCCAGCTGCTACGGTCAGGCAAACGCCTCCGTTGTCATGCTGTGAAAACGGAGAGGATGAGAAGGAGTTTCTTCCCACAGGCCATTAGACTGTAAACTCCTATCTCACCAGGGACTAACTTACTGGACCAATTTACTGTTGTGTGGTGCTGTTTTAAAATCGCTGGCTTTTTTCGATTTTTCCTCCCACAAATATGTAATATGTGAATATGTGTTTCTGTTCCATTCTGTTTTGTAGTTTTTTTTTTAACAATCTGCGAGCATTGCCACTTTTCATTTCACTGCACATCTCGTATGTGTATGTGACGAATAAACTAAACTTGAACTTGAACTTGGAGCAAAGGGGAAGGTACAGAGTGCGGAATATAGTTCTCAGCATTGCCGCGCATCAGTTCCAGAGAGTGGGGTTTTCCTTTAAGCTGATCTTGCTGCAGCCAGTAAATGTCCAAAGTGTTTAACTTCCTAAACTAACAGCAATGACATTCTCCCTTCCAGAATCGACTGCAAGATGCAAATGTTTGAACTGTGTTTTTTTTATCATTAAATTAATGAGATTGATGGTGTTTCCATCCACTGACATCACTCACTTATAATATACATCGCTAAATGTATCCAGAATTTATGCTTTCACATTATCTGCCCTTAATGTTCATCTCAAAGGCCTTGTGTCGTTGCCATATTTTAGGAGATGATATTGTCCCAATGCAATTAAGCTCATTTTTTATTTTTAATATGAAAGAGATTTGTAGATTTGACTGTGAACATCCAAAAGTGGAGACTGCCTGACTGCGATATAACAATCAAAACATAGTAATAAGATTTAGGCCCATTTGAAGGAGACAGTACTAATGGCTCCAGACATTAAAGCTAATTAACCTGTACCAATGATCATTACTGAGTGAGTCCATATCATGAAGTATTATTATTCTACATTTACAATTAAGTATGATAGATCCAGTCTATCAGACGGATTCTGGAGCACCATTCTTTATGAAGTCAACTTCCTGAGGATGATAGAGAGAGCAAATAAGCTGAAACTAAAAATTAGGTCATAGAAACATAGAAACATAGAAAGTAGGTGCAGGAGGAGGCCAGCACCGCCATTCATTGTGATCATGGCTGATCGACCCCAATCAATAACCCGTGCCTGCCCTTCTCCCCATATCCCTTGACTCCACTAGCCCCTAGAGCTCTATCTAACTCTCTCTTAAATCCATCCAGTGATTTGGCCTCCACTGCCCTCTGTGGCAGGGAATTCCACAAATTCACAACTCTCTGGGTGACAATAGACAATAGGTGCAGGAGTAGGCCATTTGGCCCTTCGAGCCAGCACCGCCATTCAATGTGATCATGGCTGATCATCCCCAATCAGTACCCCGTTCCTGCCTTCTCCCCATATCCCTTGACTCCGCTATTTTTAAGCCCTATCTAGCTCTCTTGAAAGCATCCAGAGAACCGGCCTCCACCGCCCTCTGAGGCAGAGAATTCCACAGACACAGGGTGAAAACGTTTTTTCTCACCACAGTCTTAAATGGCCTCCCCTTTATTCTAAGACTGTGGCCCCTGGTTCTGGACTCGCCCAACATTGGGAACATTTTTCCTGCATCTAGCTTGTCCAGTCCTTTTATAATTTTATATGTTTCTAAAAGTTTCCCCCTCATCCTTCTAAACTCCAGTGAATACAAGCCTAGTCTTTTCAATCTTTCCTCATATGACAGTCCCGCCATCCCAGGGATCAATCTCGTGAACCTACGCTGCACTGCCTCAATCACAAGGATGTCCTTCCTCAAATTAGGAGACCAAAACTGTACACAATACTCCAGATGTGGTCTCACCAGAGCCCTATACAACTGCAGAAGAACCTCTTTACTCCTGTACTGAAATCCTCTTGGTTTGAAGGGCAACATATGAAGGTTATGGTATGTTAGAAGGAACTGCAGATGTAGGTTAACACTGAAGATAGACGCAAAATGCTGGAATAGCTCAGCGGGACAGGCTCAGACATTGAACATTATAGAGCACAAGAGTCTTACAGTGTGGAAACAGGCCCTTTGGCCCACACCGGCCTACATGCCCCCATCCACACTAATCCCACCTGCCTGCATTTAGTCTATATCCCTCTAAAACTGTCCTATCCATGTATCTGTCTAAATATTTCTTGAACGTTGTGATAGTCCCTGCCTCAACTACCTCCTCTGACAGGTCCACCAATCTTTGCCTGAAAAAGTGAACCCTCAGATTCCTATTAAATCTTCCCCCCCCCCCCCCCACCCCCAACCTTAAATCTACATTGTAAATACCCCAATCGTATCTGCCTCCACTATCAACCTTGGCAGCACTTTCCAACTCCTCAATGCCCTTTGTGTAAAAAACTTGCCCCACACATCTTACATAGATACACAGCTACATAGACAATAGGTGCAGGAGGAGGCCATTCGGCCCTTCGAGCCAGCACCACCATTCCATGTGATCATGGCTGATCATCCACAATCAGTACCCCGTTCCTGCCTTCTCCCCATATCACCGATGTAGTTGACACCTGGAACAGCGGATGTAAAAATGTAAAAAACATTTTTACTGGAATGTTGCCAGGGTTCCAGCAACTATGTTACAGAGAAAGGTTGAACAAGTTAGGTCTTTATTCTTTGGAGTGTAGAAGGTTAAGGGGGGACTTGATTGAGGTCTTTAAAATGATGAAAGGGATAGACAGAGTTGACGTGGATAAGCTTTTCCCATTGAGAGTAGGGAAGATTCAAACAAGAGGGCATGACATGAGAATTAAGGGGACAGATGTTTAGGGGTAACGTGAGGGGGGAACTTCTTTACTCAGAGGGTGGTGGCTGTGTGGAAATGAGCTTCCAGCAGAGGTGGTGGAGGCAGGATCGATTTTAACATTTAAAAGTAAAGTGGATTGGTATATGGACGTGAAGGGAATGGAGGGGTATGGTCTGAGTGCAGGTAGATGGGACTAGGGGAAAACAAATGGTCGGCACGGACTGGAAGGGCCAAGAGGGCCTGTTTCCGTGCTGTTAAAATTGTTATAATGGGTTATATGGTTATATAATAGATGAGGTTGGAGGAGGTGCAGGTGAACCTCTGCCTCACCTGGAAAGACTGCTTGGGTCCTAGGATGGAGTCGAGGGGGGGGAGGTAAAGCGACAAGTGTAGCATTTCCTACGGGGAGGGGGTGGTTTGGGTGGGAAGGGACAAATTGACCAGGGAATTATGGAGGGAGCGGTCCCTGTGGAAAGCTGAAAGGGGAGGAGATGGGAAGATGTGGCCAGTGGTGGGATCCCGTTGGAGGTGGCGAAAATTTCGGAGGATTATCTGTTGTATGTGACGGCTGGTAGGGTGGAAGGTGAGGACAAGGGGGACTCTGCCCTTGTTACGAGTGGGGGGATGGGGAGTGAGAGCAGAGTTACGGGGTATTGAGGAGACCCTGGTGAGAGCCTCATCTATAGTTGAAGAAGGGAACCCCCCTTCCCTGAAGAATGAGGACATCTCCCATGCCCTGGTTTGGAAAACCTCATCCTGGGTGCAGATGCGGCGTAGACGGAGGAATCGGGAGTAAGGGATGGAGTCCTTGCAGGAAGCAGGGTGGGAAGAAGTGTAGTCTAGATAGCCATGGGAGTCAGTGGGTTTATGGTGGATGTCCATCAGAAGTCTATCACCTGTGATGGAGATATTGAGGTCTAGAAATGGTAGCGAGATGTCAGAAATGGTCCAGGTGAATTTGAGTGCCGGATGGAACTTAGTGGTGAAATGGAAGAAGTCAGTGAGTTGTGTGTGGGTGCAGGAGGTAGCACCAACGCAGTCATCGATGTAGCGGAGGTAGAGGTCGGGGATAGGGCCACGTTACACCTCGAACAAGGACTGTGAAGACCTCTGACACCTGTACTAATCAAGAATTTATCAATCTCTGCCTTAAAAATATCCATTGCCTTGGCCTCCACCGCCTTCTGTGGCAATGAATTCCACAGATTCACCGCCCTCTGACTTAAGAAATTCCTCCTCATCTCCTTCCTAAAGGAACATCCTTGGTCGTTTTGGTGGGGGGTGGGGGGGTTGGGGAATTCTGAGGCTGTGACCTCTGGTCGTAAACTCTCCCATTTAGGATAGAGTGGATGTAAGTAAGTAAGTAAGTTTATTGGCCAAGTATTCACATACGAGGAATTTGCCTTGGTGCTCCGCCCACAAGTAACAACATGACATACAGTGACAGTTACGAATGACTCAGGAAACACTAAACAATAATAATAATAAAACATTAATGATAAAACACCATTGATCAAGCATGTGAACCAACAAAATACCAGATCAAAGGGAGGCTACAGATTTTTGGCTGTTGAGTAGAGCAACTACTCGTGGATAAAAACTGATGTGGAGAGGATGTTTCCACTGTGGGAGAGTTTAAGACCTCAGAATTAAAGGACGTTTTAATTAAAGCCTTAATTAAATGGGTGTAATGGGGAGAAGGCGGGAGAGTGGGGTTAGGAGGGAGAGAACGAAAAGCGTTTAACGAAGCCAAAAACCTTATGAGGGGGTAGAAAACTTGAGATAATACGGGTCTTAATTACCCAGCCATCTTAAGAGTTACTTATAACAACGTGGAACACTTTTTCAAGACTCCACAGAACAATGGAATTTTGCAAAGCAGTTTTGACACTTGAAAACCATCTACAAGCAAATATACTGCTTTTACTATTTTTAAAGACCTAGTACGGTCTCTTAACATTTTATGAAAACTTTATACGACAACATGGAATTAGAAGAAATCAGAAGGAATGGACAATGTCCGTATGGAACGAAATGTTTTCCTCCCGATTGGAAGAAGCTCATCGAACATTGATAATTATTCATAATATACAACTAACACAAACAAATAACACACTACTAAAATTATAACGCGGTTTTATTATTACTATGACTGTTATTAACCAAGAATGTGCACTATTGCTAATTAATACTACTAATAATTAATATTCTTATGTCCTGTTATATTTGAGATATCCCCCCCTCAATATATTTCTCCCCCTTTTAATAATGACTTCTATTTTTTGTATTTTAAAAAAAGATTTCTTTAACTGTGGCTTTATAATTGGGATTTTTTTAAACTAATCTTAGATATATAATACTTTTATGATGTTTTAATATCACTCTTTCTTCATTTCTTTAATACTATATTCCCGTTAAAATATTATCATGGAATAATAATTCCTTAAAATTTAGGAGCTGGCTAAATTAATAACATCAATGCCGGAAGCCTTAAATTAATAGCCAACATAACTTGGCTTTCACAAACTACAAATATTTTATTTGTAGTTCTTCTATTCTTTTAATACACCTTATACTAAGCTTTTTATTCACTTTTTCATTATTTTTTTATGTTTTACTATAATCTGTCAGTTTGAATGGAGCTATATATTTGGAACAATGGAGATACACTCGTGAAGCACATAAAAGAGATCTAAAATTTCATCTACTCGGTGTTCGGAGTGTAAGGTTAAGTCTACTGCGCGGACCCTTGACCCTATCTAAGATTCCCACAAATACTAAAATGCAGGATTTAAAAAGAAATATGGGGAACGAGATTAACCTTTTGCAGTTGGAATGTTAAAGGTATCAATGAAACCATTAAAAAGAGGAAAAATATTGACACCACTTAAAGGCAATGAAAGCTGAAGTAATTTATATTCCAGAAACTCACCTAAAGAAAGACGCTGAAAATAGGCTGAAAGCTAAATGGATAGATAAAATATATCACTCTTCCTTTACACATAAATCAAGAGGCGTAGCAATATTATTTCGTAAAGGTACTTTATTTAAGCATATATCTACTATATCTGATAAAGAATGGCAGATATCATTATTGTAATAGAGAAAATAAATAGGGAAAAAATGATTTTTTTGTTAACATCTATGGTCCAAATTTTGATAGTCCTTTATTCTTTAAGAAAGTACTTAATAATATTCCAGAATTAACACACTTACAATTTGATAATTCGGAGAGATTTTAATTGTACATTAGACCCTTATTTAGATAGATCTTCAAAACAAAAGGAAAACTAAATCGCATTCTAGTGATTTAAAATTAAACGCATACATTCAAACGTCTATAACATTAAAGATGTTTGGAGAACAGAAAATCCTACTGGTCGAGAATCTCCCCTTCTACTCGCCAGTACATAAAACTATTCAAGAATAGATTACTTCCTAGTAGATTCAAAGATTATCTCACTTACTTACGAATCCAAATATCATAATATTATAATTTCAGATCACGCACCATTAACATTTAAAATTAAAATAAATGGTAAAACAGAAATCTAGGACAATGGAAACTTAATCCACCAAATTTTAAAAAATAAAACAACTCAGGAATACATCATAACTCAGTATTAAGATGTTTTTTGAAAATAAATGACCAACCAGAAATATCTCGCTCTTTATTATGGGAAACATTTAAAGCATATCTTCGAGGAATAAATATGATTTCTTCACAAGCATTCCATTAATAAGAAGATTCGGAAGTAACAACATGACTTAGAAAGGGAGATTAAACAATTAAGATATACAGAATGCAACAAAATCAGATATAATAATACATAATAAAATTTGTAGCATTGAAGTATAAATTAAATAAAATATATACTGATCAAGTTTTAAATACTACCAACATACTAAACAATTGTTGTTTGAATTTGGAGACAAACCACAAAAAACTATTGGCTCGACAATTAAGGAAAATGAAGCGGGAAAAAATTATACATAGGATTAAATCAACAAAACGGTGAATTATTAATACAACCCCAAGGATATTAATGAAAGATTTATGCAATATTATAAAAAATTTGTATACTGGTAACACAACAGTAAATAAAACAGAAATAATGCCTTTTAAATGTTATGTAACTTAAAAGAATTAGAATTTACAAAATAGAGAATTTTTAAATGCCGATATTTCAATAAAAGAAATCCAAGAATCTTTAATAATCTTTAAAAAATGGTAAAACTCCAGGACCAATGGTATTGGCTCGATTTTATAAAATTTTTCATGCCAACATGGTCCCATATTTAAAAAAATCATTATATGAAACAGATATAATACAAGAGAAATTACCATACACATTGAAACGAATCTATTATAACACTTATTATACCCAAAATTAAATAAAGATTTGGATGACCCAGGATCGTATAGAGCAATTGCTTTATTAAATACGGATCAAAAATTTTAACAAAAATTCTTGCACAAAGACTAAGCAAATTGTTAACGAACTAATTCATCCTGATCAAACAGGATTTATACCTAAAAGATATTCTTCATATAATTTAAGACGTTATTTAATATTATATATTCGAAAAGAAGTGATAAAAAAGACTTAGTAGTCATCTCGTTGGATGCAGAAAAAGTCTTTTGACCAGGTTGGAATGGCCTTATTTATCTATTTTCGGTTGATGGAAGCCTTTAAGCTTGGTGATAAGTTTACTACTTGGATATATTAAATTATTATATGCAAATCCAACAGCTAGAATAATAACAAATTATATGTTATCAACTAAGTTTAGTGCTTTTATCTCGAGGTTGTAGACAAGGCTGTCCTTTATCACCAATACTGTTTGCGTTAGCAAGTCGAACCCCTTGCTCAAAGGTAAGATTACATCCAGAAATATATGGATACGCATACTAAAGATACTAAGAATAAAATCTCGTTATATGCGGACGATATATTACTTTATATTACTAAACCGGAAATAGTATCTGTAATTTTTAAAACTAATAACGGAATTTGTTTAATTTTCAGGATATAGTATCAATTGGAATAAAAGTGAACTTATGCCAATAACCATGAATAATTACAAGATATTACAACAATTTCCTTTCAAGATAACAAATGAAAATATTAAATATCTTGGTATTTTTGTTACAAAAAGATTTGACTCTTTATTTAAATCTAATTTCCCGTTATTATTGAATAAATTAAATAAAAATATCTTATATTGGAAAAGCTTACCTATTTCAATGTTAGGTAAAATAAACGCAATAAAAATGATTTTCCTCCCACAATTATTATATTTATTTCAATCAATCCCGATATATCTCTCTAAAAATTTCTTTAAAAAAGTAAGACTCAATAGTCACTAACTTTATTTGGGACTCATAAAAATCATAGAATAAATAAAAAACTTTATGTAAAGCTAAAATAAACGGGGGCTTAGCTTTACCAAATTTTTCTATTTATTGGGCAGTTTAACATTAGAAATATGAATTTTTGGTTAGGAGTAATAGATAATAAACCAAATTGGTTAAAAATGGAAAGAGAAGACTGTTTTCCATTTGAAATTAGCTCTATAATATTTGCTAATATTAATTGTACCTAAGAAAATTTATAGTGAAAATTTGATAATAGAAAGTGGAATACGTATTTGGAAACAAATAAAGAAAACACTAAAACTAAAAATTTATACCGCTAGCTCTTACAATTGCCAACAAATTTTACGTTTAAAACCGTCAATGATGGATAAAGCTTTTATACAATGGAAAAATAAAGGAATTCTAAATATAGGGGATCTTTATAAGGATAATTCTTTTCTTTCATTTCAAGAATTACAACAAACTTACGGGACTTCATAATAATGAATATTTCAGATATTTACAAATCAGAAACTATTATCTCTGCAAATACACAAGAACTTAGAAATAGAAAGAGTGAAATTTTAGATGAATGCTTGATATAAACACCCCAAATACAGAAAAAATGATATCATACATTTATAATATTTTGTTGGAAAGTGATATCCCATCATCGGAAATACATAGACAGCGCTGGAAAATGAACTAAGTCAAATAATAAGTCCAGAAATATGGGAAGAAAGCCTACAACATATACATTATTGCTCTTTAAATGCTAAACATGCACTTATTACAGTTTAAAAATCTTACATAGATTACATTATTCTAAATCTAAACTACATAATATTATTTCCTAAACTATCACCTATATGTGATAAATGTCAAATCATGGAAGCAACTCTGTCACACTCATTTACTAACTGTACGAAGATTTTAGAATATTGGAATGAAATATTCAAAAATAATTCTCGAAAGTTATTAATATTACTATGATTTATGACCCAAAGATTTAATCATACTTGGAATACCGGAAACGGAACAAATAATTACAAGGGAATCATAGAACTTTTATCGACTACTCTTTAATAATTGGGAAAAAATTAATATTAAAATTTTGGAAAGGCCCTGTATTCCCCAACAATTAAAATGTGGAATACAGAAATGACGGAGACACTTCACTTGGAGAGATTGAGACTTGTCTCTCATGGACAGGTTAGATCTCTTCAAGGAGATATGGTCTCCCTATATTAAATAACTACAGGGTCACAACGGTTCGGCGCAGGGACTTGACTGAGGCCTGAATATCTGAGTAGATGAAGAAATACACATAACAAATCATGAATGTATCTCCAAGATTGGATTACTTAGTAATACTTCAATCTCCATCAAACTTTTCACACTTTCTTTTCTATTTTCTATTCTTTTTCTTCTATCTCTCTATCTTTAATTAGGAAAAAATTATAGAAACATATTATATAAATTTTTTAATACGTACACACTTATTTCTGTTCGTATGAAAAAGATTATAGATGTCTCTAAACTGTAATTATATAAAACTATGTATTTTCAATTAATACAATAATTATGAAATATAAAATTAACAATATAATACAAACATTATTATATTTTTGATAACATTATGAATATTAAAAAAAAAAATTTTGTTTTTAAGATTGGGTAACTACTCCCAATTATATAAAATAAATAATAATGAAATGTATAATGGATAATACTACAATTTACATAAATAGTACTAATCAATAATCAATATGTTATAATTTTATACATTATATAACTTTCAATGTCGTATAAGAATGTACTTGGTATATATTGTTTCTACAATAAAAAAAAATATTTAAAAAAAAAAAAAAAAAAGGAGGGAGAGATAGATCAGCCATGATTGAATGGTGGAGCAGGCTTGATGGGCCGAATGGCCTAATTCTGCTCCTATCACATGATCTTATGATCTTATCTAAGCCTTTAACTATTCGGTAAGTCTCAACGAGGTCTCCCCCTCATCCTTCTAAACTCCAGCGAGTACTGGCCCAGTGCTGTCAAACGCTCATCAGATGTCATGGTGATATGTCATCATATTGCTGAATCGAGGAGTGAATTAAAGAATCCAAATGCCTTTCTCTTGCTCTGATTTATTATGTCCTCGTATTCTGGTGAGAGTAGTCCATTTTACAGATAATCTAACAACAGATATTGAAAAGACTTCCTTGTATTAATAGGAGTTCCTTTAAATGTTTTATTTAGTATGAGGAGGAAAATCAATGTGAAAATGTCACGGCGAGACTGTCATGGGCATCTTCCATCTAATTTTGATATTGGTTGAGATATCAGGTTGGGCTATTTTCAAAGCAATTTTCTGACTATATTATTCCACAGTCTATGGCTAAGTCCAACAATTAAGAATGTTTAATTGTCATATGTAGGCTTATTTGGACAATTTTTAATAAATCATGAGACAAATAGATCGGGTAGACTCACAGAGTCTCTTGTCCAGACTTGGGAACCAGATGGCATAGGTTTTAAGGTGAGGCGGGGAGGGGGGTGGGCTGGGAACCCACCCCCCTCCCCGCGGGCGGTGGGTGTAGGGAACGAGCTGCCGAAGGAGGTAGTTGAGGCAGGGACTATCCCAACATTTAAGAAACATTTAGACAGGTACCTGGATAGGACGGGTTTGGAGGGATATGGACCAAACGTGGGCCATAGTGTGGATGGGACATGTTGGCCGGTGTGGGCAAGTTGGGCCGAAGGGCCTGTTTCCACACTGTATGAATCTATGACCATGACTTATTCTTCTTGCACAGCCTGTAGTTGTCGGTCAACTTGTTCTATTTGATCTTATTTGATTGTGCACGCCGGGTTGATTGCATTTGTCGAAACAGGGCGGACCATGTGAAGGGTGCAATCTGACTATGTATTAGCAATGGAACAGCAGCAGCTTAACGGGGCTGTACATGCAATAACACACAAATAAATATACAATAATTGGTGATACAATATACCGATAATCAATAATACGAGGTAACCAGATCTGAACAGTGCAACACTGACGCCTGTACTGGAGCTTTGTAGGACTGTATGTCATGTTGTTACTTGTGGGTGGAGCACCAAGGCAAATTCCTTGTATGTGAATACTTGGCCAATAAACGTACTTACTTACTTACTTTAGTTAGGAGCACATTTGGAGTATTGCGTGCAGTTCTGCTCGCCACCATTACAGGAAGGATGTGGGGCTTTGGAGAGGGTGCAGAGGAGGTTTACCAGACACTGCCTGGATTAGAGTTTCAGCTACAGGGAGAGGTTATACAGACTTGGATGGTTCTCTCTGGAACGTCGGAGGTAGAGGGGAGACTTGATAGAAGTGTATAAAAATGATGAGAGGGATAGACAGGGCAGTCACGGTGGCGCAGCGGTAGAGTTGCTTCCTTACGTCCTCTGAGTGAGGGCTATATGTATGCATTTATATATGTAATTAATATATGAACCAGTTGTTTTTTTTTTTTCTGTTGTATAACGTTAGTACCTCCACCAATGTAAAGCACTTTGGCCAACGAGAGTTGTTTTGTAAATGTGCTATAGAAATAAAAGTGACGACTTGGCTTACAGCAAAATGCAGCGCCAGAGACCCAGGGTTCGATCCCGATACGGGCGCTGCCTGTATGGAGTTTGTACGTTCTCCCTGTGATCTGCGTGCATTTTACCTGCGATCTCCGGTTTCCTCCCACACTCCAAAGACGTAAAGGTTTGTAGGTTAATTGGCTTGATAAAATACAAATAAACAAATAAATAGGATTGTCCAGTGCTGAGTGATGCTCTACCTGAAGCTTTTCAGCGCATTACACCCAGATCCTGATCCACATCCAGACAGTCGGAACCCAAGGTAGAAATGTCCAACACTAGAGGGCGTAGCTATAAGGCGAGGGGGAGAGTTGACCGGAGATGTCCAGGACTATATTTTTACACACATCGTTGGTGGGTGCCTGGAGCACGCTGCCTTGAAGCTGTCACTTCTAGTGTTAGTACCAGGGCCACTGGGGCGCCGCATTGCTTTTCTATCTTTTTTTAATATTTAGTCTGTTGTAAAAGTTTGTTGTGGAGATTTCTTTCGTTTTTCTGTGTGGGGGAGGGGGGGTAGGGTAAGGGGGAAACCGTTTCCCAGTCACTTTCCTGGCGAGGATGCGACTATTCCCCGAGTCACGTCCTCGCCCCCCCACCCTCGCGGCCTACCGACTGGATTGGCACGGCCTTTCCTGCCGGGGACCGGACCAGAGCTTCAGCAGCGGCGCAGCGCTGGATACATCGCGAGGCGGGCGGGCGATGACTACCTGGAATTCCGTTTGAAGCTCCGGAGTGCTGGGCCTGCTGCATCGACATCACGGAGCTGGGGTTTGAAGAGCTTCCAGCGCGGACGGCGCTGACCAACATCGCGCAGTCCTGGGACCCTTTGCCGAGGGCCGCCAGCGTTGAATCTCCGACCAGCGCAGCCTGGGGACTTCGGGAGTCGCAGACTCCGGTAGGAAGCAGCCGATTCAGCTGTACAAGCCGCTGAGAATGTTCTCCCATTCCGACATCGGAGTTCCATCACCCCGGCGAGAGGGGCTGAACATCGGGCCGTCCATGGCGGCGACAGCGAGGGGTTTGGGAGCCCCCCGGCCACGGGTGAGCAACAGATGACAACAGAGGAGGATGACTGAACTTTGGAGCCTTCCCTCACAGTGGGAAACTTTGACCCCGCTGTGTGGGGATGTCCATGTTAAAGACGATCGTGTTCTGTGCTCTTGATTATTCGTATGGCTGTATGGCCACCACACATTTCACTGGACCAATTGGTACGTGACAAATAAATGTCTCTTGTATCTTGTAGTATTTTTTCCTCCTGGGAAAATATTCTGAGGTATCAGGGAGAACCCACAAACTCCATACAGACAGCACCCGTAGTCAGGATCGAACCCGGGACTCTGCCGCTGCGAGGCAGCAACTCCACCGCGCCATGTAGATATGGGAGCCATTTGCTTCAGGCTGGGAAATAATTGAGGACTCTGACAACCTTGTAAAAGCCTGCACGGCCGTGGTTTAGAAATGCACCGTCCGTCATGTCGATAGCTCTGAGCAAGTCTAGAATCCGTTGTGAACAAGATCAAGGTTGCAATTGTTTTGGATTGAAATATGGGTGAATATTTTCCACTTTGTGTGATTTATTTTTTGCCTGAAGGTAAATTTGCTTTTGTTACTCATGGGGCTAACGATGCAGCAATTTATTCTCGGTGTCGAAAAGAACAGATTTTTCATGGAAGTAATGACAACTCGCGCATCTATAATTCCTCCACTAAAGTAATTAAAACAAGCTAGGTTTGAAAAGTAAGGGCGTGATGTGATCTTCACCTGAAGGATTCCAGCGCTGCATGGAGCCATTCAGACAATTTTCGGTGTACAAGTCTGAATGCACATTGGTGCATGTCTAACACTATAGCTTTGAGAAAATTTGCCATGGTGGACAGAATCTGGAGGTGCGCGTTTTCACACTTCGCTACCTTTCGCCCGATGGGAGAAGGGGGGAGGTAAGAGGTATGGAAGTGTGAAAACGCACACCACCAGATTCAGGGACAGTTTCTTCACACTCACCAAAGACTGGGTTTAGCACTGCTCTCTGGTTACCTGAATCATCCTACCACAACCGTAGAGCAGTGCTGAATTATCATCCACCACTTTGCAGTCTCAGTCAAGGACTATCCTTGATCGGACTTTACAGGTCTCACCTTGCACTAAACGTTATTCCATTATCATGTATCTATCTGTACACTGTACACTGTAAATGGATCGATTGTAATCATGTATTATCTTATTGAAACATATAAGATTATTAAAGGTTTGGACACGCTAGAGGCAGGAAACATGTTCCTGATGTTGGGGGAGTCCAGAACCAAGGGCCACCGTTTAAGAATAAGGGTTAAGCCATTTAGAACGGAGTTTCTTCTTCATTCTTCTAAACTCCAGCGAGTACAGGCCCAGTGCCGTCAAACGCTCATCATAGGTTAACCCACTCATTCCTGGGATCATTCTTGTAAACCTCCTCTGGGCCCTCTCCAGAGCCAACACATCCTTCCTCAGATATAGGGACCAAAACTGCTCACAATATTCCAAATGCAATCTGACCAGTGCTTTATAATATAATATTATTATGATATTATATGACAATATAATATTACATTACATATTTATTATATTTTGGCCCCCATATGTAGTATAGAATGATGAGGGGGTCCTCATTGAAACATACCGAATCATGAACTGCTTGGATAGAGTGGATGTGGAGAGGATGTTTCCACTAGCGGGAGAGTCTAGGACCAGAGGTCACAGCCTCAGAATTAAAGGACGTTCCTTTAGGAAGGAGATGAGGAGGAATTTCTTTAGTCAGAGGGCGGTGAATCTGTGGAATTCATTGCCACAGACGGCTGTGGAGGCCAAGTCAGTGGATATTTCTAAGGCAGAGATAGATAGATTATTGATTAGTACGGGTGTCAGGGGTTATGGGGAGAAGGCAGGATAATGGGTTTAGGAGGGAGAGATAGATCAGCCATGATTGAATGGAGGAGTGGACTCGGTGGGCCGATTGGCCTGAGTATACTCCTATAACATGAACCTATCAACATAAATCCTCAGCATAACATCCCTGCTCTTGTATTCGGAGATGCCTCTTTGCTCCCTGACAGTGATGAGAATCTAGCGTCGTACACAGAAACGCTGGATAGGGAAGCACGAAAGGCGGTGTGAATATTACCTTCTCTACCTTCAAGTAACCCTTGCTTTCCCTCTCTCTCCATCCCTCCCCCATTCCTAGTTCTCCAACCAGTCTGACTGTCATCCTGATTAAAGTTTACTTTGTACAACCAATAGACAACAGGTGCAGGAGTAGGCCATTCGGCCCTTCGAGCCAGCACTGCCATTCAATGTGATCATGGCTGATCATCCCCAATCAGTACCCTGTTCCTGCCTGTTCCCCATATCCCCTGACTCCGCTATCTTTAAGAGCCCTATCTAGCTCTCTCTTGAAAGCATCCAGAGAACCTGCCTCCACCGCCCTCTGAGGCAGAGAATTACACGTCGGCGGTCACTGGAAACGAGCGTGACTGTCCTCTCATGGAGGACGCCTGTGCGTGACTTTGTTTAACGTGGGGAGACTGGTGCACAGACAGCCACCCCACGGTCCTTGACAGATCTGGGTCAGGATCCAGTGGCATGGAGTCCAAGACGACCGGAGACCCATTTCTGCTGCAGCCTTCATCCGCCTTCCCAGCCGTTGTGACGCTCCACTAAGGTCAGCCATCGTCCTCCGCCTGTTCCACCGTTGAAGTCTTGGTTGGATTGCTCTTTGTCAGAGACCTCCCCCTCGACCTTACCGCCATGGGTGGCCCTACCAGGGGCATCGCTCCAGACGGCATCGCTCTCAGGATCTCAGGTCCACACAAGCTTCTCCACCACGACAAGGTGACAATCCACGGAGACGTTACTTAGTTTGCCTCATTCTTACCTTTCCCTATCTAACAATGATCTTGAACTTTGTCCCCTTTGATATCCTGTTTTCACACTTTATTCTTCCATATCTCTGTGTCACCCTCTCCCCTGACTCTCAGTCTGAAGAAGGATCTCGACCTGAAACGTCACCAGAGATGCTGTCTGTCCTGCTGAGTTACTCCAGCATTTGGTGTCTGTGTTCGAAGAAGGAACAGAAGCATTTGTTCTTTAAGAAAGAACTGCAGATGCTGGAAAAGTCGAAGGTAGACAAAAATGCTGGAGAAACAGCAGGTGAGGCAGCATCTATGGAGCGAAGGAATAGGTGACGTTTCAGGTCAATATTCAGATTGATGTGGCGGGGGGGGGCGGGAAGAAGAAAGGAAGAGGCGGAGACAGTGGGCTGTGGGAGAGCTGGGAAGGGGAGGGGAAGGAGGGAGAAAGCAGGGTCTACCTGAAATTGGAGAGGTCAATGTTCCTACCGCTGGGGTGTAAACTACAGCATTTGTTGCGTCTGATACTAGAAGGATAAATCACTTATGACGTATAAACACTGGCACAGAAACCAAGCCCCAAACGGCCTATTTCTGTCAGTTACTGCTCCATAATTAATAGATGATTTGATAACACAGCACCCCACAATTGTGTCAATATATGCGGCTTAATCCTATTGACGAATCCCTTCTGAAAGAGATGCAGGAATTGTTTACATCTGCAGACTCGGATCAATAAGCAAAACAGGATTGAGCGGAGTCAGTTAAGTGCTATGGGCTTCTCACCAGTGTAAGATCTTCCAGTCAATAAAGAAAAACTCAATGCGTGTGTGGCAGACCGTTACAAAGAGCTTTCCTTCCGCAAACCTCAGGCCCGCTGGAACAACAAAGGACCTAATGAAGAACGCACACACATATTGGAACTTCATTAGGAGAAAACCTAACTTCAAATGATCAGCGGCATTGATTTCAAATTGCTTCAATTCTCCGACTACAATGTCCTCATCAGAAGTCACTTAGACCAAATTTGAAAGTAGATAAGTCAATTAGGAAGAATAATTAGATATGCAACCCACTCTCTGACAGAAGAAGCAACGGAAATCAAAGACATTCACCTTCACAATGGAGATAGTGTGAAACTGGTAATCAAAACACCATGGGACTCTGCTCTTAAACTTCCGTTAATCAGGTTTGATGGTTTAGTTTAGTTCTGAGATACAGCGCGGAAGAAGGCCCTTCGGCCCATCGAGACCGCGCCGGCCAGCGATCCCCGCACACTAACACCATCCGACACGCACTGGGGGAAATTTACACTTATGCCAAGCCAATTAACCTACAAACCCCTACGCCTTTGTTCATTGGCTATATTTAAGAGGGAGTTAGATGTGGCCCTTGTGGCTAAGGGGATCAGGGGGTATGGAGAGAAGGCAGGTACAGGATACTGAGTTGGATGATCAGCCATGATCATATTGAATGGCGGTGCAGGCTCGAAGGGCTGAATGGCCTACTCCTGCACCTAATTTATATGTTTCTATGTTCTATGTTTCTATGTCTTTGGAGTGCAGGAGGAAACCAGAACAACGCAGGTCACGGGGAGAACGTACAAACTCCATACAGACAGAACCTGTGGTCGGGATGGAACCCGGGTCTCTGGCGCTGTGAGGCAGCAACTCTACCCCTGCGCCACCGTGCCACAAAGACTGTGAGCAATTTTGGGCCCCGTATCTGAGGAAGGATGTGCTGGCTCTGGAGAGGGGCCGGAGGAGGTTTACAAGAATGATCCCAGGAATGAGTGGGTTAACCTATGATGAGCGTTTGTCGGCGCTGGGCCTGTACTCGCTGGAGTTTAGTAGAATGAGGGGGCACCTCATTGGAACATACCGAATTGTGAAAGGCTTGGGTAGAGTGGATGTGGAGAGGATGTTTCCACTTGTGGGAGAGTCTAGGACCAGGGGTCACAGCCTCAGAATTAAAGGACTTCCTTTAGGAAGGAGATGAGGAGGAATTTCTTTAGTCAGAGGGCGGTGAATCTGTGGGATTCATTGCCACAGACGGCTGTGGAAGCCAAGTCAATGGATATTTTTAAGGCAGAGATAGATAGATTCTTGATTGGTGTGGGTGTCAGGGGTTATGGAGAGAAGGCAGAAGAATGGGGTTGAGAGGGAGAGATAGATCAGCCATGATTCAATGGCGGAGTAGACTCGATGGGCCGAATGGCCTAATTCTGCTCATTTCACTTATGAACGAACTAATGGGGCTGTCCCACTGTACGAGCTAATTCAAGGGTTCTTACGAGTTTCCCCTGAGTAACTCTGAGATTTACGGTAATGGCCGCTCGTAGGTACTCGGGGCTCTCGTGGACATTTTTCAACATTTTTAAACATGTTGAAAAATCTTCACGAGTCTTCCAGAGCTTACCGCGTTTTACGAGTTCCTGCCGTTAGCGTTACGAGCTGCTAAGAGACGTCCCCGAGCTCCAACGTACCCGCTACGTATAATATACGTGCTTACCACGACTTTGAGTTTTTTTTAAACTCGGGAGAGCTCTTGAATTACCTCGTACAGTGGGACAGCCCCATAATGACGAGATATTTTTAATTGCATTGGTGAGTTAGTTTTGATTCCTGTGTTATCTCATGCATTAAAATAGACACCAGAGGGTCTCGATCTTTCAAAGTATTCTTTACTTTCCAATTCAACAGAATCTTAATCTTCAAATTAATGCAGCAGAGCTCACTAAAGTTGACCGTTGTTCAGTTTTTATGTTGAATTGAATAACTGCTTTCAGAGTGAGATTAATTTAGTGTAGGAAGGACGCAGATGCTAGCTAAAACCAATGATATGCACAGAATGCTGGAGTGACTCAGCGGGACAGGCAGCATCTCTGGAGAGAAGGAATTGGTGACATTTCGGGTCGAGACACGACAAAGGATCTGAAGAAGGGTCTCAACCTGAAATGTCACCCATTCCTTCTCTCCAAAGATACTGCCTGACCCGTTGAGTTACTCCAGCACTCTGTGAAACATCACCTAACGGGTCTCGACCCAAAACGTCACCTTTTCCTTCTCTCCATAGATGCTGCCTCACCCCCTGAGTTTCTCCAGCATTTTTGTCTACCTTCGATTTTTCCAGCATCTGCAGTTCTTTCTTAAACAATTAGTAAATTTAATCAGTAGGACAGTGAAACTGGTGGGAGAACTAGGGTGGGGGAGGGATGGAGAGAGAGGGAAAACAAGGGCTACTTGAAGTTGGGGAAGTCAATGTTCATACCGCTGGGTTGTGGGCAACCCAAGTGAAATTTGAGGTGCTGTTCTCGAAAATGCTGGAGAAACTCAGCGGGTGACGCAGCATCTATGGAGCGAAGGAATAGGCAACGTTTCGGGTCGAGATCTGAAGAAGGGTCTCGACCCGAAACGTCGCCAATTTCCTTCGCTCCATAGATGCTGTGTGGAAACAGGCCCTTCGGCCCAACTTGCCCTTACCGGCCAACAATGTCCCATCCAGTCCCAGTTCAGTTCAGTTTAGTTTATTGTCCCATTACCCTGCATTTGGCCCATGTCCCTCAAAACATATTCCATCCAGTGTAGTTTATTGTCTGGTGTACCGAGGTACAGTGAAAAGCTTTTGTTGTGTGTTAAACTGTCAGCAGAAAAACTGTACATGATTACAATCGGTGGTGGGGAAGATGCTGGAGTCAATTATAAAAGATGAGATAGCCGCACATTTGGATAGCAGTAACAGGATCGGTCCGAGTCAGCATGGATTTACAAAGGGGAAATCATGCTTGACTAATCTTCTGGAATTTTTTGAGGATGTAACTAGGAAAATGGACAAGGGAGAGCCAGTGGATGTAGTGTACCTGGACTTTCAGAAAGCATTTGATAAGGTCCCACATAGGAGATTAGTGGGCAAAATTAGAGCGCATAGTGTTGGGGGTAGAGTGCTGACAAGTGGTTGGCAGACAGGAAACAAAGAGTAGGGATTAACGGGTCCCTTTCACAATAGCAGGCAGTGACTAGTGGGGTACCGCAAGGCTCGGTGCTGGGACCGCAGTTATTTACATTATACATCACTGATTTAGATGAAGGGATTCATAGTAACATTAGCAAATTTGCAGATGACACAAAGCTGGGTGGCAGTGTGAACTGTGAGGAGGATGCTATGAGAATGCAGGGTGACTTGGACAGGTTGGGGGAGTGGGCAGAAGCATGGCAGATGACGTTTAATGTAGATAAATGTGAGGTTATCCACTTTGGTGGCAAAAACTGGAAGGCAGATTACTATCTGAATGGTATCAAGTTGGGAAAAGGGGAAGTACAACGGGATCTGGGGGTCCTTGTACATCAGTCTATGAAAGTAAGCATGCGGGTACAGCAGGCAGTGAAGAAAGCTAATGGCATGTTGGCCTTCCTAACAAGAGGAGTTGAGTATAGGAGCAAAGAGATCCTTCTGCAGTTGTACAGGGCCCTAGTGAGACCACACCTGGAGTACTGTGTGCAGTTTTGCTCTCCAAATTTGAGGAAGGACATTCTTGCTATTGAGGGAGTGCAGCGTAGGTTTACAAGGTTAATTCCCGGGATGGCCGGACTGTCATATGCTGAGAGAATAGAGCAGCTGGGCTTGCACACTCTGGAGTTTAGAAGGATGAGAGGGGATTGTTAATTCTGGCCAAGTTGGTGATGGCAGGACACTAAAATTGAGTAAAGGCTTCTGGGCTGCTAGGCCATTTGGTCAATTTAAATGTGCCTTCTGCAGAAATGGGACAAGCTGCAGAACGGTGCCAGTTTGTCTGGAGCTTGAGTTACAGGGAAAGAATGGCACAGCTGCAGATTCTTACAATTAGGTGTAAATTGCATGAAACGGATTGGGTAAATGCAAGCCAGACATACACATCAGAATCAAAATCAGAATCACACTTTATTCGCCAAGTATGTTTTGCAACATACGAGGAATTTTATTGGCCAGGTCAGTCATACAATTAAAAGCAACAGATCACTTCAAAAACACATTTTAACATGTTCAGCTCCTGCATCGGGGGGGATGTCAGTTCCCCCGCGCCGGGAGATAGAACCTCACGTCGGGACTGGATGAACATTCTGCAGCGTTGGAGCTCCCGGCTTGGCTCTCCCGAGACTGCGAGCCCTTGTTGGTAAGTCCGCAGGCCGTGGTGGGAGCGATCCCAGGCAAGGGATCCACTCCGATGGTAAGTCCGCGCCCCGCGGTGGGGCTCACGACAGTCCGAGGCGGCTCCCAACTCCAGGTAGGCCGCAGAGCCCGGAGAATGTGATCCGAAAATTGATCACATCTCCGGGAAGGTAGGAACTTGAAAAAAAAGTTTCCCCCGATCCCCTCCCCCCGCCCCCCCAACATTAAACAAGCTGAAGGACATGAAAACAAACTTTAAACAGACACTAAAAATAACAAAAAGTTGAAAAAACGAACAGGCTGCCGGCAGGGCTGCCATCTCCCAGGCGTCCCTGGTGGTATTGTAAACATTGTAAATATTGTTGCAAAGCTTTACTTTGCTAGATGTTGATTGGGTTAAGTGTTGAGCCTTGTCTGGGTTTCTTGAATATCTGGGCAAATGTTGCTATGTTTGCTTCCTTCCAGAAGTTCCATTTGAATACATTGTATTAATCACTGTATTATTGGGTTAGGGAAATGTTTATCATGTGCTGCGTTAATCGTTATCTCTTATTGGACTGTAAAGAGACCACCCCCATGTGCTTCGGCCCCTCAAAGTTTGGAGACCTATAAAAGGCCGCTCCCATGAGGTCCTGTGACGATCTTCTGGGAGACGCTTAGGACTGCGTGACCTTTTGGAGTGTCTCTGCTTGCACGAGGCTAGGAGGGCTTGACCAGGCAGATGCAAGGATCGAACCCGCGGTGGTTGGGTATAGTGGCGGGGAACTGTTATTGTGTTTTTCCAAAATAAAGTTTAGATATGCAAGTGCTTGACTCAGTATTTTAATGACTGAAACTAGACTGGGGGAAGCTTAGAACGGGCTATTTACAGGATCTTATTGAAACAGAAACGATTATTAAGGGTTTGGACACGCTAGAGGCAGGAAACATGTTCCTGATGTTCGGCGAGTCCAGAACCAGGGGCTACAGTTTAAGAATAAGGGGTAGGCCATTTAGAACGGAGACGAGGAAAAACCTTTTCGCACAGAGAGTTGTGAGTCTGTGGAATTCTCTGCCTCAGTAGGCAGTGGAGGCCGGTTCTCTGGATACTTTCAAGAGAGAGCTAGATAGGGCTCTTAAAGATAGCGGAGTCAGGGGATATGAGGAGAAGGCAGGAACGGGGTACTGATTGTGGATGATCAGCTATGATCACATTGAATGGCGGTGCTGGCTCGAAGGGCTGAATGGCCTACTCCTGCACCTATTGTTTATTGTCTATTGGGTGTCGACCAATCAGTTCTGCATTCTGTTGGTTCGATAGCAGTTCTGGCAGTTCCAGGTCTATATATTTTGGTTCCATTCGTGTCTGGATTTTGGGTTTTCTGCATTCGAGTCCTTTCCATTCCTGAGCCTGCTGACATCGGCAATTTTTGGGCCATTTTCAAGTCCCAGCTATTCTCAAGTCTCCAGATTCTCAAGTGACAGACCTATCAGTTGGGAAAAAAACATCTTTCCACCACTATTTTCTGTCTTCTATTATTTCCCTGAGAAATCTCATGCTGTTAATGTTCATCGTCAGAACAGGATTTGACTCCAAAGGCATTAGATTCACATCTCGTCACAACCCACGCATATTGGTACCAATGTTGTCTTAATTATTGGATCTAGACCATCTGGCAGGCACGAATTATCTCAACAATGTTTGATATGCAAAGCTTTGTAAGTAGATCAAGATTCAAGCAATTATACGACTTTATACATTATTGTTAGTGGAACCTTGAAGACTTGAAACGTCGCCCGTTCCTTTACTCCAGAGATGCGGCCGGTCCCGCTGAGTTACTCCAGCATTTTGTGTCTATCAATAGTATCTTGAATGTGCTCATGAAAAACACCACAAAGCTGGAGAGAATGCAGGGAAGATGAACGAGGATGTCGCCAGGACTCAGTAATGAAGTGGCACAGCGGTAGAGTTGCCACCTCACAGCGCCAGAGACTCAGGTTACAAGCGGACTACTGGTGATGCCTGTACGGAGTTTGTATGTTCTCCCCGTGACCTGCGTGGGTTTTCTCCGGCTGCTCCAGTTTCATAAGTTCATAAATGATATGAGCAGAATTAGGCCGTTCCGCCCATCAAGTCTACTCCACTATTCAATGGTGGCTGATCTATCTTTCCATCAAAGGATGTGTGGCACTTTGGGTCGGGAAGCTCCTTCAGAGTGATTGGGTCCGAAGAAGGGTCCTGACCTTTTTCACCACAGATGCTGCCTGACCCGCTGAGTTACTCCAGCACTCTGTGTCTTTTTTTTGGCATATCTACAGGACTAAATTGTAATCTTATTTACTGGCACGGTGGCGCAGCGGTAGAGTTGCTGCCCACAGCTCCAGAGACCCGGTTTCGATTCTGACTTCGGGTTCTGCGTGTGTGGAGTTTGCATGTTCTCCCTGTGATCACGTGTGTTTCCTCCGTATGTTCCGGTTTCCTCTCACTTCCCAAAGACGTTTGTAGGTTAATTGTCCCTCTGTGTGCAGTGAGTGGATGAGAAAGTGGGCTGATGTAGTGATTGATGGTGGGTGCGGACTCGGTGGGCTGAAGGGTCTGTTTCCATGCTGTTTCTCTAAACTAAACGAAACTAACTGTTCTTAGAGTTAAAAACTTTAAAAAATAAATCTGAAGTTTGACTTAATCAATCATGGCATGTAGTGCGATCCAAAATTATGGTAGGCCGAAGCCTGTACTTACTAAAATGTTTTGAATAAAATATAGCAGAATGTTGTGGCTCAAAGAGTCGTGGAGTGATACAGCGTGGAAACAGGCCCTTCGGCCCAACTTGCCCCTACCGGCCAACAATGTCCCATCCAGTCCCAGTTCAGTGCAGTTTAGTTTATTGGCCCATTTGCCTGCATTTGGCCCATGTCCCTCAAAACGTATTCTATCCAGTGTAGTTTATTGTCCCGTGTACCGAGGTACAGTGAAAAGCTTCTGTTGCGTGCTAACCAGTCAGCGGAAAGACAATACATGATTACCATCGAGCCGTCCACAGTGTACAGATACATGATAAGGGAATAACATTTAGTGCAAGGTAAAGCCAGCAAAGTCCGATCAAGGATAGTCTGAGGTAGACAAAAATGCTGGAGAAACTCAATGGGTGAGGCAGCATCTATGGAGCGAAGGAATAGGTGATGTTTTGGGTCGAGGCACTAACACTATCCCACACGCACTAGGGACAATTCAGTCCGAAGAAGGGTCTTGACCCAAAAGGTCACCTAATCCTTCGCTCCATAGATGATGCCTCACACGCTGAGTTTCTCCAGCATTTTTGTCTACCTTCGATATTTCCAGCATCTGCAGTTCCTTCTTTTGTTAAATATTTTTATTAGAAGTAAGTACATATTAAAAGAAGAATATATATGTCACATACATTCTTAATATTATTAATATTAACAATTATATCTTATTTGTACTTCTATGCATTTTTAAAATTTTTAATACAGGTAGGAAATAATAGAGAAAAATAAAAAAACAAAAAGATGAATGAAGTGTTAAGCAGGTTATACATCATTGGAGATATATCTTTGGTTTATTATATGTGATTCTTCGTCCATTCTTTCATTCAGGCTTCAGTCAGGCTCTCGCACCGAGCCATTTTGACCCTTTAAATATTCAATAAATGGAGCCCATATCCCTCTGAAAAGATCCAACTTGTCCAGTAGGACAAGCCTTAATCTTTCCAGGTGAAGTGTCTCCGATATTCCTGTAATCCACATTTTGATTGTGGGGGATGTAGGACCTTTCCAAAATTTCAATATTAATTTTTTCCCAATTATTAAAATTATTAAACTGTTTGATTCGTTGTTATTAATTGATCTGTTTCTAATATTCCTAATATTATTAATTTTGAGTCAGGAACCAAATTCGTATTAACAACATTCAAAATTATCTTAAATATTTCTGTCCAAAATTTAGTAATTTTTATACAGTTTGTGAATGAGTGCATTAAATTAGCTTCTAAGTGCTGACATTTATCACATATGGCAGATACATTTGAAAAAATTCTATGTAATTTGGATTTTGAGTCATGTAATCTATGTAATACTTTAAATTGTATCAAAGAGTGTCTAGCATTTAACGAGCAGTGGTGTATATGTTGTAAACTTTCATCCCATACTTCTGGTCTGGTTATTTGACCTAATTCGTTTTCCCATAATTGCCTATATATTTCTGTCATTGGTACATCGTTTTCCAATAAAATGTTATAAATATATGATATCAATTTTTCGGTGTTTGGGTGTTTAGACATTCATCTAAAATTTCTGTCTTTCTATTTCTAAATTCCTGTGTATTTGATTTTACATAGTCTCTGATTTGTAAATATCTAAAATAATCTTTTGAATGTAATCCATAAATTTGTTGTAGTTCTTGAAATGAAAGGAAGGAGTTTTCCCTGTAGACATCACCCATCTTATTAATTCCATAGTTTTTCCATTGTAAAAAAACCTTTGTCCATCATTGAGGGTTTAAATGTAACATTGTTTACAATGGAGAGAGCTAGTGGTATACATTCCAATTTTAATGTTTTCTTTAGTTGTTTCCAAATACGTATCCCACTTTCTATTATAGGGTTTTCTCTATAGGTTTTCTTACCTAGTTTAGTATTGGCAAATAAAACCGAGCTAATTTCAAAAGGTGAACAATCTTCTTTTTCCATTTTTAACCAATTTGGTTGTTTATCTATTTCTTCCAACCAAAAGTTCATATTTTTAATATTAACTGCCCAGTAATAAAACATAAAATTTGGCAGTGCTAGACCTCCATTTATTTTTAATTTACATTAATGTTTTTTATTTATTCTATGGCTCTTATAATCCCAGATAAAGTTGGTAACTATGGAGTCAACCTTCTTAAAAAAAATTTTAGGATATATCGGAATCAATTGGAAAAGATATAGTAATTGCGGGAGAAAAATCATTTTTATTGCATTAATTCTACCTAGCATTGAAATAGGTAATGTTTTCCAATATAAGATATTCTTATGTAATTTATTCAGTAAAAGTGGGAAATTAGATTTAAATAAAGAATCAAATCTTTTTGGTACATAAATTCCAAGATATTTGATTTTTTCGTTTGCTATCTTAAAAAGAAATTGTTGTAATATATGTGGGTTATTTACCATTATTGACATGTTCACTTTTATTCCAATTAATGCTATATCCTGAGAATGAGCCAAATTCAGTTATTAAATTTAATAAATTTGAAATACTAATTTCCGGCTTTGTAATATAAAGTAATACATCATCTGCATATAAGGAGATTTTATTTTCAGTTTCTCTAGTTTCATACCCATATATTTCAGGATGTAATCTCACGCTTTGAGCTAATGGCTCAATTGCGAGTGCAAACAATAGTGGGGATAAGGGGCAACCTTGCCTACAGCCTCGAAATAAATAAAATTTAGTTGATAGCATTTGATTTGTTAGTATTCTAGCTGTTGGATTAGTGTATAATAATTTAACCCATGTAATAAACTTCTCTCCCAACTTAAAAGTTTCCATGGCCGAAAACAGATAAGACCATTCCACCTGGTCAAAGGCTTTCTCCGCATCTAACAAAATGATTACTAGGTCTTGGAGGGTAGCTAATGTAACCCCACTTTTTAAAAAGGGAGGGAGAGAGAAAACGGGGAATTACAGACCAGTTAGTCTAACATCGATAGTGGGGAAACTGCTAGATTATTAAAGATGGGATAGCAGCACATTTGGAAAGTGGTGAAATCATTGGACAAAGTCAGCATGGATTTACGAAGGGTAAATCATGTCTGACGAATCTTATTGAATTTTTTGAGGATGTAACTAGTAGAGTGGATAAGGGAGAAGCAGTGGATGTGTTGTATCTGGACTTTCAGAAGGCTTTCGACAAGGTCCCACACAAGAGATTGGTATACAAACTTAAAGCACACGGTATTGGTGGTTCAGTATTGATGTGGATAGAGAACTGGCTGGCAGACAGGAAGCAAAGAGTTGGAGTGAACGGGTCCTGCAGGTGCAGCAGGCTGTGAAGAAAGCGAATGGTAATGTTGGCATTCATAGCAAAGGGATTTGAGTACAAGAGCAGGGAGGTTCTCCTGCAGTTGTACAGGGTCTTGGTGAGGCCACACCTGAGTATTGCGTACAGTTTTTGGTCTCCTAATCTGAGGAAAGACATTCTTGCCATAGAGGGAGTACAGAGAAGGTTCACCAGACTGATTCCTGGGATGGCAACGACTTCCATATGAAGAAAGACTGGATAGACTCGGCTTGTACTCGCTGGAATTTAGAAGATTGAGGGGTGATCTCATAGAGACTTACAAAATTCTTAAGGGGTTGGACAGGCTAGATGCAGGAAGATTGTTCCCGATGTTGGGGAAGTCCAGGACAAGGGGTCACAGTTTAAGGATAAGGGGGAAGTCTTTTAGGACCGAGATGAGAAAATCGTTTTTCACACAGAGAGTGGTGAATCTGTGGAATTCTCTGCCACAGAAGGTAGTTGAGGCCTGTTCGTTGGCCATATTTAAGAGGGAGTTGGATGTGGCCCTTGTGGCTGAAGGGATCAGGGGGTATGGAGAGAGGGCAGGTACGGGATATTGAGTTGGATGATCAGCCATGATCATATTGAATGGCGGTGCAGGCTCGAAGGGCCGAATGGCCTACTTCTGCACCTAATTTCTATGTTTCTATGTTTTTTATTAATACCTCTTTTCGAATATATAATATTGAATAATCGTCTCAAGTTATATGAGGAATATCGTTTTGGTATAAATCCTGTTTGATCCGGGTGAATTAATTTATTGATCACTGCGCTTAGTCTTTGTGCTAATATTTTAGTTAATATTTTTTGATCAGTGTTTAAAAGAGCTATAGCTCTATATGATCCTGGGTCATTCAGATCTTTGTCTATTTTAGGTATAAGTGTTATAATATATTCATTTAACGTTTCTGGTAGGTATAAATATATTCATAGAGTGTCTTCAAATGTGGTGCAATCAGATCATAGAATGTTTTATAAAATTCCGAACCAATACCATCTGGTCCCGGAGTTTTACCATTTTTTAATGATCTGATAGATTCTTCGATTTCTTTTGCTGTTATTTCAGCGTTTAGTGATTCTCTATTTTCTAAATCCAACCCTTTTAGATTACATTTTTTTTAAATGCTTTAATTCCTATCTGGTTTTCTGTCGTTTTGACTGAGTATAAATTTTTATAATATTGCAAAACTCTCTCATTAATATCTTTAGGTTGTACTAGTGGTTCACCATTGTGTGATTTAATCCTATGGATTATTCTTTCTCCCTCCAATCCGTAATTGACAAGCAAACAATTTTTGGGGTTTATCTCCGAATTCAAATTGTAATTGTTTAGTATATTGATAGTTTTACAACTTGATCTGAATATATTTTATTTAATTTATATTTCAATGCAGCGATTTTATTATGTTTTATCATGGTTGGATTTGCAGCGTTCTCTGTGTCTAATTGTTTAATCTCCTTTTCCAATGCCTGTTGTTCCCTCCGATTCGCTTTATTATAAAATGTTTGAGAATAAATCATAATTCCATGGGTATATGCTTTAAAGGTTTCCCATAATAGGGAAGAAGATATTTCCGGCTTATCATTTATTTCAAAGAAAATCTTGATCTGTTCTGTTGTTACGACTCCTGAATGCAGGTAGATCAGAGCCGCGTAACCTAGTCAAAAACCAGGCTCAAGTTCAAGGAAATAGTCTTTTATTTAATTAAAACTCAAACCTGATTCAAACAACCCAGTCAAGGACAAGAATAAACTAATAACCAAACATAACAGTGCTCCAGCCAGCCTCGCAATGGGCCGTCGAACTAGAGTCTCTAACCTGCCTAAATGGAAATAACCCTGAAACAAAATACACAAAAACCCTCAGGTCAACCCTTATCCATCCCAATTCAATATTAATTGACAAATGTAGGTAATAATATACAAAGTTCTATGCCATGTGGCCAGGCCTCCTGCAGCTCACACCAGCAACCTGCTCACGAATCAGGGTCGACGAAGAGAGAGCGAGTTCTGGAGACTTCTGGTATCTAAGCTTCCGATGAGTCATCCGTCACCTGATGCAGCTTGGCCAATTGGGTACAGGAGCCCTTAACCCCTTGATTCCTGACTCCCAGCCACGGGGCCTGCACTCAGGAGAGAAACAAAAGAGTTAAGTACATAGCATTCACCAGAGGGGGGGGAAGTACCTAACACCCCCACCCAAAGATACTGAATAAGCTTTGGAATAAACTATTCAGTACTAAAACACTACTGGCGTGACAAGGCGTCAGCCAAGATATTATCCTTGCCCCTGATGTGCCTGAACTCCAGGTTGTATTCCTGCAGCTGCCAACTCCAGCTCATCAACCGCCTGTTCTTATTCTTCATGTTCTCCAAAAAAGCCAAAGGGTTATGATCCGTGAACACGACGACAGGGACACTCGAGGAGCCCACATGAACCTCGAAATGACTCGGAGACATTAACACAGCAAGGGTCTCTTTCTCAATGGTGGAGTACCACCTCTGATGGGGATTAAACTTCTTAGAGAAGTACGAAATTGGATGCCCCACCCCATCTGAATCATCCTGTATAAGAACCCCACCAACCCCACGATCATTAGCATCCACTGCCGGCTTAAATGGACGCTCAAAATCAGATGCCGCAAGCACAGGTGCGCGCACCAGAAGCGCGAACCTGACACCGGCCCACCATCTTACCCAGATACGTCACCGTGGCCTGGCCAATACTCACACTTCCCAGATTGATCGTTAGGTTTGCCTCCGCTAGTCGACAAAATACCTCCTTCAGATGACGATGTGCTCGTCCAAGGCCTGGAGCACACAAGTAAATCATCAAGGTATGCTTCACTGAAGGACAAACCAGACAATACCTTGTTCACTAGCCGTTGGAAGGTTGCCGGCGCATTGCGCATCCCAAATGCCATTACCGTGTACTGAAGAAAGTTATCAGGCGTAACGAACGCTGAGATCTCCTCCCTCGCCCGCCTAGTCAAAGGAACTTGCCAATACCCTTTTAGCAAGTCCAACTTAGACATAAAAGAGTTGCACTACCCACATGATCCACACAATCCTCCATCTGTGGAAGAGTATAGCAATCCGGCTTAGTTACACCCATTCACCTTCCGAAAGTCCGTGCAAAACCTGTCCTCCCCATTCGCCTTCGTAGCCAGTTAACACGGAGAACTCCACGGTACTACAACTAGGTCCAGCAACTGCATGCTGCAGCATATAGTCAACCTGACCTCTTAGACATTGACGCTTGTCAGGGTTGACCCCCGATACGGATGCTGTTTAATTGGCGCAGCACCGGCCACGTCAATGTCACGCTGCAGCACAGACGTTTGAGAAGGCACATCCGAGAACAGTGACCCGTTTGACCCCACCAAAGCAAGCAGATCATCCCGCTGGCTTCCAGACAAATGAGACAACCGCAAGGGAAGCGACTCCAAAAGCTTCAGAGTTGCACAGCTTTCCCTGCGTCACTGCCACAGACAACCGTGGCCTCACCCACATCACCACCCGTGTCAGGGCCAGCACTACTACAGCCAAAACCG
Source organism: Okamejei kenojei (assembly GCA_035221665.1). Classification (NCBI taxonomy): domain Eukaryota; kingdom Metazoa; phylum Chordata; class Chondrichthyes; order Rajiformes; family Rajidae; genus Okamejei; species Okamejei kenojei. Next base: position 2,839,382 of record CM069133.1, read on the forward strand.
GCTTAGACAAAACCGAAGGACACAGCTCCTCCCCATCAACCTGTACATGCTCCTGCTCATGGTACTGCTTCAGCATGTTGATATGACAGAGCTGAGTCTTGCGCCTCTCGATCAGGGGTAACCAATAACGTAATCCCTCGCACCAACCTTCTTAAACCACCTGATAGGGACCACTATACCGAGCCTGCAGACTGGAACCAGGAATAGGCAACAACACCAGGACTTTGTCACCTGGAGAAAAATTTCCTACTAGCAGCCTTCCTGTCGGAACCACCCCTTCATCCTAGACTGAGCAGAAGCAAGATTACCCATTGCCAGTTCGCATGCCCTCTGCAGTCTAGACCTAAAAGTACAGACGTGGTCTAAAATACTACGTTTTGAATTCTCCTGCAACCATTTCTCCTTCAGGACCCTCAACGGACCATGAACAGTATGCGCGAACACCAGGTCAGCAGGACTGAACCCTAAAGACTCCTGCACAACCTCACGCACCGCAAACATAACGAGATGAACCCCCTCATCCCAGTCTTTTTCAAACTCCAGGCAGTAAGTCCTCAACATGGATTTCAAAGTCTGGTGAAACCGCTCGAGAGCTACCTGGCTCTCTGGATGATACGCACTGGAGTAACAATGCTCAATATCCAACAACTTCATTACCTGACCAAAAACCTTTGACATGAAGTTGGAACCTTGGTCGCTCTGCACAACCTTGGGCAAACCGAACAACGAAAAAAAACTTAGTGAGAGACTTCACAATGGCAGGGGCAGTAATGTTACGCAAAGGGACCACCTCCGGAAAGCGGGTAGACGCACACATAATGGTCAATAAAAACTTGTTGTCCACCCTTGTCCGAGGTAGAGGACCACACACAATCAACTAGAATCCGTTCAAATGGCTCCCCGACCACAGGGATTGGATATAAAGGCGCAGAAAAATCGATTGGTTCGGCTTTCCTGCCCACTGGCAAATGTGACAACACCTGCAGTGCTGCTTCACGTCCTTTTTCAACCCTGGCCAAAATAAATTCCGTAAGATACGGTCATACGTCTTATTGACCCCCAAATGTCCACCCAGAGGTCCATCATGAGCCAAACAGAGTATCTCGTCCCTATACCGACGAGGTATCACAATCTGATCAACCACGCTCCAATCATCATGCCCCGACATATCCAAGGGAGACCACTTTCGCATCAGCAAGCCATTCCTCAGAAAATACCCCTTTGCTGTGGAATCCATATCCCCCTCAGGCACCGCGCAGTCGAACAGATCCGACAAACCCTGATCACTCTTTTGCTCCTCAACCAGCCGGTGACAGCAACACCGGCACATTTTCAGACAAGACCCCATCTTGAGATGTAGAAACACCCTCCACAACACAGGATCCATCATCCTGATCCCCAAAAATGCTCTCACTCAGGTCCACTACATCTTCAAACTTTGCCTGGCTCTTAGCCATAGCCCTTGTGACAGCACAAGCTGTGAAGACCGTCGGATGCTGCACAGCCAATATATCAGGACTCTGCACCCTCGGAACAGCCGTCACCTCAGGAGTAATGAAAACTCTACCTCCTGCCAAGTCATTCCCCAAAATCACAGAAACTCCGCAACGGGAAAACACGGCCGTAACCCATCAATTACCCGGCCTGAAACCAACTCGGACTCGAGACTCACGGTATGCAAAGGCACTACCATGTCCTCCAACCCAAATCCTACCACAGGGGACACTGGACCCAACCGATGACTCCCCAGAAAACGGCAGTACACTATCCAATATAAAGGACTGAGTAGCACCAGTATCACGCAAGATGGACACTGGAACTCTATGACCCCCATCCTCCTAGAGAAACAAAACCTTTCGTGATGAACGCAGAATAATTCCTACACTCATCAGACGCAGGCATCCCAGGAACCACAGGTGCTCTTTGTGGACCCACCAAAGCCACAGGCTTTGCATTTTTCCTTTGCAGGACGGGACACGACTTTAAGATGTGCCCGCTCCCTTTACAATAGTAGCACACAGGACCTTCCTTAGTCCTGAAATCTCCGTCAACCTTATCAGCTCGGACCTCCCCCTGTATTAATGAGCTGACCCTTGCAGGCACAGAAACAGCTTTGGCACTGCCACCGGCGACACCACCACGATTAAACGGCCGTGCACCAAAACTATAGGATCGCCCAACAAACTCAGTTTTATGAGTCAATACATACTCATCTACTAACACCGCGGCCTTAGACACCTCCCATTCCCTAGAAGAAACTCGGGAGGCATTCAATTCCTTCTCCTGCCGCTCAAGGCATTTCATTTCAAGCTCTGATTGGAGCTCTTTCTCTCTTAAGGCCCTCTCCTCATTTTTCATTTCAAGCTCTAACTCCTTCAATCGAATGAGGTCCCCCATTTCCTGACGAGATATAGTCTGCACCAGCAGGCAATACCCCCTTCCATACCAACTCAAACCATAACTCCAACTTTATAGCCCCTTTCTTCAAATGCTTATCAATAGGCACCTTATAGGTCTCTGCCAGCATACACAAATGCTCCTTCGTACATTTAGCAAACAACTCCCGACTAGGAGCCTCAGTAATGTTCTCCACTTTAAACTCCACATCAAATGTAGGACCACAAATGTTACCACAAACAGAAGAGAAACAAAAAAAATCCCTTCACACACAGACTTCCTCAGTCACCAGAAGCCTACCAAAAAAAACCCAAAACTGTCTAGGGTCCTCAAAGCTTAGGACGAGCCCCCATTTTGTTACGACTCCCGAATGCAGGTACTTCAGAGCCGAGTAACATAGTCAAAAACCAGGCTCAAGTTCAAGGAAATAGTCTTTTATTTAATTAAAACTCAAACCTGATTCAAACAACCCAGTCAAGGACAAGAATACACTAATAAACAAAGATAACAGTGCTCCAGCCAGCCTCGCAATGGGCCGTCAAACTAGAGTCTCTAACCTGCCTAAATGGAAATAACCCTGAAACAAAATACACGAAAACCCTCAGGTCAGCCCTTATCCGTCCCAATTCAATATTAATTGACAAATGTAGGTAATAATACACAAAGTTCTATGCCATGTGGCCAGGCCTCCTGCAGCTCACACCAGCAACCTGTTCATGAGTCAGGGTCGACGAAGAGAGAGAGAATTCTGGGAGACTCCGGTATTTAAGCTTCCGATGAGTCACCCGTCATCTGACGCAGCTTGGCCAATCGGGTACAGGAGCCCTTAACCCCTTGATTCCTGATTCACAGCCACGGGGCCTGCGCTCAGGAGAGAAATAAAAGAGTTAAGTACATAGCATTCACCAGGGGGGGGGGGAAGTACCTAACATCTGTAATGTATTCCTGAGTTACTTTGTCCTTTAAAATTTGCGGGTTAAGTCTCCATTGTCCCTGTTTTTCCATTTTACCATTTATTATGATCATAAATGTTAAAGGTGCATGATCTGAGATTGTAATATTATGGTATTTTGAATTGTAAGTGAGTGAGATAAGTTTAGAGTCTACCAAAAAATAATCTATTCTTGAATACGTTTTGTATACAGGTGAATAAAATGAGTATTCTCGTCCAGTTGGGTTTTCTATTCTCCAAACGTCTTTAATATTGTGGATAATAAAGTAGATTCTCAAAGTCTACAGAGAGATTTGGGCCATTTGGAAAAGTGGGCTGAAAGATGGCAGATGGAGTTTAATGCTGATAAGTGTGAAGTGCTACATCTTGGCAGGACAAATCAAAATAGGACGTACATGGTAAATGGTAGGGAATTGAGGAATGCTGTGGAACAGAGGGATCTAGGAATAACTGTGCATAGTTCCCTGAAGGTGGAATCGCATGTAGATAAGGTGGTAAAGAAAGGCTTTGGTGTGCTGGCCTTTATAAATCAGAGCATTGAATATAGGAGTAGGGAAGTAATGTTAAAATTGTACAAGGCATTGGTAAGACCAATTCTGGAGTATGGTGTACAATTTTGGTCGCCTAGTTATAGGAAGGATGTCAACAAAATAGAGAGAGTACAGAGGAGATTTACTAGAATGTTGCCAGGGTTCCAGCAACTATGTTACAGAGAAAGGTTGAACAAGTTAGGTCTTTATTCTTTGGAGCGCAGAAGGTTAAGGGGGGACTTGATTGAGGTCTTTAAAATGATGAAAGGGATAGACAGAGTTGACGTGGATAAGCTTTTCCCATTGAGGATAGGAAGATTCAAACAAGAGGGCATGACATGAGAATTAAGGGACAGAAGTTTAGGGGTAACGTGAGGGGGAACTTCTTTACTCAGAGGGTGGTGGCTGTGTGGAATGAGCTTCCAGCAGAGGTGGTGGAGGCAGGATCGATTTTAACATTTAAAAGTAAAGTGGATAGGTAATATGGACGTGAAGGGAATGGAGGGGTATGGTCCTGAGTGCAGGTAGATGGGACTAGGGGAAAACAAATGGTCGGACACGGACTGCTGTCCGTGCATGTTATATGGATATTTAACGATGAGTCACCCGGCAGTTGGCCAAGGGCCTGAGCCACGGGGCCTGCACTCAGGAGAGAAACAATAGTGTTAAGTACATAGCATTCACCAGAGGGGGGGGGGAGTACCTAACATCTGTAATGTGAGTTACTTTGTCCTTTAAAATTTGGGGTTAAGTCTCCATATGCTATTCTTGAATACGTTTTGTGTACATGTGAGTATATGGTCTCCAAACGTCTTTAATATTACTAGTATCCATGTATGCATTTAAAAAGTCACTGGAATGCGATTTGATTTTCCGTTGTCTTGATGATCTGTCTAAATAAGAATCTAGGGTACAATTTAAATCTGCAGTTCCTTCTTAAACAAGGATAGTCCGAGGGTCATTAATGAGGTAGATAGTAGTTCAGTACTAGCTGTGACAGGATGGTTCAGTTGCCTGATATCCATGTTTCTCTCTACACGTTTGTTGAACATTACGACAGTAGCTTCTTGGAGTATTTTGGTTATTGCTTTGCGAGATGGAATATTAAAAGCTGTGCTTGCTTATCTGTGCATAGTTACTCCAGAAAATGTCCAATAACTTTCATGTTAGATGTTAATTAAAGCACTGATCCAAATTCAGCAGAGAATTTCAAATTGGATTTGGGATCGAACCAAGGGAAATCAGCATAGAACCATCGTGTCAACTTACCCTTCTAGATTCTAAATTTGTAATGATTTATTAATCAATAATTTTACATCAAAATTAGAGGGTAGCTGTGTACTTAGAGATAAGCTTCCGTAATCCAGAATCAATTTTGTTGAGCTTTTGTTTGTTTTAAATTTAAAAGCAGAACAGTACAGCACAGTCGAATGTGCATCTCGAACATGATGCCAAATTATACTAGGAACTGCAGATGCTGGTTAACAAAGAAAGGACACAGAGTGCTGGAGTAACTAAGCGGGTCAGGCAGCATCTGTGGAGAACATGGATAGGTGACGTTTCACAGAGTGCTGGAGTAACTCAGCGGGTCAGGCAACATCTGTAGAGAGTATGGATAGGTGACGTTTCACAGAGTGCTGGAGTAACTCAGCAGGTCAGGCAGCATCTGTGGAGAACATGGATAGGTGACGTTTCTGGTCAGCACGCTTCTTCAGCACAGGAACAGCGCTTCGGCCCGCAATGTCTTTGCCGAACCTGATGCCACCTCTTATCTGTTTGGAATTTATCCATGTCCCCCATTCTCTGCATATCCATGTGCCTATCTAATAGACAATAGACAATAGGTGCAGGAGTAGACCATTCGGCCCTTCGAGCCAGCATCGCCATTCAATGTGATCATGGCTGATCATCCCCAATCAGTACCCCGTTCCTGCCATCTCCCCATATCCCCTGACTCCGCTATCATTAAGAGCCCTATCCAGCTGTTAAGCACCACTGTCGTGTCTGCCTCCACCACCACCCCTGGCACTCAATTCCCTCTTTGCAAAACATTTGCCCCGTACATCTCCTTCAAACTTTGCCCCTCTCACCTTAAACCAATGCCCTGTAGTATTTGATATTTCCATCCTGAAAAAAAATCCTTTCCTCTTAAATCTTTTCTAAATGTTCCTTCTTTCAACCTGATATTTGGCATTTCTACCCGGGGAAAAGTTTCTGATCTTCCACTTTGTTTCCGCGCTGTATCTCTAAACTAAACTAAACTAAGGGTATGGACACGCTAGAAGCAGGAAACACATTCCTGATGTTGGGGGAGTCCAGAACCAGAGTTAGATAGAGCTCTTAAAAATAGCGGTCAGGGGATATGGGGAGAAGGCAGGAACGGGGTACTGATTGGGGATGATCAGCCATGATCACATTGAAAAGCAGTGTTGGCTCGAAGGGCCGAATGGTCTACTCCTGCACCTGTTGTCTATTGTCTATTGTTTAAATATGCCAAATGACAAGACTATTAAGGGTCTGTCCCACCTGGCGATTTTTTCGGGGACTGCTGACGTCATATCAGGTCGCCAAAAGATTTTGAATATTTCAAAATCCAGCGGCGACAAAAAAAATGTTGCGACACTTGAAAAAACGCCGCGCGTAAAAACGTCATCACGCCGCATCACGCCGTGAATTTTTCGGTGACCTGATACGTCAGTCAATGATGCCGGCAGTCTCGGCAAGTTCGGCAAGTGGGACTGGCCCTTTAAGAACTGGTGTGCCATGGTGGCGCAGCGGTAGAGTTGCTGCCTCACAGCGCTTGCAGCGCCCGAGACCCGCGTTCGATCCCGACTACGGGTGCTGACTGTACGGAGTTTGTATGTTCTCCCCGTGACCTGCGCGGGTTTTCACCGAGATCTCCGGTTTTCAAAGACTCCCACAGTGTGTGTAGGTTCGTGTGAATGTGCGGGAGATCGCTGGTCGGCGCGGACTCGGTGGGCCGAAGGGCCTGTTTCCATGCTGTATCTCTAAAACTAAAAACTAAAAACTAAAAGACCGTCTACCCTATCTATGCCTCTCATAATTTTATACACTTCTCACAGGTCTCCCCTCAACCTTCAGTTTCAAAGGAATGGCTTCTAACCAAGCCTCCACTTCCTGCAATTTCACAATGGCAGGCTACTGCAGGGCTCATGGGACCCAGGCGCTCTCGCTGTCGCTAACCCTCTAACCTCAGCGTGCATATTAAAGCCTACTCCTGCACCTTCCTGTAATGGGGGAGACCAGAACTGCGGCCTGATCAATGTCCTATAAAGCTGCATCATGACATCTTGGCTCAGCGCAGTAGTACAGTGGTAGTGTTGCTGCCATATTTTGCATTTATTTCAAGAGGGCTTGTGTACAAAAACAGGGATGTAATGCTGAGGCTCTATCAGGCGCTGGTCAGGTCGCATTTGGAATATTGTGAGCAATTTTGGGCTCCATATCTGAGGAAGGATGTGCCGCCTCTGGAGAGGGTCCAGAGGAGGTTTACAAGAATGGAGCGGCTGGGCTTGTACACTCTGGAGTTTAGAAGGATGAGAGGGTATCTCATTGAAACATATAAGATTGTTAAGGGATTGGACACGCTAGAGGCAGGAAACATGTTCCCGATGTTGGGGGAGTCCAGAACCAGGGGCCACAGTTTAAGAATAAGGAGTAAGCCATTTAGAACGGAGACGAGGAAACACTTTTTCTCACAGAGAGTGGTGAGTCTGTGGAATTCTCTGCCTCTGAGGGCGGTGGAGGCCGGTTCTCTGGATGCTTTCATGAGAGAGCTAGAAAGTTCTCTTAAAGATAGCGGAGTCAGGGGCTATGGGGAGAAGGCAGGAACGGGGTACTGATTGTGGATGATCAGCCATGATCACATTGAATGGCAGTGCTGGCTCGAAGGGCCGAATAGCCTACTCCTGCACCTATTGTCTATTGTCTATTGTCTATTGTCTATTGTCTATATCCCGGGAATGAGAGGTTTATCTTTTGATGAGCATTTGTCGGCACTGAGCCTGTACTCACGGGAGTTTAGAAGAACCCTTTGAAGAGGGGACTCTTTGAAACATCACGCTCGCGGTTTCATCGCTGATGGTCGATCCAGCTCGAGGTTTTCCAGGCGAGTGCCCTCGAGTTCGAAGGTCGAAGACAGTCGCTGCAAAGTCGCGCTAGTGGGACTGGCCCTTTAAGGATCTACACATAAATAAGGCCATTTAATTTTTGGGCTTTACTTTTTGAATTATGATTATACAAAAAACAGCTGAGCTTACTAATACAGAGCATTTGTGATCACTTTGTGATTTAGTAAGTTTGATGCAAATTAGTCTTACAGACCATCACTGAAGTGCTCTTGTTTGTCTGCCAGTCCCCAAGGTCTCTCTTCCTCAATTTCTCAGCACCACTTAATATTAATCCATTCAATCCCTCTGCTCTGTTCTAACTTTGACTAGGGTGTGGTGCTGGTGGCAGGGGGTGGGGGTGGGGGCTGGGCAGAGTGGAGAATGTCACAGCAGCTCAAAGTACGATAGAATTAACCCATGATTCTCTCAATAGCAAATCCTCTCATTTGTGTTCAATGCAAAACGCCACCATTGTATTTGCCTCCACCACCACCCCTGGCAGTGCGTTCCAGACACCCATCACCCTCAGTGTAAAAGACGTGTCCCACACATCTATATATTACTAAAACTCTCATCTTGTTTGTTTGTATGTATGCATCAGTACGTGTGCGTGATATTCCAAAACCCCGCCAAAACAGTACACGATAGCGCTACTATTTTTGGCCCACCTTACCGTTTTCCTGGCATGTAAAAGAAACAAGTTTTGTTCGGATTGATGTTATATTTAACAAGTTATTGACATTTTAAACTTTATAAAAAATCACTTTTCAAGCCACTTTTCCACTTGCCCTGCCCATCAGCAGTTTTCAAAGTCACAATGACATCACAATCCGAATCTCAATTACATAAAACAATTGTGATTTTCAAAAAAACTGTGTTTTAATCAAATGTTTCCGCTTTTCAGTTAAATTTAGATTATTTTAAAGAAAAACGTGATGTGGTGGAGGGGGGGGATAACAGCAGGGGGATAGAGGAGGTGGGTAGGGAGTGGAGAGGGAGGGGAGAGTGGGGGAGGTGAGGATGGAGAGTGGGGGGCTGGGATAGAGGGGAGGTAAGGATTGGAGAGCAGGGAGATAGAGGGAGGGAGGGGAGAGGGAGGGGAGAGCGGTTATGGAGGGAGGGAGGGACTGAGGGTTGGGGTAAGGAGAGGGAGGGGGAGGTGAGGGAGGGTGTGGTGGAGGGGAGGAGGAGAGGGGACAGAAGAGGTAGTGTGAAGTGGAGGGGAAAGGCGTGTGGGGGATGAGGGGGAACGGAGGAGGATAGGGGTAGGAAGAGGGATGGGAGGCGCAGTTGGGGAGGGTTGCCGTGACTAGCATCACATCGGGGGATCTTTGGCGTGACAACGGGAACCCGTCAGCTGCGCCTGCACAGTTTGGGGCTATGGGTGAGTGGTGGAATATAGTGTTGGGGGAACGGGTCCGTACCTGGTCTAGTCACCTTTAGACTTTGCCCCTCTCACCTTCAAGCTGTGTCCTCTAGTGTTCGACATCTCCACCCTGGGAAAAAGGTTCTGGCTGGACGATTTTTAATAGATTTTACTTGGGTACAACAAAAAGCTAAAATCTAAGGAGCGAAAGATAGGAGAAGATAAGATCTACGAGAGATATAGATGGTGATGTGGAGAGATAAGGAACTGCGACTTATTCCCCAAGCTGAGGTGCTGTTCCTCCAATGCGGAGGTTGCTCGGGAGGTTGGGTTGGTGACGATCGATTTTGAACCTCTGTCGGACCTGGAAAGGACTGCTTGGGTCCCCTGAAAGGAGTGGAGGGGGGAGGTGAAACTTTGCATTTCTTGCTGCCGGGGAAGGGGTAGAGCGGGAGGGGAGGGAAGAATTGACAAGGGAGTTGCGGAGGGAGCGGTCTTTTATGTGGCTGGAGGGGTCACCCCTAATTTTGCCGGCTGGTGGGGTGAAAGGTGAGGACCAGGGGGATGCGAGTGGGGGGAATGGGGAGAGAGGGCGTTACCCTGGTCCTCATTTGGGGGAGGGGAATCTCTGAAGATGTATCTACACTGCGGACAGCTCGATTGTAATCGTGTATTGTCTTTCCGCTGACTGGCTAGCACACAACAAAAGCTTTTCACTGTACCTCGGTACACGGGACAATAAACTACACTGAACTAAACTAGTTTCGGGCAGTCACGGTGGCGCAGCGGTAGAGTCGCTGCCTTGCAGCAAACGCAGCGCCAGAGACACGGGTTCGATCCTGACTACGGGTGCTGTCTGTCTGGAGTTTCTACGTACTCCGAGATCTTTCGTTTCCTCCCACACTCCAAAGACGTGCAGGTTTGTAGGTTAATTGGCCTGGTAAATGTACAAATTGATCCCGATAGATGTAGGATGGTGTTAAAGAAAGAACTGCATGTGCTGGAGAAATCGAAGGTGGACAAAAAATGGTGGAGAAGCTCAGCGGGCGAGGCAGCATCTATGGAGCAAAGGAAGAGGGGACGTTTCGGGGTCAAAGACCCTTCTTCAGACTGACCCGAAACATCACCTATCTCCTTTGCTCCATAGATGCTGCTTGCACCCGCTGAGTTTCTCCAGCATTTTTTGTCTACCTGAGATAGTATTAATGTGTGAGGATCGCTGGTAGGCGCAGGCCCGGTGGGCCGAAGGGCCTGTTTCCCCGATGTATCACTAAACTAAACTAAACTAAACTAATCAAAACGTCAGCTTTCCATAACTTCCACAGATGCTACCTGACCAGCCGACTTCCTCCAGCACTTCCTCCAAACGTCGCCTATCTCCTTCGCTCCTTAGATGCTACTGCACCCGCTGAGTTTCTCCAGCGTTTTGTGTAATCCTCCAGCACTTTGTGCTTAGTAGGATACCGAATCTCTTGATAGGAACTGTCATCTCCTCGCCCACTTGGACAATGTTAAAATTAGGTTGGTGTTAATAACTTTAATAAAACTCTGCAGGAACACTATATACTTCCCTGTAAAGGTGACAGTTTAATGGAGTTACCGCATGTTTTAAGTGCTTTTTCTCATTCACCGGCAAGGATGAAGTGAAATCGATCACAGACAACATAATTAGCTAATTAAATTAATATCTTAATAGCAATATGGGAAATTACTAGCTTGTTCCCGCACTGAATTTTTAAAATGTTCTTTCTCGATGCTTTTATGACAATTTACAACTTTATAATAACTTTGTGTAAGAAAGAACTGCAGATGCTGGTTTGAATCGAAGGTAGACACAAAATGCTGGAGTAACTTGCAGCATCTCTGGAGAGGAATAGGCCACGTTTCAGGTCGAGACTCTTGTTCAGACTGATGGCAGGGGAGGGGTCGGGACAAAGGTAGAAAAGCTTTTCACTATATCTCAGTGCACGTGACAAAAATAATAGTAATAGGAGGATGATGAGTCAAGTCAAGAGAGTTTTATTGTCATGTGTCCCAGATAGGACATTGAAATTCTTGCTTGCTGCACGACAGAATATGTAAACACAATACAGAACAGGAGATAAAAGTTCAGTGTGTCTATATACCATAGACCATAGATATTCACAATAAACACATAGATATACACACTAAATAAACAGATAAAGTGCTAGAGTAATAATAGACTGTTATTGTTCCGAGCTTATTTGATGTTGTGTTTAATAGCCTGATGGCTGTGGGGCAGAAGCTGTTCCTGAACCTGGATGTTCCCGATTTCAGGCTCCTGTGCCTTCTTCCCGATGGCAGCGGAGAGATGAGTGTGTGTCCAGGATGGTGTGGGTCCTTGATGATGCTGCCAGCCTTTTTGAGGCAGCGACTGAGATAGATCCCGTCGATGGTGGGGAGGTCAGCGCGGGTGATGGACTGGGCAGTGGTCACAACTTTCTGCATTCTTTTCAGAAGAAGTAAAGTCAGTTAAAAGCTTGATTGAAAAGATAAGTTTTCGAGTTGCCGTTTAAAAATGTCAACATGGTTGGCGTCTCCCATAGCTCTGCGTCGGGTATTCCACAGCTTGGGGTAGTCATGGAAAAAGGATGCTTCACCAATTTTCCTATTGCTGGGGCATTGAGAGGTTTATGGGCCTGTCCCACTTGCCGATTTTTTTGAGGCAACTGCCGGCGACTGTCATAGTTGTAGCGGGTCGCCGAAAAACCGGCGGCAACCTACGTCATCCTGGCGACAACCTATGACAGCACCTACGTGAGGACGTCAAACTACGCTCACTGGCGTCAAACCCTTGTGTCGCCGAAAAATTCTCAACATGTTGAAAATCGCGCGGCGAGCAGAAAGTCGCTACGACTTTTTGCGTGACTGAGGAGACGACTCCCGGCATTCACCGGCGAACATGTGGCGACAATCTAGTCACCTACAGTCGCTTAAAAAATCGCCTAAGTGGGACAGGCCCATTACAGGCCGGTATCGAAGGCCTCAGCGCTCACGTAGGGGCTCAGGGAAGGGGTAACTCTGCAAAATATGCTGCTCCAAAGCCATTTAAAGAACATTTTATCCATTAGAGTATTTTTTTTGTTGATAGACACAAAATGCCGGAGTAACTCAGCAGGTCAGGCAGCATCTCTGGATAGAAGAAATGGGTGGCGTGTCGGGTAGAGACTCTTCTTCAGGATGAAGGTAGACACAAATGCTGGAGAAACTCAGCGGGTGAGGCAGTATCTATCGAGTGAAGGAATAGTCGACATTTCGGGTCGAAACCCTTCTTAAGACTGATGTTAGTGGGAGGCGGGAAAACGATAGGAAGAGGCAGAGATGGTGGGCTGTGGGAGAGCTGGGAAAGGGAGGGAGAAAGCAGGGACTACCAGAAATTGGAGAAGTCAATGTTCATACCACTGGGGTGTAAACTGCCCAAGCGATACATGAGGTTTGGGTAGTTTACACCGCATTCTTATTGATCCTTTTCAAGCCTGAAGAAGGGTCTCGACCCGAAACGTCACCCATTCCTTCGCTCCATGGATGCTGCCTCACCCGCTGAGTTTCTCCAGAACTTTTGTCTACCTTCGATTTTTCCAGCATTTGCAGTTATTTCTTAAACATTTCTTCAGACTGATGTCGGGGAGAGGGAAACGAGTGATCTGAAAGGGTCTTCTTCTTGTCGAGTCCACACACACAAGATTAGAAGTTGTTCAGACAGAGTTGCACGCACTTCTCGGCATCTGCAGACAACGGTGTCTGTCATGTCACTTCTTGTCGCTTCTTGTGTGTGGTGGTGGAAAGATTGGTGGAGACAGGGACCGCGATCGACATGAACGCTCTTTCCTTGACCCCCATCTGAAAGGGTAAGGTGTGATAATGAGTTATCAAAGGATGAGAGGAAAAAGCAGGAACGGGATCCTAATTTTGGATGATCAGCCATGATTGTATTGAATGGCGGTGCTGGCTCGAAGGGCTGAATGGCCTACTCCTGCACCTATTTTCCATGTAAGAAGGTCAAGGAAATGTAGATGAGGCATCGTTAGTGGGGGAAGGGGACAACGAGGCGAACATTGTCTACTTTAATCAGGAGGTCGGTCAGACTGGTCGGAGAACTCGGGTGGGGGAGGGACGGAGAGAGAGGGAAAGCAAGGGCTACTTGAAGTTGGAGAAGTCAATGTTCATACCGCTGGGGTGTAAGCTGCCCCAGCGAAATATGGGGTTTGCTTTTAGTTATTGAATGTCTTTTTAGAAAGTAATTTACGAACTGCAGTGATAAATTGGGCACCAATCATCATCAGAGCAATCTACGATCCTATAACTGACGGGAAAATTGGCATTTAAACCATCTTTTTATATATCTGCCACTCACAGCCTCTTGACTTTGATTTACGTAGCAGTTTTTTTTGTAAATTATTTATTAGGAGCAGTGTACAAAAATATAAAGCTAAGTTAAGAGAAAAGAAGAGAGAAAAGCAGAGAAAAAAGTGGGCAGGCGAAGGAGATAGGTGACGTTTTCGGGTCGAGACCCATCACACAGTTATGAAAATACAATTTGCAGACTCCCCAAGCGGAATAATGTTTCCAACTTGCGGTGGCTCACATCTGGCCGTGGAGGAGGCCCAGGACCGAGACCAAGATTATTTTGGACACGCTAGAGGCAGGAAACATGTTCCCTCCAGAACCCAGGGGGCCACTGTTTTAAGAATAAGGGTTAAATCATACCCGAGCTTTAAATTTCAAGCTCGCCTTCCAAGGTTTTGATGCCCAGTTCAGCAAGAACTGGGAAGAATTCTGCAGTCTCCATTTCTCAACCTAGGTTCAGCATCTCCTCCAACCCCTCACCTGCATCCGCTGCTCCCAATCCAGAGATCTATAAGAGAAGATCGCTTCGCCGAACAGCAATAACCAAAAGAGACCTCTCGGTCCTGGGCCTCCTCCACGGCCAAGCAAGAACCCTCGAAGCAAGAAAGAGAAAAAGTGGATGTGCAAGGATAGAAGCCCCTAGACTACCAAATTGGTGTCGCCAAAGAGTGAGTGAGTAAAAGAAATAAGGAAGATGTAGAGAAATAAAAAGAGAAAAACAGAAAGAAAAACAAAAAGTAATGAGATCTCTGCCTCACATCCGTCCCCACCCATCACCCAACCCGCAATTAGATTTAACTCCAAAATTGTGGTGCACCGTACTATTCTTGTAATGAATCAATGAAAGGTGTCCATGTCTTCGAAAAGTGCTCTGGTTTTCCTGCTAAGACAAGTCTCATATTTTCAAGATGTAGCGTCTCAGACATGTTTGTAATTCACATTTTAAGGGTAGGGGCAGATGTATGATTCCAAAATTTGAGTATTAGTTTCTTCGCCGTTATCAGACTATAATTGCGGAACACGTCTTTGAAATATTGATAGCTCAGAGTATCGCTCAGATTTACATAGCAGTTAACACGATGTGCTCAGGTTTGCCTTCACGATCCCGGCCGTCTTTCGAACTGATTTATCAAATCCCATTTCATTCTGAAGATAGACACAAAAAGCTGGAGTAACTCAGCGGGGCAGGCAGCATCTCTGAGGAGAAGGCATGGATGATGAGGGTAATATTCCCTACCATTGAGGGTAGGGAAGATTCAAACAAGAGGGCATGACATGAGAATTAAGGGACAGAAGTTTAGGGGTAACGTGAGGGGGAACTTCTTTACTCAGAGGGTGGTGGCTGTGTGGAATGAGCTTCCAGCAGAAGTGGTGGAGGCAGGATAGATTTTAACATTTAAAAGTAAAGTGGATAGGTATATGGAAGTGAAGGGAATGGAGGGGTATGGTCTGAGTGCAGGTAGATGGGCCTAGGGGAAAATAAATGTTCGGCATGGACTGGAAGGGCCGAGAGGGCCTGTTTCCGTGCTGTAATTGTTATATGGTTATATGGTTACATGATGTTTCGGGTCAGAAGGTTGTAAGGAATAGGAGTAGAATTAGGCCATTCGGCCAATCCAGTCTACTCCGCCGTTCAATCAAGGTTGATCTATCTCTCCCTGCCAACCCCATTCTCCTTTCTCCCCATAACCCCTGACACCGTACTAATCAAGACGGCCCTTCTTCAGACTGAGAGCCAGGGGAGAGTCAACTAGGCATACACCCTTTGACAATAGACAATAGGTGCAGGAGTAGGCCATTCGACCCTTCGAGCCAGCACCGCCATTCAATGTGATCATGGCTGATCATCCACAATCAGTACCCCGTTCCTGCCTTCTCCCCATATCCTTTAACTCCGCTATCCCTAAGAGCCCTATCTAGCTCTCTCTTGAAAGCATCCAGAGAACCAGCCTCCACTGAGGCAGAGAATTCCACAGACTCAAATTTCTTTGTGTGAAAATGTGTTTCCTCGTCTCTGTTCTAAATGGCTTACCATCTATTCTTAAACTGTGGCCCCTGGCTCTGGACTCCCCTAACATCGGGAACATGTTTCCTGCCTCTAGCGTGTCCAAATAATCTTATATGTTTCAATAAGATCCCCTCTCATCCTTCTAAACTCCAGAGTGCACAAACCCAGCCGCTCCATTCTCTCAGCATATGACAGTCCCGCCATCCTGGGAATTAACCTGGTGAACCTATGCTGCACTCCCTCAATAGCTAGAATGTCCTTCCTCAAGTTTGGAGACCAAAACTGCACACACTACTTCTTGGAAACAGGCCCTTCGGCCCACCGAGTCCACACTGTCCATCATTCATCCCATTCACACTAGTTCTATGTTATCCCACATTCTCATCTACTTCTTAACATAATGAGTAAGCCATTTTGAACTGAGACGAGGAAACACTTTTTCTCACGGAGAGTGGTGAGTCTGTGGGATTTTCTGCCTCAGAGGGCGGTGGAGGCCGGTTCTCTGGATGCTTTCAAGAGAGAGCTAGATAGGGCTCTTAAAAATAGCGGAGTCAGGGGATATGGGGAGAAGGCAGGAACGGGGTACTGATTGGGGATGATCAGCCATGATCACATTGAATGGCGGTGCTGGCTCGAAGGGCCAAATGGCCTACTCCTGCACCTATTGTCTATTGTCTATTGTGAATGCTCACAGTGTGTGGGAGCGTGCGAGCAAACCGGAACACCCAGGGAAAACCCACGAGGTCATATGCACAAGAATGCACAAACTCCATACAGACGGCACCCATAGTCGGGGTTGTATCTGGGTCTCTGGCGCTGTGAGGCAGCAACTCCACCGTACCAAGTCATCTCTCTGTGGCTCTGTATTTACTGTCCACTCTATACCTCGCTTTCCAAAGCTGCCTCTGGATTGTTGATGCTCACGTTATGACATTCTACACCCAGAGGGAAAACCAAATTGAGTGAGAGATGACTTTTCCCCCCTCTCTCCTCTCCTCACATCTCAACGTCTTCACATTTACAATCTCTCAGCAGGTTGTCCAGCGTTCCCCCGTCACACACTGTGTCAGTCACACGGAAGAATAATTTGTCATTCTCACCACGAGCCGGTTGTTTGGTAAGGCTAGACATTGGTTGTGACAACTCATTACAGGCACAATGAAAGATAAATGTTTCAGGCACTGCCCAGCGCTTATTTAATATTGTGTCCTTTGAAATAACCTGGAGTTTTAATCAGTTTGGCTTTTGTGTTGCTCTGGGCAATCTCTCTACATTTGGTTGTAAATATATCAACAATGCCATCCACATTTGACATCTTGCCAGCCACTACTGTCGAAAGATATTAGTACCCACCCCATGCAAACACTTTCAGGTCAGAGGTAGACAAAAATGCTGGAGAAACTCAGCAGGTGAGGTAGACAATAGACAGTAGACAATAGGTGCAGGAGTAGGCCATTCGGCCCTTCGAGCCAGCACCGCCATTCAATGTGATCATGGCTGATCATCCCCAATCAGTACCCCGTTCCTGCCTTCTCCCCGTATCCCCTGACTCCACTATCGTTAAGAGCCCTATCTAGCTCTCTCTTGAGAGCATCCAGAGAACCTGCCCCTGAGGCATTTATGGGGCGAAGGATTAGGTGACATTTCGGGTCTCAGCGAGTGAGGCAGCATCTATGCAGCAAAGGAGTAGGTGACGTCTTGACTCGAAACATCACCTATTCCTCTGCTCCATAGATCTTGATTGCAAGGCGATGCAAGGAACTGCAGATGCTGGAATATTAGGCAAAACACAAAGTACTGGAGGAACTCAGTGGGTCAGGCAGCATCTATGGACGGAACAAGAAGCTGGAAATTTAAGGTTGGGACCATTTTTAGATTCCCAAGGGTTTTGGCCCGAAACATCACCCATTCCTTCGCTCCATAGATGCTGCCTCACCCGCTGAGTTTCTCCAGCATTTTTGTCTACCTTCGATTTTTCCAGCATCTGCTGTTCTTTCCTAAACATTGTCAGAAATTATATTCAAGATTCAAGTTTTAATTTAATTGTCGCATGTACCAATTAATATCCAGTGAAATTTGTTACTTGAATTATACTTTTCACGTTGTGATTCATAAGGTCATAAGGAATAGGAGTAGAATTAGGCCATTCGGCCCATCAAATCTGCTCGGCCATTCAATCATGGCTGATCTATCTCTCCCTCCTAAACCCATGCTCCTGCCTTCTCCCCATAACCCCTGACACCCACACTAATCAAGAATCTACTGTATCTATCTCTGTCGTAAAAATGAATTAATGAATAAGTTTATTGGCCAAGTATTCACATACAAGGAATTTGCCTTGGTGCTCCGCCCACAAGTAACAACATGACATACAGTGACAGTTAGGAATGACACTTAAAACATTAAACATTAATAATAAAACATTATTGATTTCCACATAATATCCATTGATTTGGCCTCCACAGCCGTCTGTGGCAATGAATTCCACAGATTCTCCACCCTCTGACTAAAGAAATTTCTCCTCATCTCCTTCCTAAAAGAACGTCCTTTAATTCTGAGGCTGTGACCCCTAGTCCTATACTCCCCACTAATGGAAACATCTGCTCCACGTCCACTCTATCCAAACCTTTCACTATTCTGTTTCATTCTTCTAAACTCAGTCCTTGAGCGATCCTTGCTCTCCTTGAGGCCAAGAAGAAAACATAGAAAATACTGTGGGTGCAGGAGGAGGCCATTTGGCCCTTCAAGCTAGCACCACCAATCATTGTGATTATGGCCGATCATCCACAATCAGTAACCCGTGCCTGCCTTCTCCCCATTCCCCTTGATACCCTTAGTCCCAAGAGCTCTATCTATCTTTTAAATTCATCCAGTGAATTGGCCTCCACTGCGTTCTGAGGCAGGAAATTCCACAATTCACAACTCTCTGGGCGAAAAAGTTGTTCTCATCTTAAATGGCCTCCCTTTTATTCTTAGACTGTGGCCCCTGGTTCTGGACTCGCCCAAGATTGGGAACATTTTTCCTGCATCTAGCGTGTCCAGTCCTTTGATAATTGTATATGTTTCTATAAGATATCCCCTCATCCTTCTAGATTCCATTGAATACAAGCCCAATCTTTCCAATCTTTCCTCATATGGCAGTCCCGCCATCCCGGGGATCAATCTCGTGAACCTACGTTGCACTGCCTCAAATTAGGTGAGCAAAACTGTACACAATACTGCAGATGTGGTCTCACCAGGGTACAACTGCAGATGGACCTCTTCTACTCAAATCCTCTTGCTATGAAGGCCAACATGCCATTAGCTTTCTTCACTGCCTGCTGTACCTGCATGTTTACTTTCAGTGACTGGTGTACAAGGACACCCAGCTCTCGTTGCATTTTCCTTTTTCCTAATCTGACACCATTGAGATAATAATCTGCCTCCTTGTTCTTGCCGCCAAAGTGGATAACCTCACATTTATCTCACACTCACTTAACCTATCCAAGTCACCCTACAACCTGCTAGCATCCTCTTTGCAATTTTCATACCAAGGGTGGTGGGTGTATGGAATGAGCTGCCAGAGGAGGTAGTTGAGGCTGGAACTATTGCAAAGAGTAAGAAACATTTAGACAGGCACATGGATAGGACATATCTAGAGGGATGTGGGCCAAACGCAGGCAGGTGGGACTAGTGTAGATGGGACATATTGGTCCACGTGGGCAAGTTGGGCCGAAGGGCCTGTTTCCACGCTGTATTCACTGTCTCGACCTGAAACATCATCCATCCTTTTTCTCCAGAGATGCTGCCTGGCCTGCTGAGTCACTCTGTGCCTATCTTCAAAACAAAATGTTTGTTTGATGCTCCTCTAGTATCTGTGGTTTGATGTATCTTATCCCTCAGAATCCTCTCCAGTAACATGCCCACCACAGATGTCAGGATCATTGATCTACTATTCCCCTGCCAAGTGCAGCCCGGTGGTGCAGCGGTAGAGTTGCTGCCTCACAGCGCCAGAGACCCGGGTTCCATCCCGACTACGGGTGCTGTCTGTACGGAGTTTGTACGTTCTCCCCGTGACCACGTGGTTTTCTCCGGGTGCTCCGGTTTCCTCCCACACTCCAAAGACAAAGAATAGGTTAACTGGCTTTGATATACTTGTAAATTGTCCCTAGTGTGTGTAGGATAGTGTTCGTGTGCGTGGATCGCTGGTTGACGCTGACTCGGTGGGCCGAAGGGCCTGTATATCGAAATTAAACTAAACAAAACTAAACTAAACATTTTGCCTTTCTTGAATAGAGGCACAACATTAGCCGCAGCAGAGCCATAGCTGCGATGTTGAAATGCCAACTCTTTCTGAAGCGTAAATGCTGGCGAAGGATCTCGACCCATCATTGAATGGGCCTTTGACCCCAACAGACCAATGGCCAGAGGTTTGCTGACATCCAGAGGCCAAGCTGTTGTCCACACTAACTAACCTGCATAATCATGAGAAGAAAATATCATCTTCAGTTCAACAGATACCAAAATAATATGGATGCAATTTTCAGATGATACGAGGCAGGAAATTATTCTCCTCTGCATTGACCTTGAGTCTGTCAAAGAACCCTTGGTCCTTGGCATTGTAACACATCCTTATTCAGCTTTTAACCCACAGATCAAAAGTTTCCCTCTGCAGTCTTGATCTTGTTCAATAGTAAACTTGACTGCAAAGAGATGGAGGCAGGTTCTCTGGATACTTTCAAGAGAGAGCAAGATAGGGACTCTTAAAGATAGTGGAGTCAGGGGATATGGGGAGAAGGCAGGAACGGGGTACTGATTGGGGATGATCAGCCATGATCATATTGAATGGTGGTGCTGGCTCGAAGGGCCAAATAGCCTACTCCTGCACCTATTGTCTATTGTCTATTGTCTATTTATGCAAGGAATTGCAGGTGCTCAAATATTAGGCAAAACACAAAGTGCTGGAGGAACTCAGTGGGCCAGGCAGCATCTGTGCAGGGAACGGGCAGATGGCATTTAAGGTTTGGACCATTTTTAGATTCTTAGAGTACAATGTGGAAACAGTTTATTTGGTCCAACTTGCCCACGACGTCCAACGTGCCCCATCTACACTAGTCCCACCTGCCTGCATTTGATCCATATCACTGTAAACCTGTCCTATCCATGTACCTGTCAAAATGTTTCATAGAAACATAGAAAATAGATGCAGGAGGAGGCCAGTTGGCCCTTCGAGCCAGCACTGCCATACAATGTGATCATGGCTGATCATCCCCAATCAGTACCCCGTTCCTGCTTTCTCCCCCTATCCCTTGATTCCTTTAGCCCTAAGAGCTAACCATAACTCTCTCTTGAAAACACCCAGTGAATTGTCCTCCACTGCCTTCTGTGGCAGAGAATTCCACAGATTCACAACTTCTCTGCGTGAAAACGTTTTTCCTCACCTCAGTCCTAAATGACCTACCCCTTATTCATAAACTGTGACCCCTGGTTCTGGATTCCCCCAACATCGGGAACAATTTTCCTGCATCTAGCCTATCCAATCCCTTAATAATATTATATGTCTCCATAAGATTCCCACTCATATCCATGAATACAAGCCCATTCTTTCATCGTATGTCAGTCCCGCCATCCTGGGATGGGATTCCATATATGTTGGTGCAGTTCCTGCCTCAACTACCTCTTCTGGTAGCTCGTTCCATAAACCCCTTGTGTGAAAAAAGTTACCCCTCAGATTCTGATGAAATCTTTTCCCCGTCACCTTAAACCTATGTCCTCTGGTCTTCAGTGTAGCAAGGAACTGCAGATGCTGGTTCAAACCAAAGATCGACACAGAAATCTGGAGAAACTCAGCGGGACAGGCAGCGTCTCTGGAGAGAAAGAATGGGTGACGTTTTGGGTCGAGACCCTTCTTCAGACACTTCTTGGATGCTGCCTGTCCCGCTGAGTTACTCCATCTGTTTGCCTCTGGTCTTCTGAGTGCATGAAGTTCATCGCCGTCGCAGTTTGATGGTGGCAGAACTTGTCATTCATCGTCATGAGTGAGGTGTTGGCAAAGGTTGCTGGTCTTGCTGATGTGGAAGACCAGCAACCCGACTGGTCCCCTAATTTGAGGAAGGACACTGAGGGAGCCCAGCGTAGGTTCACCAGGTTAACTCCCGGGATGGCGGGACTGCCATATGCTGAGAGAATGGAGCGGCTGGGCTTGTACATTCTGGGCTTTAGAAGGATGAGAGGATATCTCATTGAAACAAATAAGATTAGAGAATATGTGCAGGAGGAGGCCATTCGGCCCTTCGAGCCAGCACCGCCTGATTGTTAAGGGTTTGGACACGCTAGAGGCAGGAAACACGTTCCCGATGTTGGGGGAGTCCAGAACCAGGGGACACAGTTTAAGAATAAGGGGTAAGCCATTTAGAACAGAGACGAGGAAACACTTTTTCACACAGAGAGTGGTGAGTTTGTGGAATTCTCTGCCTCAGAGGGCGGTGGAGGCCAGTTCTCTGGATACTTTCAAGACAGAGCTAGATAGGGCTCTTAAAGATAGCGGAGTCAGGGGATATGGGGAGAAGGCAGGAACGGGGTACTGATTGGGGATGATCAGCTATGATCACATTGAATGGTGGTGCTGGCTCGAAGGGCTGAATGGCCTACTCCTGCACCTATTGTCTATTGTCTGGTGTCTGTTGTAGATTGATTGCATCATGCGGATCACTTCACTGCAATCTGTTCGAAAATTGACAATTCTCAAGAACAAAATGTGCCAGAATATTGCCTTGTATTATGCACAAGGAGAGGTCGGGCTGACTTTGATTGTTTCTCTGGAACACTGGAGGTAGCAGGAAAACCTTTATGTTCAGTTTAGTTTCAATAGACAATCAGTACCCCGTTCCTGCCTTCTCCCCATATCCCCTGACTCCACTATCTTTAAGAGCCCTATCTAGCTCTCTCTTGAAAGCATCCAGAGAACCGGCCTCCACCGCCCTCTGAGGCAGAGAATTCCACAGACTCACCACTCTCTGTGAGAAAAAGTGTTTCCTCGTCTCCGTTCTAAATGGCTTACTCCTTATTCTTAAACTGTGGCCCCTGGTTCTGGACTCCCCCAACATCGGGAACATTGCGGGGTAAAGCCAGTAAAGTCCGATCAAGGACAGTCTGAGGGTCACCAATGAGGTAGATACAATTATGAGAAGCATTGGTTGGGTAGAGAGTTAGATCTAGACGGCAGAGTTTTAAGGTGAGTTTAAGGAGATGGGTTTTTTTCACAGGGTTGTGGGGGTCTGGAATGTGCTGCTGGGGGTGGTGGAGGCAGATATGACCATGGCATTCAAGAGGATTTTTGCATAGACAAGTCGAGATGCAGAGAATGGAGGGATATGGATTATGCACAGACAGGAAAAGAGATGGCCTTTGCATTATGTTCGACACTTACCCCAGTTTGCAATATCGGCGCCAAAGTAGAGATGATAACATTTACAGCAGTAAAGAGCTCTTAAAGATAGCAGAGTCAGGGGATATGGGGAGAAGGCAGGAACGGGGTACTGATTGTGGATGATCAGCCATGATCACATTGAATGGCGGTGCTGGCTCGAAGGGCCGAATGGCCTCCTCCTGCACCTATTGTCTATTGTCTATTGTCTATTGTCTGCCACCAACGACTTCCCCTGCACTACCCCATATTGAAGCAACAATCAAGAGAGCAATGTTCTCAAGCTATTGAACCATCGTATCACCAACTAGAGAGTGGGCCTGATCCACCGCCTACTTCACTAGAGACCTCAGTGCTATCTTTAATCGGACTAAACATTATGCCGTTTATCCTGCACCTGCACACTGGATGACTGTTGTAATCATGTATTGTCTTTCCATTGCCTTGATAGTGCAAAACAAAATCATTTTTCACTGTATCTCGGTGCAAGTGACAATAAAGACCTAAACTAACTTGTACTAAACTAATCTAATCTAACCTTTGACACCCTTGCTATTCAAAAATCTATCAATCTCGCCTTCCAAAATACCCAATGATCTATGGCAATGAATTCCACAGATTCGCCACCCTCTGGCTAGAGTAATGTCACCTCATCTCCATTCTCATGGAACGTCGTTTATTTCTGAGGCTGTGACCTCTAGTCCTAGACTCTCCCACTAGTGGAAACATCATCTCCACATCCACTCTATCCAAACCTTTCACTATCCTGTATGTTTCAATGAGGTCCCCCCCTCATTTTTCTAAACTCCAGTGAGTACAGGCCCAGTGCCGACAAACGCTCGTCATAGGTTAACCCACTCATAACCCACTCATTCCAGGGATAGTTCTAGTAAACCAACTCTGGACCCTCTCCAGAACCGGCACATCCTTCCTTAGATATCTCTCTCTATAATTTCAGATAGCCCTTGCTTTCTCTCTACATCCCCATCCCCTTCCCAGTTCTCCCACTGGTCGTACTTTCCCCGGCTACATTCGATCTTTGTCCCGCCCACTCCCCCGACATCAGTCTAAAGAAGGGTCTCGACCCGAAACATCACCAATTCCTTCTCTCCAGAGATGTTGCCTGTCCCGCTGTCCCAGCCTCTTGTGTCTAGCTTCCTCAAATATATACATATATTTTTTCATGCAAGCAGACACACCCACACATATATCCTCTCTCTCACTCTCTTTTTTTTTTTTAGTTTCAAAAACTTTATTGACACAATCATATAATACAACACATCAAACCATAATCAAAAATGGCACTATATACAACCATTATAGTACAACAATACAATCATTGTTCACAATACACTGAACCCCACGCGGTGACCAGCGCCCACGGAAGGCCTCCAGCTCTCTCTCTCTTTCTCTCTCTCTCTCTCTTTCTCTCTCTCTCTCTCTCTTTCTCTCTCTCTTTCTTTCTTTCATTCTCTCTCTCTGTCTGTCTCTCTCTCTCCGTCTCTCTCTCTGTCTCTCTCTGTCTCACTCTGTCTCTGTTTGCAGAGTACGACTGTATGTGTACATATTCTGTTGTGATGCTGCAAACGCACATTTGTTAATTTTCAATGGTGGGGAGGTGAATACCCGTGATGGGGTATTGGTGGTGGGGAGGTCAGTACGTGTGATGGACCGGGCAGTGTCCGCCACTGTCACCTTTGCTCCTGGACGATCAGCCATGTTGTGGAGAGGGGAGGCCATTTTTCACAAGCATCACATGTTGAACTGATTTCTCAACAAGAAGGGAACATTAAACGGATTGCGACACACTTCACCGGAAACCTGGAGAACTCGACGGGAAACTGTCGCCATGCCAAGAATCCAACTGTGTGCAGTGGGAGAGGCAGGCAATGAAAACCAAATATATTAAATGGGAATACTCACAAACAACAGGGGAGATTAAAGATGGGTTCATCACTGGTTTTAGTACCACCTCCATCAAGAAAATGTAAGGGAATTAAATCCAAGTTGGTTGATCAAAAATTGTTTTTTGAATACTAATATTCAAGGGCAGTTTGAGATTAAGAAAGAGGAGACAGTTTGAGTTTAGTGCAGTTTAGTTTATTGTCACGTGTACCGAGGTACAGTGAAAAGCTTTTGTTGCGTGCTAACCAGTCAGCGGAAAGACAATACATTATTACAATCGAGCCGTCCGCAGTGTACAGATACAGGATAAGGGGAATAACGTTTAGTGCAAGGTAAAGTTCGACCAAAGATAGTCCGAGGGTCACCAATGAGGCAGATAGTAGTTCAGCACTGCTCTCTGGTTGCGGTAGGATGGTTCAGTTGCCTGATAACAGCTGGGAAGAAACTGTCCCTGAATCTGGAGGTGTGCGTTTTCACACTTCTGTACCTCTTGCCCGATGGGAGAGGGGAGAAGAGGGAGTGGCCGGGGTGCGACTGGTCCTTGATGATGCTGCTGGCCTTGCCGAGGCAGCGTGAGGTGTAGATGGAGTCAATGGAAGGGAGGTTGGTTTGTGTGATGGTCTGGGCTGCGTCCACAATTCTCTGCAATTTATTGCGGTCTTGGATGGAGCTGTTCCCAAACCAAGCTGTGTCGCTGTTAAAGAGACATAGAGTTATACAGTGTGGAGACAGGACCTTTGGCCCAACTTGCCCACACCGGCCAACATGTCCCAGCTACACTAGTCCCACCTGCCTGCGCTTGGTCCATATTTCTATAAACTTGTCCTATCCATGTACCTGTCTAACTGTTTCTTAAATGATGGGATAGTCCCAGCCTCAACTGCCTCCTCTGGCAGCTCGTTCCATACACCCACCACCCTTTGTGTGAAACAGTTACCCCTCAGATTCCTATTAAATCTTTTACCCTTCACCTTGAACCTATGTCCTCTGGTTATCGATTCCCCTACTCTGGGCAAGAGGCTCAGTGCATCTCCCCGATCTATCCCTCTCATTATTCTTTACACACATCATCCTACGCTCCAAGGAATAGAGACCCAGCCTACTCAACCTCTCCCTATAGCTCACACCCTCTAGTCCAGGCAACAACCTCGTAAATCTTCTCTAAACCCTTTTCAGCTTGACAACATCTATTCTAAAACATGGTGCCCAGAACTGAACAGAATACTCTAAACGCGGTCTCACCAACGTCTTATACAACTGCAACGTGACCTCCCAACTTCTATACTCAATGCTCTGACTGATGAAGGCCAAAAGCCTTTTTGACCACCTTATCTACCTGTGACTCGACCTTCAAGGAACCATGCACCTGTACTCCTAGATCCCTCTGCTCTACAACACTACCCAGAGGTCGACCATTCACTGTGTAGGTCCTGCCCTTGTTCAACGTCCCAAAATGCAACACCTCACACTTCTCTGTATTAAATTCCATCAACCATTCCTCCGCCCACCTGGCCAATCGATCCAGATCCTGCTGCAATCGTTCACAACCATCTTCACTATCTGCAAAACCACTCACTTTTGTATCAACAGCAAACTTGCTAATCATTGCCCTGTATACAGGAGGTGAGAGTTAGGGCCTCGAATACCAAATCATTGATGTAGATGACTCCAAACAGTAACGGGCCCAGCACCAACATTGAGAGAAAGGTTGTTGTCTGGACACCATGATCTCTGTCTCATGTTCATTCCCTACACACTAGGGACAATTTAGCAAAGCCAATTCATCGACAAACCCCCACATACTTGGAATGTGGGAGGAAACCGGAGCACCCGGAGAAAACCCACGCAGTCACAGGGAGAGCCATATATAGACAGCACCGGTAGTCAAGATCGAACCCGGATCTCCGGCGATATAAGGCAGCAATTCTACCACCAGGCCGCTGTGCCGCCCAAATTCTTGTCATCAAAAGACATATTCTGAAAATTATTAGCCAATGGTTCCTACGCAACCATTTTGATTGCAGAGAACTTCCCTGTTTTCTACATTGAGTTGCACACACATCTTGGTTAATCGTCGTATGAATTCATTGTTAATCAGGACAAAAGGTCAAACGAGGGCCCAACATGAGGGGGAAGAACAAGGGAGAATCTAGCGTGGAGTACTTTGTCACTTGACTATCTACCGCTCCTTAGATCCTGCGCACCCCTGAGTTTTCCAGCTTTTTTATGTAGCGGCTATTTGCATACCTTGGGTACCCAAGCAAAGAGATACACTGCGATTTGTCACATGTAAATATTCAATTCAATTCAAGTCAATTCAATTCAATATTACTTTTTTATCTTTCACTTTATGTACTTTCTGATTCAAAGCACTTTCGCCTGATTTACTCTAGCTGGAACCTGATGGTGTCATTTATACACATGCCATTAGGTCTCAGGATCCAGTCACAAATATATTGCAACCAAGCTTGTGATTTCATTTCTCATTCCACTCACAGTAGACCTGACCCCACTTCTATCTATTAAATTGGATGCGCCATCTGTTTGCTTGTTGTGCTAACCTTTGCCGCCTCCACTTTGTCATCCAAGCTCTTTGTCAGTTGCCTGATTGTGTCCTGTCAGCACATTTCAACATTGCATTCCCTCTGTTTTAGTTTTAGACTTCAGAGATACAGCGTGGAAACAGGCCCTTTGGCCCAGCGAGTCCACACCGCTCAACAAACACCCCAAACTCTTGCACTATCCTTCACACTAGTGACACACCCTTCCCCTTCATTTACCACCGACATTCCCTCCTCTAACTTCACAATAGACAATAGGTGCAGGAGTCGGCCATTCGGCCCTTCGAGCCAGCACCGCCATTCAATGTGATCATGGCTGATCATCCACAATCAGTACCCCGTTCCTGCCTTCTCCCCATATCCCCTGACTCCGCTATCTTTAAGAGCCCTTTCTAGCTCTCTCTTGAAAGTATTGAGAGAACCGGCCTCCACCGCCCTCTGAGGCAGAGAATTCCACAGACTCACAACTCTCTGTGTGGAAAAACTCTCTGTGTGAAAAAACGATGTCACTGTTCCATTGTCAGTACATATGACAATTAAGTACTCTTGGCTTGACATCTGGATTAATTTCTCTAGAGTTTTGAAGGCTAGTCCCACTTGCCTGCATTTGATCCGAATGCTTCTAATCCTGTCTTATCCATGTACTGGTTCAAATGTCTTTCTTCATTGTAGTTATAGTCCCTGCCTCAACGACCTCCTCTGGCAGCTCATTCCATACACTCACCACCCTCTGTTTGAAAAAGTTGCCCCTTAGGCTCCTATTCAATCTTCCCCCCTTCACCTTGAAACTATGTCCTCTTGTCCTCGATTCCCCTACTCTGGGCAAGAGACTCTGTGTGTCTACCCGATCTAATCACCTCATGATGTTATACACCTCTTTAAGATCACCCCTCATCCTCCTGCGCTCCAAGGAATAAAGTCCTAGCCTGCTCAACCTCTCCCTGTAGCTCACACCCTCGAGTCCTGGCAACACACTTAAAATCCCAAAAAAGTGCAGGTTTTAAGTTAATTGACTTGGCATAGTTGTAAATGGGGGTAACTTTTTCACACAGAGGATGGTGGGTGTATGGAACGAGGTAAATAGGGGTATCCTTTTCACACAGAGGATGGTGGGTGTATGGAACGAGCTGCCGGAGGAGGTAGTTGAGGCTGGGACTATCACAACGTTTAAGGAACAGTTGGGCAGGTACATGGATAGGACAGGTTTGGAGGGATATGGACCAAGCGCCGGCAGGTGGGACATGTTGGCCGGTGTTGGTGAGTTGGGCCGAAGGGCCTGTTTCCACACTGTATCACTCTAGGACTATACATTGTCCCTTGTGTGTGTAGGATAGTGTTAGTGGGCGGGGATCGCTGGTCGGTACGGACTCGGTGGGCTGAAGGGCCTGTTTCCACGCTGTATCTCTGAACTAACGTAAACTAAACTAAACATACTCATGTTCTCAAGGGGTGTGAAAAGTGGATAAAAGAGGCATAAAATGTGCAGCCAGAGGAAGGAATATCGTTGGAATCTTGAGGTATCATGGATGAGTCGGGCCGAAGGGCCTGTTTCTGTGTTGTCTGCCCCCGTGTCAAGTAAATGCCATTTAACCGAGAGCAGATTCAGTGACAGAGGGGTGGGGTGTGGGACATTTAGTACCATGTTCGGGCCTCAGCATTGTAGCGCATCAGTTCCACAGACAAAGTCCAATGTCCGCAATGGGGTAGAGGTGAATCGGACAGTACCCTAGCTCATGGAAGGGCCGTTCAGTTCATTGACAATTCTAGCAAACATTAGTGACAAGCATACTAAGTACAGGAGTGTGCGATAGTAGACCACACTGAGACAGTTCACAAGAGCCGACTCTACAAGAGTAAAGCTGACAAGAGTACTGGGCATTATCTTGCATGGTATTCCTTTAGTCATCTGCGGTCACTCGAAACGAGTATGACTGTCCTCTCATGGACGTCGCTTGTCCGTGACTCTGTTTAACCTGCGGAGACTGGTTAAGGGCTTGGACACGCTAGAGGCAGGAAACATGTTCCCGATGTTGGGGGAGTCCAGAACCAGGGGCCACAGTTTAAGGATAAGGGGTACGTCATTTAGAACGGAGACGAGGAAACACTTTTTCTCACAGAGAGTGGTGAGTCTGTGGAATTCTCTGCCTCAGAGGGCGGTGAAGGCCAGTTCTCTGGATACTTTCAAGAGAGAGCTAGATAGGGCTCTTAAAGATAGCGGAGTCAGGAGATATGGGGAGACGGCAGGAATGGGGTACTGATTGGGGATGATCAGCCATGATCACATTGAATGGCGGTGCTGGCTCGAAGGGCCGAATGGCCTACTCCTGCACCTATTGTCTATTGTCTATTGTCATTCAAAACGAGTATGACTGTCCTCTCGGGGAGGTCGCTTGTGCGTGACTTTGCTTAACGTGGGGAGACTGGAGTTTGTGCGTTCTCCCGGTTATCCCGGTTTGTAGGTTAATTGGCTTCTGTAAACTGTCCCTGGTGTGTGTGGGATAGTGCTGGTGTCCGGGGTGGTCGCTGGACAGCACGGACTCCGCGGGCCGAAGGGCTCGCTGTATTTTTAATAAAACACCCGCCACAACCCAGAGAGAAAAGAATCATCCACGATTAATTATTTTTAATCGCAATGCAAAACATAATCTGTTTCTAATTTGTCAGGAATGTGAACTGAATAAGGTACATTCACATTATTATTTCATACATGTAAAGAAAAATGAAACATTATATAAACACCAATAGTATTGAGGACAAGTTGAAACAAAATGAACAAATTATTTTTACAAGATGATAGAACCATATTAAAACCTTGCAACCAATGCAGAGAAAATGAGCAGCTAAATTTTAATTGTTACCTCTGGCCTTACATCAATTAAATAAAGTACTTTATGTTAATCAGATTATCCTAGATTAATGCCAAACTCTTTCCAATCTTTTGTCTGGAAAACAAATACTATGGGGCAAAGAAATGCTCAGTAAATATCAACCATTTAAGCCGCGATGGCTCCTAAGGATTCTGCAGTAGTAATGGATCATTGTGTAATCAGATTACTTAATTCAGCTTTCATATTTGCAAAAATAATCAGGTTGCTACAGGTGAATTATTAAGAGTGGAGTCAAAGATGCTCGAAGCTAGAGGCAGTGCAATCTATCATTTTAAATATTTTTAATATTCTGTGAAGCTAAGCATTTTTTTAGTTTGGAGATACAGAGCGATAACAGGCCATTCGGCCCACACAGCTTGTCCCCGCACACTAACACTATCGTTTCCCTTATTTTTAACCAGCCTGAAGAAGGGTCTCGACCCGAAACATCGCCCATTCCTTCCAAAGATACTGCCTGTCCTGCTGAGTTACTCCAGCATTTTGTGTTTATCTTCAGTTTAAACCAGCACCTGCAGTTCCTTCCTACACTCTGTGTCTATGTTGGCATCATGGTCAGTATGGACATTGTGGGCAGAAGGGCCTGATCCTGTGCTGTACTGTTCTATGTTGTTTAGCTTAGCTAGGTTGAGTTTAGTTGAGTTTAGTTTAGTTTATATTGTCCCGTGTACCGAGGTACAGTGAAAAGCTTTTTGTTGTGTGCTAACCAGTCAGCAGAAAGACTGTACATGATTACAACCGAGCTGTCCACAGTGCCCAGTTACTGGATAAAGGGATAACACTTAGTGCAAGATAAAGTCCAGTAACGTCTGATTAAAGATAGTCCAGGTATCTGGCGTCAACCCTTTCAGAAACATGAAGGTACCGTTTTCATCGAATCTGCTTGAGCTTCTCAGTACGCTCAGTTTGGCTGCCCGGTGGCGCAGCGGTAGAGTTGCTGCCTCACAGCGCCAGAGACCCGGGTTCCATCCCGACTACGGGCGCTGTCTGTACGGAGTTTGTACGTTCTCCCCGTGACCTGCGTGGGTTTTCTCCGGTTTCCCCCCACACACCAAAGACGTGCAGGTTTGCAGGTTAATCGGCTGGGTATAAATGTGAATTGTCCGCTAGTGTGTGTAGGTTAGTGTTAGTGTGCGGGGATCGCTGGTCGGCACGGACTCAGTGGGCCGAAGGGCCTGTTTACACGCTGTATCTCTGAACTAAACTAAACAACACTCTAAATGTGGCCTCACCAACGTTTTGTTCAGGTTCTGGTAACACATTTACCTGTAGCAGTAAAGAACAGATTAACTGCACTCTCTGAGCCATTACCATAATTTAATCTACTTCAGTAAGTAGACATTATTGATCCTGTCTATAAATAAAACCGTCACAGATCGGTCGACCAGTACCTGCGTACAAGAGCGCTCTAGAGAGACTTGGCCAGGCCTGCGCTAAAACAAGCAGTGAAGCCTTCTTCACTTGCTGACAGCTTGATGTCCCATTACACTCAGTCACAGACACTGATTAATGAA
Source organism: Okamejei kenojei (assembly GCA_035221665.1). Lineage (NCBI taxonomy): Eukaryota > Metazoa > Chordata > Chondrichthyes > Rajiformes > Rajidae > Okamejei > Okamejei kenojei. The sequence goes on from CM069133.1 coordinate 2,871,403, forward strand.
GTCCTCTGGAAGAAAACAACAGTGTTTGTTCCCTTTCACTTGTTTCTACACAATCCTTACTCGGCTGCAAGACATTGCATAGGCCCATCAAACACGCTCGCCCCGATTAAATATGGAGCTTGACGGAAAATAAAACGTAGAAACAAAGAACTGCAGATGCCAGGAGAGAGACACGAAGTGCTGGAGTACTTCACTGGGTCAGGCAGCATATAACAAGAGGAATTGAATATAGGAGCAAAGAGGTCCTTCTGCAGTTGTACAGAGCCCTAGTGAGACCACACCTGGAGTATTGTGTGCAGTTTTGGTCCCCTAATTTGAGGAAGGACATTCTTGCTATTGAGGGAGTGCAGCGTAGGTTTACAAGGTTAATTCCCAGGATGGCGGGACTGTTATATGCTGATAGAATGGTGCGACTGGGCTTGTATACTCTGGAGTTTAGAAGAATGAGAGGGGATCTCATTGAAACATATAAGATTGTTAAGGGTTTGAACATGCTAGAGGCAGGAAACATGTTCCCGATGTTGGGGGAGTCCAGAACCAGGGGCCACAGTTTAAGAATAAGGAGTGAGCTATTTAGAACGGAGACGAGGAAACACATTTTCTCACAGAGAGTTGTGAGTCTGTGGAATTCTCTGTCTCAGAGGACGGTGGAGGCCGGTTCTCTGGATGCTTTCAAGAGATAGCTAGATAGGGCTCTTAAAAATAGCGGAGCCAGGGGATATGGGGAGAAGGCAGGAACGGGGTACTGATTGGGGATGATCAACCGTGATCACATTGAATGGCGGTGCTGGCTCGAGGAGCATAATGGTCTACTCCTGCGCCTGTTGTCTATTGTCTATTGCAGAAGGATCTCTTTACTCCTCTACTCAAAATCTTGCAGCAAGTCTTCAGCTGCTTCTTATGCTTTTAACTCTGAGCATAATGTTGTTATTATGCAGTCACAGTACAAACTTCAGCTTGTCAACCCTCATCCTTCCAACTCAGTAAGATGCCATTTAGTCCCTAAGCATTATGTCCAGCCCAAAGACTTTATATACCTGTACATCTGCTGTGCAATAATACCACACTGGAGATTTGTTGTCTTATGAAGAATACCTCACCTCTCACACTACTGATATGATTCACTTCCACTAAGGCACGGCAGATGCTGTTTCATATTTATTTTGATGACAGCACATCACCTGTCTGCTGCAAAGCTTCAGCCGAGTCTAGAGTCAACCATCAGGTATCAGGACACGCTAGAGGCGGGAGACATGTTCCCGATGGTGGGGGAGTCCAGAGCCAGGGGCCACAGTTTAAGAATAAGGGGTCGACCATTTAGAACGGAGACGAGAAAACACTTATTTCTCACAGAGAGTGGTGAGTGTGGAATTCTCTGCCTCAGTGAATTCCACACACACGGTGGAGGCCGGTTCTCTGGATGCTTTCAAGAGAGAGCTAGATCGGGCTCTTAAAGATAGCGGAGTCAGAGGATATGGGGAGAAGGCAGGAACGGGGTACTGATTGTGGATGATCAGCCATGATCACAGTGAATGGCGGTGCTGGCTCGAAGGGCCGAATGGCCTACTCCTGCACCTATTGTCTATTGTCTGACCTTTGATCAAACATTCACACTAGTTCTATGTTATCCCACTTTCACACACCCTCTGTACACACTAGGGGTGTTTAACCTACAAACTGCATGTGGATGTGGGAGGAAACCCACGCAGGTCACGGGGAGAACGTACAAACTCCGTACAGACAGCACCCGTAGTCAGGATGGAACCCGGGTCTCTGGCGCTGTGAGGCAGCAACTCTACCGCTGCGCCACCGGGCCGTCTTGCAGTGAAATCCAATTAAATTGGATAATATTATACATGAATACAATCAAATCAAATATAAGTAGGAACAAGGACCTGCAGATGCAGGGTTATAACAAAGATGGACACAGAGTGCTGGAGTAACTCAGCGGGTCAGGCAGCATCTGTGGAGAACATGGATAGGTGACGTTTCACAGAGTGCTGGAGTAACTTTGGAGAACAACTCAGGAGGTCAGGCAGCATCTGTGGGGAACATGGATAGGTGACGTTTCACAGAGTGCTGGAGTAACTCAGCGGGTCAGGCAGCATCTGTGGAGAACATGGATAGGTGACGTTTCACAGAGTGCTGGAGTAACTCAGCGGGTCAGGCAGCATCTGTGGAGAACATGGATAGGTGACGTTTCACAGAGTGCTGGAGTAACTCAGCGGGTCAGGCAGCATCTGTGGAGAACATGGGTAGGTGACGTTTCGAGTTGGGACACTTCTTCAGACTAAGAGTCAGAGGAGAAGGAAACTAGAGATATAAGAATGCACAAAGAACAAATGAATGAAGGGTATGCAGAAGATTAAATGAAAGCCAGCAATGATGATAAATAGACAATAGACAATAGGTGCAGGAGTACCCCGTTCCTGCCTGATCCAGGAAAGGTGTTGCCCATAATGATAGAGGTGACGTGACAGGTGATAACGTTTGAAACTGTAAAACTCAGCAGGCCGACAGTGCGACGACTAGGGTTGGGGATGGGACGGAGAGAGGGAAAGCAAGGGTTACTTGAAGCTAGAGAAGTCAATGTTGATACCGCTGGGGTGTAAGCTGCCCAATGAAACACGAGGTGCTGTTGCTCCAGTCTGCGCTGGGCCTCACCCTGACAGTGGAGGAGGCCCAGGATCAAGTCAAACCAACTTTATTTGTCACATACACAGACAAGATGTGCAGTGAAATGAAAGTGGCAAAACAACAGAGCACAACAGAACAGAACTTTTTAGAAGGATGAGGGGGGATCTTACAGAAACATATACAATTACAAAAGGACTGGACAAGCTAGGAAAAATGTTCCCAATGTTGGGCGAGTCCAGAACCAGGGGCCACAGTCTTAGAATAAAGGGGAGGTCCATTTAAGACTGAGGTGAGAAAAAACGTTTTTCACCCAGAGAGTTGTGAATTTGTGGAATTCCCTGCCACAGAGGGCAGTGGAGGCCAAATCACTGGATGGATTTAAGAGAGAGTTAGACAGAGCTCTAGGGGCTAGTGGAATCAAGGGAAATAGGGAGAAGGCAGGCACGGGTTATTGATAGGGGACGATCAGCCATGATCACAATGAATGGCGGTGCAGGCTCGAAGGGCCGAATGGCCTCCTTCTGCAGCTATTTTCTATGTTTCTATGTTTCTATGTAACCAATGCCTGTGGGATTGTGCAAAACAACAGAACAGAACAGAATCAGTATTTAAATTTTAAAAGAAAGACACAACACAAGTGTAAATGAGTCCCTGGTGAGATCAGAGTTTCCAGTCCTGACGGCCTGTGGGAAGAAACTCTGTCTCATCCTCTCTGTTTTCACGGGGCATGACAGCGGAGGCGTTTGCCTGACCGTAGCAGCTGGAACAGTCCGTTGCTGGGATGGAAGGGGTCCCCCATAATGTTGCTGGCTCTGGATCTGCCCCTCCTGGTGTATAGGTCCTGCAGGCGGGTGAGTGTAGTTGGCCGAACGCACTACTCTCTGCACAACCTTCCTGTGCTGGGCAGAGCTGTTCCCAAACCAGATTGTGATGTTGCCGGACAAGATGCTTTCTACAGCCCCAGAGTAGAAGCACTGGAGGATCCTCAGAGAGACTCTGAGATGCAGAACGGATGCGGAAGGATTGTAGAGTTTCCACATTTCTTGTAAAAAAAAGCAACCGATGATAAGACTTGGCAGTGATTGACACCCACAGCACTCAGTCCCATTATCCCCTAAATTCAGAAGACAAGGTGAGCAGAGATAATGGAGAGAAGTGAAGTGATTTTAGTGAATTGCTTTTGATATGATTGACAGCGCAGCCTTTGACAGAGTTTTTTATAATGGTTTGTTTTTACACATTGGGACAAATAAAACCATCTTGTTGCTAAGGAAAGGAGTTTCAAAAGATAACAGAGTGTAGAAGGAATCGTTTGCCCGTCTGACTCTCTGGTGCAAACTCTCCATTTAGAGCTCAATAACTAAGTGTCAATATCCCAAACACCATTTCACGACAGCAAACATATAAAGCATTGTTCGGCACAATTATTCTGGCGGTCACGGTGGCCCAGCGGTGGAGTTGCCGCCTCACAGCGCCAGAGACCCGGGTTCCATCCCGACTACGGGTGCTGTCTGTACGGAGTTTGCATGTTCTCCCACATGGGTTTTCTCCTAGATCTTCGGTATCCTCCCACACTCCAAAGCAATAGACAATAGGTGCAGGAGTAGGCCATTCGGCCCTTCGAGCCAGCACCGCCATTCAATGTGATCATGGCTGATCATCCCCAATCAGTACCCCGTTCCTGCCTTCTCCCCATATCCCCTGACTCCGCTATTTTTATGAGCCCTATCTAGCTCTCTCTTGAAAGTATCCAGAGAACCGGCCTCCACCGCCCTCTGAGGCAGAGAATTCCACAGACTCACAACTCTCTGTAAGAAAAAGTGTTTCCTCGTCTCCGTTCTAAATGGCTTACCCCTTATTCTTAAACTGTGGCCCCTGGTTCTGGACTCCCTCAACATCGGGACATGTTTCCTGCCTCTAGCGTGTCCAAACCCTTAACAATCTTATATGTTTCAATGAGATCTCCTCTCATCCTTCTAAACTCCAGAGTGTACAAGCCCAGCCGCTCCATTCTCTCAGCATATGACAGTCCCGCCATCCCGGGAATTAACCTGGTGAACCTACGCTGCACTCCCTCAATAGCAAGAATAGCAAGACGTGCAGGTTTGTAGGTTATTTGGCTTTGGCAAAATTGTAAATTGTCCCTAGTGTGTGTGTACGATAGTGTTGGTGTGTGGGGATCGCTGTCGGCCTGGACTCGCTGCGCGTATGGGTCTGTTTCCGCACTCTACCTCTAAAGTCTTTTTCACACAGAGAGTTGTGAGTCTGTGGAATTCTCTGCCTCAGAGGGTGGTGGAGGCAGGTTGTCTGGATACTTTCAAGACAGAGCTAGATAGGGCTCTTAAAGACAGGGGATATGGGGAGAAGGCAGGAACGGGGTACTGATTGGGGATGATCAGCCATGATCACATTGAATGGCGGTGCTGGCTGGAAGGGTCGAATGGCCTGCTCCTGCACCTATTGTCTATTGTTTAAATTCTTGACATTGGGTTTCCTAGTTATAGTATATCTCATGGTAGACAAAAAAGCTGGAGAAACTCAGCAGGTGAGGCAGCATCTACGGAGAGAAGGAATAGAAAACGTCATCTATTCCTTCGCTCCATAGATGCTGCCGCACCCGCTGAGTTTCTCCAGCTTTTTTGTCTACCTTCGTTTTTTCCAGCATCTGTAGTTCTTTCTTAAACGTAGTATATCTCAAGTATTATCGTCTAACATCAACGGACAAATACCAAATTGGTATAGAATTCAGTTCAGAGACACAGTGTTGGAATAGGGTCCATGGCTACTTCTTATTGTTGCTTTTGAGGCAGCAGAAGTTATGTAACACCCTACAGGCGCTGCAGCCGGTTAGACCTAAAAAGGGCGCATGCTCTGGGTTGGCGCCAAGCTCTGGATCTGGATCTGGATGTAGTATGCTGAGCATCACTCACCACTGTAAGTACATTTTATTTATATAGCACGTTAAAATCAACTCGCGTTGAAACCAAAGTGCTTTACATAGAAGAAATAATTACGTTTCTGTACATCCATAGAAAAATTAAAAAAAAGAAAAATGACACAACACATTATAGAATTCAACATGAACGTTCCCCCACAACAGAATCAAACATTTCCACTGTGGGGAAAGGCACCAGAAAGTTCAGTCCTCCTCCTCTGTGATCACCCGAGGTCGGGGCCTATCTGTGGCCTCCGCAGCCAGTCGGGTGTTTCCAGGCCTTCTTGCCGGGAAGATGGAACTCCGGCGTCGGGTAAAAGCTCCTCTGGATTGGACAATTTTATTTTTTGTTTACATTTTTTTAAATCAAGCCAATTAACTTACAAACCTGCACGTCTTTGGTCACGGGGAGAACGTGCAAACTCCGTGCAGACAGCGCCCGTAGTCGGGATCGAACCTGGGTCTCTGGCGCTGCATTTTGCTGTCAGGCAGCAACTCTACTGCTGTGCCACCCTGAGCTGCGGCCACTGAGGTTGCATTCTCCCTGCTGCTGTCTCTGTTTGTTGTCCATCGTCTGACTGAGGTCCGTTGACAGGGCTCACCACGGTGGAGCTCGCCAACAAGAGCCCCCTGTGGCTACTGAGTTCACACCGACCAACATTCACCAGTTCTATCCTACACACGCTAGGGGTTATTTACAGAAACCAATTAACCTACAAACATGCACGTCTTTGGGATGTGGGAAGAAACCCACACAGGTCAAGGGGAGAGCGTGCAAACTCTGTACAGACAGCACCCGTGGTCAGGATTGAACCCGGGTCTCTGGCGCTGTGAGGCAGCAACCCTACCACTGCGCCACCGTGTGCCCATGATTCTAACAGAGTGATACAGGGTGGAAACTGGACCTTCGACCCAACGCCCACACCGGCCAACATGTCCCAGCTACACTGGCCCCATCTGCCTGCGCTTGCTTCATATCCCTCCAAACCTGTCCTTTCCATGTATCTGTCTAAATGTTTATTAAATGCTGGGATAGTCCAAGCCTCCTCTTGCAGCTTGTTCCATACACCCACCACCCTTTGTGTGAAATAGTTACCCCTCAGATTCCTATTAAATCTTTCCCCCTTCACATTCAAGCTATGTCCTCTGGTCCTCGATTCCCCTACTCTGGTTCTAACACTCTGTGCATCTACCCAATCTATACCTCTCATGATTTTATACAATTCCATAAGATCACCCCTCATCCTCCTGTGCTCCAAGGAATAGAGACCCAGCCTCCACATAGCTCACACCCTCTAGTCCTGGCAACATCCTCGTAAATCTTCTCTGAACCCTTTCAAGCTTGACAATGTCTTTCCTATAACACGGTGCCCAGAACTGAACACAATATTCTAAATGCAGTCTCACCAACGTCTTATACAACTGCAACATGACCTCCAAACTTCTATACTCGATACTCTGACTGATGAAGGCCAAAGTGCCAAAAGCCTTTTTGACCACCTTATCTACCTGCGACTTAACCTTCAAGGAACCATGCACCTGTACTCCTAGATCCCTCTGCTCTACAACACTACCCAGAGGCCGACCATTCACTGCCTTTGTTCGACGTCCCAAAACGCAACACCTCACACTTTTCTGTATTAAATTCCATCAACCATTCCTCCGCTCACCTGGCCAATCGATCCAGATCCTGCTGCAATCGTTCACAACCATCTTCACTATCTGCAAAACCGCTCACTTTTGTATCAACAGCAAACTTGCTAATCTTGCCCTGTGTGTTCTCATCCCAATCATTGATGTAGATGACAAACAGTAACGGGCCCAGCACGAACCCTGAGGCTCACCACTAGTCACAGGCCTCCATCTCAAGTCAAGAGTGTTTTATTGTCATATGTCCCGGATGGGACAATGAAATTCTTCCTTGCTGCAGCACAACAGAATATGTGAATATGTAAACATAGTGCATAACGGGGGGAAAAATGAAAACGTTCAATAAATAATAAATATAGTGCTAATAACAAATAGTAATATAGTCTTTTGCAGTTCAGAGCTCAGAGCTTATTCGTTGTGTTTAATGGCTGTGGGGAAGCAGCTGTTCCTGAACCTGGACATTCCAGATTTCAGGCTCCTGTACCTTCTTCCCGATGGCAGAGGTGAGATGAGTGTGTGGCCAGGATGGTGTGGGTCCGTGATGATCTTGGCTGCCTTTTTGAGGCATCGACTTCGATAGATCCCTTCGATGGTGGGGAGGTCAGAGCCGGTGATGGACTGGGCAGTGGTCACAACATTTTGCAGTCTTTTTCGCTCCTGGATGCCCAATCCACGATGCAACCAGTCAGAATGCTCTCTACCGTGTACCTGTAGAAGTTTAGGAGAATCCTCTTCGACATTACGAATCCTCGTAATCTACTCAGGAAGTAGCGTCGCTGATGTGCCTGCTTTACAATTGCATCGGTGTGCTGGGTCCAGGAAAGATCTTCTGAAATATGCACGCCCAGGAATTTGAAGTTATTGACCCTCTCCACCTATATAAACAGGACTGTGGGTCCTCATCCTTCCCGTACCAAAGTCCACAATCAGTTCCTTGGTCTCACTGATGTTGAGGGCCAGGTTGTTGTGCTGGAACCATTTGGTCAGTCGGTCGATCTCACTTCCATACTCTGAGATGCAACCTTCCACCATCACCCTCTGCTTCCTTCCATGGAGACAATTTGCTATCCACTCAGCTATCTCTCCTTGGATCCCATGCGATCTAACCTTGCAGAGCAGCCTAGCATGCGGAACCTTGTCGAACGCCTTACTGAAGTCCATGTACACAACATCTACAGCTCTGTCCTCATCAACCTTTTTGGTCACATCTTCAAAAAAATGCAATCAAATTTGTGTGACGCAACCTCCCACGTACAAACCATGCCGACTGTCCCTAATCAGCCCTTGCCCATCCAAATGCCTGTATATCCTATCCCTCAGAATACTCTCCAGTAACTTTCCAACTACAGATGTTAAGCTCACCGGCCAATAGTCCCCAGGATTTTCCCTTCTTGAAAAGGCACAACATTTGCCATCCTCCAGTCTTCCGGCACTTCTCCCGTATTTAAGGACGACTCGTAAATGTCCTCTCTAGTTTACCCGCAATGTCCGCAGATATATCAGATCAGGCCCTGGAGATTAGTCTACCTTCATACACGACAGTACCTTCACTACTTCATCGACAGTAACCGTGACTGCTCTCAAGACACTTCCAGTGACTGCCATAAGTTCCTCCGTCCTACTGTCTTTCTCCTCGGTAAATACAGAGGAGAAATATTACCTTCATATTACCAAAATATGCAACAACTGAAGCATATAGCGAACCTGAAAATAATACCTCTTATTTTAATTGGGAAATTTAAATGTTAGATTAATGAGTATATGGTACAAGTCAAATATCTCCAATGTTCTTTTGCATAATCAGGCTTCAGTTGCTATATTTCTTGACATTATTTGTTAATTCATCAGGGTTTGTGTTAAATCTAGGCTCCTTGTTAATTTACAGCTATTACAGGGGGTCACGGTGGCGCAGCGGTAGAGTTGCTGCCTCACAGCGCCAGAGACCCGGGTTCCATCCTGACTCTGGGTGCTGTCAGTTTAAGGAGTTTGTACCTTCTCCCCGTGACCTGCGTGGGTTTTCTCCGGGTGCTCCGGTTTCCTCCCTCATTCCAAAGACGTGTAGGTTTGTAGTTTGACACAAAAAGCTGGAGTAACTCAGCGGGTCAGGCAGCATCTGTGGAGAACATGGATAGGTGACGTTTCACAGAGTGCTGGAGTAACTCAGCGGGTCAGGCAGCATCTGTGGAGAACATGGATAGGTGACGTTTCACAGAGTGCTGGAGTAACTCAGCGGGTCAGGCAGCATCTGTGGAGAACATGGATAGGTGACGTTTCACAGAGTGCTGGAGTAACTCAGCGGGACAGGCAGCATCTGTGGAGAACATGGATAGGTGACGTTTCCAATCGAGACCCTTCTTCAGAACAAGAGAAGGGTTTTGACCCGAATCGTCATCTATTCCTTTTCTCCAGAGAAGCTGCCTGTCCCGCTGAGGTGCTCCTGTATTTTGCGTCTATCTTTCATGTAAACCAGCATCTGCAGTTCTTTCCTGCAGATTTGTAGGTTAATTGGCTCCAGTAGTTTGCAAATTGTCCCTAGTGTGTAGCATTGTGATGCTGTACAAGGTGATCTCAAGTCAGCGCGGACTTGGTGAGATTTCCCCAACTTTTTCATAAATTCACAAGTGACAAGAGCAGAATAAGGCCATTCGGCCCATCAAGTCTATCCTACCATTCAATCATGGCTGGTCTATCTCTCCCTCCCAACCCCATTCTCTTGCCTTCTCCCCATAACCTCTGACACCTGCACTAATCAAGAGTCAGTCCATCTCTGCCTTAAAAAATATCCACTGACTTGGCCTCCACAGCCTTCTGTGGCAATGTTCTCCCTAGTGTGTAGGGATTGGATGAGAAAGTGGGATAACATAGAACTAGTGTGAATGGGTGATCGATGCTTGGCATGGACTCAGTGGGCCGAAGGGCCTGTTTTCATGCTGCGCCTCTAAATTATAAAGTCAGAGTGTTTAATGCAACAACAGTATAGACTATAGACAATAGGTGCAGGAGTAGGCCATTCGGCCCCTCGAGCCAGCACCGCCATTCAATGTGATCACGGCTGATCATCCACAATCAGTACCCCGTTCCTGCCTTCTCCCCATATCCCCTGACTCCACTATTTTTAAAGGGCCTGTCCCACTATACAAGCTAATTCATGAGCTCTCCCGAGTTTAAATGAAATCAAACTCGTGGTAAGCACGTAGAATGTACGTAGCGGGTACGTCGGAGCTCGGGACGCCTCTTAGCTAACGGCAGGTACTCAGGAAACGCGGTAAGCTCGGGAAGACTCGTGAAGATTTTTCAACATGTTGAAAAATGTCCACGAGAGCACCAAGTACCTACGAGTGGCCATTACCGTAATTTTCGGAGTTCGAATCAGGGGAAACTCGGGAGAAGAGACGTCCCCGAGCTCCGACGTACCCGCTACGTACATCCTACGTGCTTACCACGAGTTTGATTTTATTTAAAACTCGGGAGAGCTCATGAATTAGCTCGTACAGTGGGACAGCCCCTTAAGAGCTCCGTCTAGCTCTCTCTTGAAAGCATCCAGAGAGCCGACCTCCTCATCTCCTTCTTGAAGGAACACCCTTTAATTCTGAGGCTGTGCCCTCTGGTCCTGGACTCTCCCATGAGTGGAAACCTCCTCTCCACATCCACTCTATCCAGCCCTCTTTGTGTGGAGACTTATTTTTTCTCAGAGGCCCTGAAATGTCTGGATTTAATTTTCAACATCAATATCGGCTCGCTCCAAAGTCCCTGAAGATCCATCAATTTCCTGGATGCCCGATTCACACCGCGCTGAGAATGGAACCAGAGGATTAATAATCGCAAGAGCGGTCAATCACAAATGTACATTAAAAATACCCAGGAGTAGATAAATCATCCTAAAATATAGTTTCAACTCAATCAATATCGGTGTTTCAGCAAAAGTCTGCAATCAGAGGGCAACTGCTGAGATTGGAGAGAGAGAGAGAGGAGAGAGAGAGATATCCTTCGGAAATTGAACATTTTCAGTAAAAATTCCCTGAAGGTGGAATCGCATGTAGATAGGGTGGTAAAGAAAGCCTTTGGTGTGCTGGCCTTTATAAATCAGAGCATTGAATATAGGAGCAGGGAAGTAATGTTAAAATTGTACAAGGCATTGGTAAGACCAATTCTGGAGTATGGTGTACAATTTTGGTCGCCTAATTATAGGAAGGATGTCAACAAAATAGAGAGAGTACAGAGGAGATTTACTAGAATGTTGCCAGGGTTCCAGCAACTATGTTACAGAGAAAGGTTGAACAAGTTAAGGTCTTTATTCTTTGGAGTGCAGAAGGTTAAGGGGGGACTTGATTGAGGTCTTTAAAATGATGAAAGGGATAGACAGAGTTAACGTGGATACGTTTTTCCCCATTGAGGGTAGGGGAAGATTCAAACAAGAGGGCATGACATGAGAATTAAGGGACAGAAGTTTCGGGGTAACGTGAGGGGGAACTTCTTTACTCAGAGGGTGGTGGCTGTGTGGAATGAGCTTCCAGCAGAAGTGGTGGAGGCAGGATCGATTTTAACATTTAAAAGTAAAGTGGATAGGTATATGGACGTGAAGGGAATGGAGGGGTATGGTCTGAGTGCAGGTAGATGGGACTAGGGGAAAACAAATGGTCGGCACGGACTGGAAGGGCCGAGAGGGCCTGTTTCCGTGCTGTAATTGTTATATGTTATAAAATCTCTGAGGTAAAATAGCGTATGAGTACGCGATCCCAGCAGAACACGGGACATAGAACAGTACAGGCCATTTGGCCCACAGTGTCCGTGCCCAACACCAGGCCAACTTAGACCATAGATGTGTAGGAAGGAACTGCTGGTGCTGGTTTAAGCCATAGATAGACACAAAATGCTGGAGTAACTCAGCAGGAATGGCAGCATCTCTGGAGAGAAGGAATGGGTGAAGTTTCGGTTCGTGACCCTTCTCCAGGCTATAGATGTTTAGTTTGGTTTAGTTTAGTGATACATCGTAGATACAGGCGCTTGGGCCCACCGAGTCCGGACCGACCTGCGATCCCCACACGCTAACTCGATCCGACACACCCTAGGGGCAATTTATATTGATACCAAAGATCTCGGAGAAAACACACGCGGTTACAGGGAGAACGTGCAAACTCCGTACAGGCAGCACCCGTAGTCAGGATCGAATTTGGGTCTCTGGCGCTGTGAGGCAGCAACTCTACCGCTGCGCCACCGCAATGTTAAACAGCTTTAAAAAAATACTTGGACAGGTACATGGATAGGAGAGGTTTGGAGGGATATGGGCCGGTGGGACTAGTGCAGATGGGGCATGTAGATGGGGGCATGTGGAGATGGGTCATGAGTTGGGGCATGTAGATGGGGCATGTAGATGGGGGGATGGGGGCATGTAGTTGGGGATAGTGTAGATGGGGCATGTAGATGGGACAGTGTAGATGGGGCATGTAGATGGGGCATGTAGATGGGACATAGCATGTAGATGGGGCATGTAGATGGGACATGTAGATGGGGCATGTAGATGGGACATAGATAGATGGGACATGTGGATTGGGCATTGTATTGTAGATAGATGGGGCATGTAGATGGGGCATTGTAGATGGGCTGTAGATGGGGATGTAGATGGGGCTTGTAGATGGGGCATGTAGATGGGGCATGGGATGTAGATGGGGCATGTAGAGGCATGTAGGGGCATGTAGATGGGGCATGTAGATGCATGTAGATGGGCATGTAGATGGGTGTAGATGTAGATGGCCATAGTAGATGGGGCATGTAGATGGGACTAGGACTAGTGTAGATTGGGATGGGGACTAGTGTAGATGGGGCATGTAGATGGGATAGGTGTAGATGGGGCATGTAGATGTAGATGGACATGTAGATGGGGCAAATGATAGATGGGACTAGTGTGATAGAGCATGTTGGATGGGGCATGTAGATGGGGCATGTAGATGTGGATGGGGCATGTAGATGGGACTAGTGTAGATGGGTTGTAGATGGGGACATGTAGATGGGGACTAGTGTAGATGGGGCATGTAGATGGGGCATGCATAGATGGGGCATGTAGATGGGGACATGTAGATGGGGCATGTAGCTGGGGATGTAGATGGGGACTAGTGTAGATGGGGGGATGGGGCCATGTTGATGGGGCATGTAGATGGGGCATGTAGCATGGGGCATGTAGATGGGGACTATGTAGGATGGTGGCATGTGTAGATGGGCATGTGATGGGGTGTAGATGGGGCTAGGTGTAGATGTGGGCATGTAGATGGCATGTAGATGGTCATGTAGATGGGGCATGTAGATGGGGCATGTAGATGGGGCTGGATGGGGCATGTGTGTAGATGGGGCATGTAGATGGGGCATGTAGATGGGGCATGTAGATGGGGGGATTGTAGATGGGGCATGGTAGATGGGGCATGTAGATGGGACATGGGGCATGTAGATGGGGTGTAGAGGGGCATGTAGATGGGGGCATGTAGATGGGGCATGTGTAGATGGGGCATGTAGATGGGCATGTAGATGGGGCTGGGCATGTAGATGGGCATGTAGACTGGGGCTATGTAGATGGGGCATGTAGATGGGGCATGTAGATGGGGTAGATGGGGCATGTAGATGGGGCATGTAGATGGGGCATGTAGATGGGGCATGTAGATGGGTGTAGATGGGGCATGTGTATGGGGCATGTAGATGGGGGCATGTATGCATGGCTAGGTGAAGATGGGGCTAGATGGGGCATGTAGATGGGGCATGTAGATGGGCTGTGTAGATGGGGCATGTAGATGGGGCATGTAGATGGGGCATGTAGATGGGGCATGTAGATGGGGCATGTAGATGGGCGCATTGTAGATGGGCATGTAGATGGGGCTTGTAGATGGGGCATGTAGATGGGGCATGTAGATGGGGTGTAGATGGGGCATGTAGATGGGGCATGTAGATGGGGCATGTAGATGGGCATGTAGATGGTATAGTGTAGAGGGGGCATGTAGATAGAGGGGGCATTTGTTGATGGGGCATGTAGATGGGGCATGTAGATGGACATGTAGATTGGGGCATGTAGATGGGGCATGTAGATGGGGCATGTAGATGGGGCATGTAGATGGGGCATGTAGATGGGGCATGGACCGGGGCATGTAGATGGGACTGTTGTAGATGGGGCATATGTAGAGGGGGCATGTAGATGGGGCATGTATGGGGATAGGGGTTGTAGATGGGGCATGTATGCATGGGCATGTTAGATGGGGACTGTGTAGATGGGGCATGTAGATGGGGCATGTAGATGGGGCAATGTAGATGGGGAGTGTAGATGGGGGTGTAGATGGGGCATGTAGATGGGGCATGTAGATGGGATGTAGATGGGCATGGGCATGTAGATGGGGCTATGTAGATGGGGCATGTATGGGATGTGTAGATGGGGCATGTAGATGGGGCATGTAGATGGGGCATGTAGATGGGGCATGTAGATGGGGCATGTAGATGGGGCATGTAGATGGGGCATGTAGATGGGACTAGTGTAGATGGGGCATGTAGATGGGGCATGTAGATGGGGACTAGTGTAGATGGGGCATGTAGATGGGGCATGTAGATGGGGCATGTAGATGGGGCATGTAGATGGGACTAGTGTAGATGGGGCATGTAGATGGGACATGTAGATGGGGCATGTAGATGGGGCATGTAGATGGGGCATGTAGATGGGGCATGTAGATGGGGCATGTAGATGGGGCATGTAGATGGGGCATGTAGATGGGGCATGTAGATGGGGCATGTAGATGGGGCATGTAGATGGGGCATGTAGATGGGGCATGTAGATGGGGCATGTAGATGGGACTAGTGTAGATGGGGCATGTAGATGGGACTAGTGTAGATGGGGGCATGTAGATGGGCATGTAGATGGGGCAGTAGATGGGGCATAGATGTAGGGGACTAGTGTAGATGGGGCATGTAGATGGGGCATGTAGATGGGGCATGTAGATGGGGCATGTAGATGGGGCATGTAGATGGGACTAGTATAGATGGGGCATGTAGATGGGGCATGTAGATGGGACATAGATGGGGCATGTAGATGGGGCATAGATGGGATGTAGATGGGGCATAGTGTAGATGGGAGTGTAGATGGGGCAATGTAGATGGGGTGTAGATGGGGCATGTGATGGGGCATGTAGATGGGGCATGTGGGACTATAGATGGGGCATGTAGATGGGGCAGTAGAATGGGGACTAGTGTAGATGGGGCATGTAGGGGCATGTAGATGGGACTAGATGGGCTTGTAGATGGGGCGTGTAGATGGCATGTAGATGGGGCATGTAGATGGGGCATGTAGATGGGGCATGGTTGGGAGATGGGGCTGTTGGGCATGTAGATGGGACTAGTGTAGATGGGTGTAGATGGGGCATGTAGATGGTGGGTAGATGGGCAGTAGATGGGGCTATGGGTGTATAGATGGGGCATGTAGAGATGGGGCAGTGTAGATGGGACGGGTAGATGTATAGATGGGGCATGTAGATGGGGTATGAACGAGTTGGGCCAAGGAGAGCATTTTCATGCCGTATGCCTCCATGAGAATTTCCAATCTACCTTTCACAAGGGGTTTGGATAAATGTAGGTGAAGGGCATGTTTACAGGAAAGAGTGGAGTGTAATAATGGGGTGGTCATGGTGGCACAGCAGCAGAGTTGCTGCCTCACAGCGCCAGAGACCCGGGTTCCATCCTGATTACAGGTGCTGTCTGTACCGACTTTGCACATTCTCCCTGTGAACACTTGGGCATTCTCCAAGACCTGTGGTTTCCTCCCACACTCCAAAGACGAGCAGGATTGTAGGTTAATTCGAGGGAGTGCAGCGTAGGTTCACCAGGTTAATTCCCGGGATGGCGGGACTGTCATATGCTGAGAGAATGGAGCAGCTGGGCCTGTACACTCTAGAAGGATGAGAGGATATCTTATTGAAACATATAAGAACATTAAGGGATTGAATATCCTTTAAGACCGAGATGAGAAAGACTCTTTTCACACAGAGAGTGGTGAGTCTCTGGAACTCTCTGCCACAGAGGGTAGTTGAGGCCAGTTCATTGGCTATATTTAAGAGTGAGTTGGATGTGGCCCTTGTGGCTAAGGGGATCAGAGTGTATGGAGAGAAGGCAGGTACGGGATACTGAATTGGATGATCAGCCATGATCATATTGAATGGCGGTGCAGGCTCGAAGGGCTGAATGGCCTACTCCTGCACCTAATTTCTATGTTTCTATGTTTCTATGTTTTCTAATATGCTAGAGGCAGGAAACATGTTCCCGATGTTGGGGGAGTCCAGAACCAGGGCCACAATTTAAGAATACGGGGTCAGTCATTTAGAACGGAGACGAGGAAACAATTTTTCACACAGAGAGTTGTTAGTCTGTGGAATTCTCTGCCTCAGAGGGCAGTGGAGGCCGGTTCTCTCTATACTTTCAAGAGAGAGCTAGATAGGGCTCTTAAAGATAGAGGAGTCAGGGGATATGGGGAGAAGGCAGGAACGGGGTACTGATTGGGGATGATCAGCCATGATCACATTGAATCGTGGTGCTGGCTCGAAGGGCTGAATGGCCTACATTGCACCTATTGTCTATTAATTGGCTTTGGGTAAATGTACATTGTCCCTATTGTGTGTAGGATAGTGTTAGTGTGCGGGGATCGCTGGTCGGCGTGGAGGGCCTGTTTCAACGCTGTATCTCTAAACTAAACTAAACAAGAAGGCTCTCCAGCCAAAACGCCACCCGTTCCTCATATCCAGAGATGCTGCCTGTCCCGCTGAGTTACTCCATCATTTTGTTTCTATCTTTGATCTAAACTAATAATCAGTCTAATTGGAGAAACTAGTTCAAAGAGCTGGAACACTCATGTCGAGTCGAACAGGTCTCATTTCTACTGCATTTAATATGTTGCACAATTAGTGTCATTTCCCCCTCCTGCCAGAAATAGCAAGCTGCTCGATTCCGTTTTCACCGACTTGCACGCAACTAAAATAAAATAACTGCTAGAATAATACTCAAGTCAAGGCAGACACAGAGTGCTGGAGTAACTCAGCGGGTCAGGCAGCATCTGTGGAGAACATGGATAGGTGACGTTTCACAAAAGTGTGGAGTAACTCAGCGGGTCAGGGCATTGTGGAGAACATGGATAGGTGACGTTTCACAGAGTGCGGGAGTAACTCAGCGGGTCAGGCAGCATCTGTGGAGAACATGGATAGGTGACGTTTCACAGAGTGCTGGAGTAACTCAGCGGGTCAGGCAGCATCTGTGGAGAACCATAGGTGACGTTTCACAGAGTGCTGGAGTAACCAGTGGGTCAGGCAGCATCTGTGGAGAACATGGATAGGTGACGTTTCACAGAGTGCTGGAGTAACTCAGCGGGTCAGGCAGCATCTGTGGAGAACATGGATAGGTGACGTTTCACAGAGTGCTGGAGTAACTCAGCGGGTCAGGCAGCATCTGTGGAGAACATGGATAGGTGACGTTTCACAGTCACTGTTCAATGACCAAATGAAAATAATAGTGCAAAAACAAAACCAATGCCGCTAAGTCTGATGGTTGTCATGACGATGCTGCTCCTGAAGCTGGACGTTACAGTTTTCAGGCTCCTGTACCTTCTTCCCGATGGCAGTGGTGAAATGAGAGCGTGGTGTTTGCCCACACCGGCCAACATGTCCCAGCTACACTAGTCCCACCTGCCTGCGTTTGGCCCAGATCCCTCTAAACCTGTCCTATCCATGTACCTGTCTAAATGTTTCTTAAACATTGCGAAGGTCCCAGCCTCAACCACCTCCTCTGGCAGCCGTTCCATACACCCACCACCCTCTGTGTGAAAAAGTTACCTTTCTGTTAACTTTTAAGTGTAAATCAGGTCGGGGTGAGTTTCCCCCCCCCCCCCCCGCCACGGGTACCATGTAATCTCGTGCTACCCGCTCCATGGTCGGACAGTCGGTGACTAGACCGTCTCCCCCACCTGGTTTGCCGGGTGCGGAGGGGGCGGTGGACTCCCAGCAGGACCAAAAACAAGACCTGTCAAAGGGCGGATGAGCTTCTAGTGAGCCTTTTCACACAGAGAGCTGCGAGTCTGTGGAATTCTCTGCCTCGGAGGCCGGTATGGCATTGTGGTTATTAATTATTATTATTTTTTTTTTTTTACTTATGATTATCTCTGCGTTGTTATTTTTCCAGGCCAGTTAAGTTGGAGCAAGTAAGAATGTCTTGTTCCGTTGCTAGTTCACATGACACAGGACCACGTATGCGATGATGAGATAAATAGACGGGGTAACATCGCAGAGGAATAGGCTGGCTTTACGCACACAAACTGATGGGTGAAATACTCTTGGCCAGAGTAGGGGAAGCGAGAAGCAGAGCACAGAGGTTTAAAGTGAGGGGGGGGGGAAGATTTAAGAAGAATTATTTATTTTATTTCTTAAGTCGTTGAAAACATTAGTGACGCAGTGGTCCTAGTTTCCGATGCTATGTATGACATGTTTCCTTACAATGCTATGTATGACAGTGATCCCAACTTCTACTGAAGTGTAGATGGCCGTTATAGACAATAGACAATAGGTGCAGGAGTAGGCCATTTGGCCCTTCGAGCCAGCACCATCTTTCAATATGATCATGGCTGATCATCCACAATCAGTACCCCAGTTCCTGCCTTCTCCCCATATCCCCTGACTCCACTATCTTTAAGAGCCCCATCTAGCTCTCTCTTGAAAGTATCCAGAGAACCGGCCTCCACCGCCCTCTGAGGCAGAGAATTCCACAGACTCACAACTCTCTGTGTGGAAAAGTGTTTCTTCTGAGAAAAATGTTTTCTCCGGGTGTTCATAGGTTCAAAGGTTATTCAGCCATTCGGCCCATCAAGTCTACTCCACCATTCAATCATGGCTGATCTATCGCTCCCTCTCAACCCCATTCTCCTGCCTTCTTCCCGTAACCCATAACACCCCTACTAATCAAGTATCTATCACTTTCCGCCTTAAAAGATCCAATGACTTGGCCTCCGTAGCCTTCTGTGGCTGTGGCTCCTCCAGTTTCCTCCCACCTTCCGAAGATGTGCTGGCTTGTAGGTTAATTTGCTTCTGTAAATTGTCCCCAGTGCGTAGGATGCGATAGTGAGATAACATAGAATGAGTGTACGGGATGATCGCTGGTCAGTGCAGACTCGTTGGGCCGAATGGCCTGTTTCCATACTGTATCGCTAAACTAAACCTGATCTAAACTGATTAAAGTCCTCTTTATCTGCTTAAATAACACCGGAACAAAAATCTATCTATCTAGGAGGTGGCTCTAGAAATTTTGGATGCATTGGTGATCATTTTCCAATGTTCTATAGATTCAGGATCAGTTCCTGTGGATTGGAGGATAGCTAATGTTATCCAACTTTTCAAGAAAGGAGCGAGAGAGAAAACAGGGAATTATAGATCAGTGAGTCTGACATCCGTGATGGGGAAGATGCTGGAGTCAATTATTGCAGTAAATGCATTGGTCCGAGTCAGCATGGTTTTTAGGAAGGGGAAATCCTGCTTGACTAATCTTCTGGAATATTTTGAGGATGTAACTAGGAAAATGAACAAGGGAGAGCCAGTGGATGTAATGTATCTGGACATTCAGAAAGCCTGTGATAAGGTCCCACACAGGAGATTAGTGGGCAAAATTAGAGCACATGGTATTGGAGGTAGGGTACTGACATGGATAGAGAATTGGTTGGCAGACAGGAAACAAAGAGTAGGGATAAACGGGTCCCTGTCAGAATGGCAGGCAGTGGGGATTGGAGTGCCGCAAGGCTCGGTGCTGGGGCCACAACTATTTACAATATATATTAATGATTTAGATAATGGAATTAAAAGTAACATTAGCAAATCTGCGGATGACACAAAGCTGGGTGGCTGAGTGAACTGCGAAAAGGATGCGAGGAGGTTGCAGGTGGACAGGTTGAGTGAGTGGGCAGATGCATGGCAGATGCAGTATAATGTCGATAAATGTGAGGTTATCTACTTTAGCGGCAAGAGCAAGGAGGCAGATTATTATCGCAATGTTGTCAGTTTAGTAAAAAAGGGAAGTGCAACAAGTTCTGGGGGTCCTTGTTCACACCGGTCACTGCAAGTAAACATGCAGGTACAGCTGGCCGTGAAGAAAGCGAATGGCATGTTGGCCTTTATAACAAGAGGATTTGAGTTAGGAGTAAAGAGGTCCTTCTGCAGTTGCACAGGGTCCTGGGGAGACCACACCTGAAAGTATTGTGTGCAGTTTTGGTCTCTTAATTTCAGGAAGGACATCCCAGCTATTGAGGCAGTGCAGCGTAGGTTCATGAGATTAATTCCCGGGATGGCGGGACTGACATATGAGGAAAGATTGAAAAGACTTGGCTTGTACTCACTGGGCTTTAGAAGGTTGAGATGGGATCTTATAGAAACATTTAAAATTATAAAAGGACTGGACAAGCTGGATGCAGGAAAAATGTTCCCAATGTTGGGTGAGTCCAGAACCAGGGCCACAGTTTAAGAATAAAGGGGAGGCCATTTAGGTGAGGAAAAACATGTTCACCCAGAGAGTTGTGAATTTGTGGAATTCTCTGCCACAGAGGGCAGTGGAGGCCAAATCACTGGATGGATTTAAAAGAGAGTTAGATGGAGCTCTAGGGGCTAGTGGAATCAAGGGATATGAGGAGAAGGCAGGCACGGGTTATTGATTGGGGACGATCAGCCATGATCACAATGAATGGCGGTGCTGGCTAGTAGAGCCAACTGGCCTCCTCCTGCACCTATTTTCAATGTTTCTATGTTTCTAATGGTGATAAATTAATCGCAATTTGGCATGGGCAACTAGCAGCAGCAGCCCGTGACTTCAGTGGAAGGGAAATTTGGAAATAGAGTGGAAGACACAGCCGCTGCTATTTAGCACTCCTAAATTCACTGCATCAGTCTTTTAGCTGATTGAGTTTGGGTGCAATTGTCTCTGTATCTACATCGAGGGAGTTTAAAAAAAAAAAAAAAATTATTCGAAGCAATGTACATACATAATAATCATGGTA
Organism: Okamejei kenojei; assembly: GCA_035221665.1. Lineage (NCBI taxonomy): Eukaryota > Metazoa > Chordata > Chondrichthyes > Rajiformes > Rajidae > Okamejei > Okamejei kenojei. The sequence continues at coordinate 2,892,660 of CM069133.1, forward strand.
TATGACATAATACATTTCATGTACAACTTATTTATTTTTGGGGCGCAATCATTAACGGTGAATGATTGATAATTAGATAAATAGACTGCGCCTTAGAAGTGTTAAAAAAAAGGAAATAAAAAAAGACCCCGAAAATAAAAGGGCTTAAGAAAAGAAAGGAAATCAGAAGAAAATGCAAAAAAGATAGAACTAAACGGAAACGAAAGGGAACGTGCCTAAGTCGTAACGTTACACACCCCTCACCGAGTTGTAAAGCAGTTACTTTCCAGGGGAATGTTGCACCATATTACACTTGTAATAAATCAATGAAAGCCGACCATATCTTAAAGAATTGTTCTGGTTTTCCTGCTAGAACAAGTCTAATTTCCACGAGATGTAATATTTCCGACATATTTGTATTCCATATTTTAAACATTGGGATAGGTGCGTTTTTCCAGAATTTAAGTATACGTTTTTTTGCCGTTATCAAACCATGGTTGAGGAAACATCTTTGAAATGACGTTAGCTCAGAACAGGCTTCCATTGCTCCGAAAATAATCAATTCTGTGTTTGGGTCCAGTCTTGTTTTCAATAGATTTGAAAAAGTTTCAAAAATGTCCTTCCAAGATTTCTGAAGTTTTACACAAGAGACAAATGAATGTGCTACTGTTGCTTCTTGTGTTAAACACTTATCACAGATGGGAGAGACATTTGGAATTTTTTTATATAGTTTAGTTTTCGAGTAATATAATCTATGTATAATTTTAAATTGAATCAGGGTGTGTCTGACATTAATCGAACATTTGTGTACATATAACAAATAATCTTCCCATCAGTCCTTAGGGATTTCTATAGCCAGTTCTTGTTCCCACTCTTTTCTTATACCATCTGTAGAAGGTATATCTATATTTAAAATAGTATTATAAAAATATGATGTTAAATCATCCAATTTAACCTGTCTATTCATAGTGGATCCAACGTCAGATTTTGAAAATCTTGTGAATATTTTTTCAGATATTATCTCGGATTTGAAAATATCTAAAATATTGGTTACTTTCCAAATTTTTAAGCTGTAATTCTTGAAATTATAACATTTTTCCCATTTCGTACATATCTTCCCGAGTCTTAATTCCTAATCGTTCCCAATGAGTAAACGTTTTGTCAATAGTCAATGGCTTAAACGACGACATTGAATGCAGAATTGTCAGTCATAGTCATAGAGTGATACAGCGTGGAGACAGGCCCTTCAGCCCAACTTGCCCACCCTGGCCAACATGTCCCATCTACACTAGTCCCACCTGCCTGTGCTTGGTCCATATCCCTCCAAACCTGTCCTATCCATGTACCTGTCTAAATGTTCCCTGTAGCCATCAGGTTATTAAACATGACAACAAATAAGCTCTGGGCTATAACAGATTATTATTAATATTGCACTACGCCGATCATATCTAGGGATAGACATCCCGATCAGGGATAGATATGCCGATCGGTAGACAAAAGTGCTGGGGAAACTCAGCGGGTGCGGCAGCATCTATGGAGCGAAGGAATAGGCAACGTTTCAGGTCAAGACTATTCTTCAGATTGTCCAACATCTGCAGTTACTACTTAAACCTAATATTTATTCTCTGGATATTTTCAAGAGAGAGCTAGATAGGGCTCTTAAAGATAGCGGAGTCAGGGGATATGGGGAGAAGGCAGGAACGAGGTACTGATTGGGAATGATCAGCCATGATCACATTAAATGGCGGTGCTAGCTCGAGGGGCCGAATGGCCTACTCCTGCACCTGTTGTCTATTGGCTCCCACCGTGGCCAAGACTCCACCACCACCTCCCATTGCTGCTGGGGCTCACTCTGCCGCCGATGCTCCAGCTGCCAAGGCTCCCATCGCCGGCGATGCTCAGGCTCCTTAGGCCCAGACAGGCCTCGCCGCCCAGCTTCTCAGCAGTCCCCTGGAAGGCCGTCAGCATCCATAAAGACTCCTCTCACCCTTGTAATGGACTGTTCGAACTACTCTCTTCCGGCAGACGTTACAAGGCCTTCTACCCCCGCACCTCCAGACTCAGGAACAGCTTCATTCCCAGAGCTATGGCGGCTCTGAACCGGCCCTGCTGGCTTGAAGGGCCGAATGGCCTACTCCTGCACCTATTGTCTATTGTCTATTGTCTGTAATGTAGCTGGGACATGTTGGCCGGTGTGGGCAAGTTGCGCAGAAGGGCCTGTTTCCACACTGTATCACTGTATGACTCTACGACTCTATATCTAAAACTGCACTGATCCAAGTAGTGTCATTCGCTCCATCCACCACACTGAACAAGCACTGAAGTTGTTAACAATCTGGTCGCCTTTTTCGCTGAACTGTGTTAGCTGTGGTGTTAGGTTCTTGGATGTCCCCACAGGTAGCTGGATGACAGCGAGCGTTGAACTAAATCAAGCCACAATTTAATTGAGGACTCTCGACTTCTAGCAAGGCCAGACTTCACCCCAGCCTTCCATGGTGTAGATAATTGGTGGAGGATCAGGAAGTTGGAGGAGCACAGTCTTCACTTGCTCCCAGTCGCGTCTTGTATCAGTTTAGTTTAGTTTAGAGATACAGCGCATAAACAGGCCCTTCGGCCCACCCAGAGTCCCGGGCCGACCAGAGATTACCCCGTACACCCGCACTATCCTACACACACTGGGGACAGGTTTTACATTTATACCAAGCCGATTAACCACAGGATAATGCTAGTGCACGGGGCGAGGACCCGATGGGCCGAAGGGCCCATTTTCATGCAGTATCTCTAAAGTAAAGAAAAGTCTCATGTCTAAAGATTCAAGGAACCTCTCAAGATTGAAAAAAAAAAAGATCTTCCAATGATATTTCATTGGAATAATCATCTTGTAAAATAACGTAGATTCCTATTATAAACACATTCACAGGTGCTGGGTATGCCCGGTGTTCGAGATCAATAATTGAAGATCACGGTGGCGCAGCGGTAGAGTTGCTGCCTCACAGCGCCAGAGACCCGAGTTCAATCCTGACCAATATAGACAATAGACAATAGACAATAGGTACAGTAGGCCATTCAGCCCTTCGAGCCAGCACCGCCATTCAATGTGATCATGGTTGATTATCCCCAATCAGTACCCCGTTCCTGCCTTCTCCCTTTATAGCCTGACTCCGCTATTT
>CM069133.1:2900808-3198308 GCA_035221665.1 Okamejei kenojei
AGATACATAACCATATAACCATATAACAATTACAGCACGGAAACAGGCCTTCTCGGCCCTTCCAGTCCGTGCCGACCATTTTGTTTTCCCCTAGTCCCATCTACCTGCACATATACCAGCCAAAACGCCCTCCATTCTCCCCATTCCCCTCTACCCTCCACTCCCATACCTCTCGACCTATTCCATTACCGTCCCCCCGTCACCCTTCCACGTCCATATACCTATCCACTTTTACCCTCTTAAATCTTAAAATCGATCCTGCCTCCACCACTTCTGCTGGAAGCTGATTCCACAACAGCCATCCACCACCCTCTGAGTTAAAGAAGTTCCCCCTCACGTTACCCCGAAACTTCTGTCCCTTAATTCATATAAACATGTCAGGCGCTCTTGTTTGAATCTTCCCTACCCTCAATGGGAAAAACGTATCCACGTTAACTCTGTCTATCCCTTTCATCATTTTAAAGACCTCAATCAAGTCCCCCTTAACCTTCCTGCACTCCAAAGAATAAAGACCTAACTTGTTCAACCTTTCCACCTGTAACATAGTTGCTGGAACCCTGGCAACATTTCTAGTAAATTTTGTAAATCTCCTCTGTACTCTCTCTATTTTTTGTTGACATCCTTCCTATAACTAGGCGACCAAAATTGTATACCATACTCCCAGAATTGTTTCTTACAATGCCTTGTACACTTTTAACATTACTTCCCTACTTCCTATATTCAATGCTCTGATTTATAAATGGCCAGCACAACCAAAGGCTTTCTTTACCACCCTATCTACATGCGATTCCCCACCTTCATGAACTATGCACAGTTATTCCTTAATCCCTCTGTTTCCACACGCATTCCTCAATTCCTACCATTTACCATGTACGTCCCTATTTTGATTTGTCCCTGCCAAGATGTAGCACTTCACACTTAACAGCATTAAACTCCATCTGCCATCTTCGGCCCACTTTTCCAAATGGCCCAAATCTCTCTGAAGAAGACTTTGAAAATCTACTTCATTATCCACAACACCACCTATCCTTAGTACATCTGCATACGTTACTTATCCAATTTTCCCCACCCATCATCCAGATCATTGATGTACATGACAAACAACAGTGGACCCAACACAGATCCCTGAGGCACCCCACTAGTCCACCAGGCAACCGGCTTACAACCTGACAAACAGCCATCCACCATTACTCTCTGACATCTCCCCATTCAGCCATGTTGAAATCCATCTTGCTACTGACTTACATTCCGCCATTAACACCCAAAGATTGAACCTTCTTAAACCACCTTCCATGGGAACCTTGTCAAAGGCCTTTGCTGAAATCTTAAATAGACAACATCCACTGCTTTAACCCTCATCAATTCCCTAGTTTACCGGAGCTTCAAAAAAATTCAAGAAGGTTTGTCAAACATGACCTTCCAGGCACAAATCCTGTTGACTGTTACCTGATCTAAGACCCAGTTGATGAGAACCAGATGCTTATTATATTATCTGTAAGTATCCTTTTCCATTAATTTGCCCACCACTGACGTCAAACTAATAGGTCTATAATTGCTAGGTTTATTCTTTGAACCCTTTTTAAACAATGGAACAACATGCGCAGTACGCCAATCCTCCGGCACTATTCCCGTTTCTAATGACATTTGATAAGACATTTGATACATGATAAGGGAATAACGTTTAGTGCAAGGTAAAGCCAGCAAAGTCCGATCAAGGATAGTCCGAGGGTCACCAATGAGGTAGATAGTAGTTCAGCACTGCTCTCTGGTTGTGGTAGGATGGTTCAGTTGCCTGATAACAGCTGGGAAGAAACTGCCCCTGAATCTGGAGGTGTGCGTTTTCACACTTCTGTACCTCTTGCCTGATGGGAGAGGGGAGAAGAGGACGTGGCTGGCGTGAGACCGGTCCTTGATTATGTTGCTGGCCTTGCCGAGATATTTAAGACATAAGGTCATAAAGTCACAGAGTCATACGGCATGGAAACAGGCCCTTCAGCCCATCTTACACGTGGCGACCAACATGCCCCATCTACACTAGTCAAACTGTCTCTGGCGCTGTGAGGCAGCAATTGTACCACTGCGCCACTGTTATTAACTGTGGAACATTTTTATTTATCTGTGTGAGTGACGCAATGAATAAACAACTGTAGTATTGCTGCCAGCACATAACAGGAGGCAATATCCTGCAGGATTATATGAAATGACCCTGCTGGGTCTCTTTCCTGCTTGTGTTGATTGCTTGGCTGCTGAAGTGAGCATTATGGATTAACACGTCCCACATTCATAAACGTTCCGTATGCTAACTGCAGATATTTCTTTTTTCTCACGCACAGACACAATGCTGCGTTGAACTGGTTCAAAGACAGGTGCATAGTTCATTGAAAGTGGCATCGCAAGAAGGGTCCCGACCATAAACGTCACCCATTCCTTCTCTCAAGAGACGCTGCCTGTCCCGCTGAGTTACTCCAGCATTTTGTGTCTAGATAAAGGGGTCAAAAAGGCTTTTTTGGCACATCGGCCTTCATCAGTCAGAGTATTGTATAGATGTTGGGAGGTCAAGTTCCAGTTGTATAAGACGTTGGTGAGACTGCATTTTGAATATTGGGTTCAGTTCTGGGCACCGTGTTATAGGAAAGATGCTGTCAAGCTGGAAAGGGTACAGAGAAGATTTACGAGGATGTTGCCAGGACTAAGTTATAAGGAGACGTTGAGCAGGCTGGGACTATATTCCTTGGAGCGCAGGAGGATGAGGGGTGATCTTATAGAGGTGTACAAAATCATGAGAGGAATAGATCGGTTAGATGCACAGAATCTTTTGCACAGAGTAGGGGAATCGAGAACCAGAGGACATCGGTTTAAGATGAAGGGGATTTAATACGAATCTGAGGGGTATCTTGGGTGTACTGAGGTACAACGAAAGCTTTTGTTGCGTTCTATCCAGTCAGCGGAAAGACTATACATGATTACAATGTACATGATAAAGGAATATCATTTAGTGCGAATAAAGTCCAGAAAAGTCTGATTAAAGATAGTCTGAAGGTCACCAATGAGTTAGATGGGAGGTCAGGACCGCTCTCTAGTTGTGGTAGGATGGTTCAGTTGCCTGATAACAGCTGGGAAGAAACTGTCCCTGAATCTGGAGGTGTGCGTTTTCACACTTCTGTACCTCTTGCCCGATGGGAGAGGGGAGAAGAGGGAGTGGCCGGGGGTGAGATTCATTCTTGTGGGTTTATTGGTCATTGCCCTCTGTAAATTGTTCCTCGTGCGTGTGGGATAATGTTAGAGTGCGGGGGTCGCTGGTCGGCGCGGACTCAGTGGGCCGAAGGGCCTGTTTCCATGCTGTATCTCTAATGTAAACTAAACGAAAGGCAGAGAGGGGCAGGTGTGTGGAGGGGAGCTAAATCCTATCAACTTCATCAAATTGAAGGTAAATGGAACAGGGCTCTTTTATATATAAGTGCTGCGGAGAGCTAATGGATTTCCTGCCAGCCGTCAAAGGCTAGCGTAATGTTTTTTTTCCACCAAGTAAAATCAGATAATGTTCTATTTTCAAAACCGTTGTATCGAATCCCATGAGCCTTCCATTGACACAATAAGTCAAAGAGCCATTACCTGCCTTACATGGGATTTTAACTTCATTCTCTATCCAGCATCAAAGAACATGTTTGGGGAAAAAGTTCACAAGAATTATTCTGCAAGTATCAAGTGAATAATCTTTGTGACTGATTTTTGGTCTAATATGTTTGAACGGACACAAAAAGCTGGAGTGACCTCAGCGGGTCAGGCAGCATCTGTGGAGAACATGGATAGGTGACGTTTCACAGAGTGCTGGAGTAACTCAGCGGGTCAGGCAGCATCTGTGGAGAACATGGATAGGTGACGTTTCACAGAGTGCTGGAGTAACTCAGCGGGTCAGGCAGCATCTGTGGAGAGAAGGAATGGGCGATGTTTCAGGTCGAGACCTAAACCAGCATCTGCAGTTCCTTCCCACACCTTTACTTGAATGGGCGTGTGGTGGGATGGGGGGCGGGGGGGGGGGGGGGGGGGGGGGGGGGGGGGGGGGGGGGGGGGGGGGGGGGGGGGGGGGACTTGACTAACTTGTCGCAATTTCAGGACCAGTTCAGTGGAGTTTATTGTCCCGTGTACCGAGGTACAGTGAAAAGCTTTTGTTGCGTGCTAACCAGTCAGCGGAAAGACAATACATGATTACAATCGAGCCATTTTGGCCGTAGGAATAAAGGTGTAGACTATTTTGCCAAATGGGGGGAGAATCCAGAAAGCGGAGGTGCAAAGGGACTTGGGAGCAAGATTTGCCCCCCCCCCCCTTTTTGGGAGCTGGTGCAGGATTCCCAAAAAGTTAATCTGCAAGTTGAATCAGTAGTAAAGAAGGCAAACTCAATGCTAGAATTTATTTCGAGAGGGCTTGTATACAAAAACAGGGATGTAATGCTGAGGCTCTATAAGGCGCTGGTCAGGTCGCATTTGGAATATTGTGAGCAGTTTTGGCCCCGTATCTGAGGAAGGATTTGCCGGCTCTGGAGAGGGTCCAGAGGAGGTTTACCAGAATGATCCCAGGAAATAACCAAATCCTAGCAATTCTGGTCACTTGGCAGTTTTGAGGTAATACTAAACAGAGTTAATGTTTCAGGTCAATAATCGTTAATCAGGAATTGAAATAGCTTAGATTATAAACAAAAATAATAATATTTCAATATGGACACGTTGGAGTCTGCAGATGCGGGAAACTTGAGCTAAAAATGCTGGAGGAATTCAGTTGTTCAGGCGATGTAGAACATAGAAGAGTACAGCACAGGAACAGGCCCTTCAGCCCACAATGTCCGTGCCCAACATGATGCCTAGTTAAACCAATCTCTTCTGCTTGGACATCATCCCCTGCACAATGGTCCATTGATGGCCATGGACAAGGTCTTCTTCTTGTCGAGTCCCCACACACAAGATTAGAAGTTGTTCAGCCAGGGCTGAGTACACTTCTCGGCATCTGCAGACAACGGTGTCTGTCTTGTGGCTCCTTGTGTGGGGCGCTGGAAACAGGGCCGCGATCGACATGAACGCTCTTTCCTTGACCCCGATATGGGCAAGTTGATAACGAGTTACACAGACAGTGGAACTCACCAGTATGACAGTGAAACTAGTATAACGTCCAGGGTGGGGGAGGGGCGGAGAGAGAGGGGATGCAGGGGTGACTTGACCTCAGAGAAATCAACATTCCCTCTCTCCGACCCACCCCATCCAAGTTCTCCGACTAGTTTCACTGCCCTCCTGACAAATGTTACAGTTTGTCACCCTCACCTCAATGAACCATTCTACATTTTCTTTGAGCATTGTTTGCTTTGATCTGTTGTTTTCACACCTTACCCTTCCGTATATCTATGTCTCCCTCTCCCCTGACTCTCAGTCAGAAGAAGGGTCTTGACCCGAAACATCAACTATTCCTTCTCTCCAGAGATGCTGCCTGTCCTGCTGAGTTACTCCAGCGTTTTGTGTTTTTTTGTTTTCATAAGCTTCATAAGGGATAGTAGGCCATTCGGCCCATCAAGTCTACTCCGCCATTCAATCACGGCTTAATAGATTGAAGGCCAAGAGCAGAGCCAGTAACACCGGCATCGTGGAGCTTCAGCACGCGGACGGCTGGGCCATTACAACACTCTGCAGAAGACCATCGTCAATGCCTTTGCCAAGGCACACAGAGCCATGAGCCTAGCCTTACATATCAAGAAGACCCAGGTCCTACATCAACCTCCACCCAACCAGCCGTCTCCCCAGCCCACTATAAAAGTGGGCCACACCACTCTTGAAAACGTTGACCTTTCTATCTCTGCCTTAAACAAATCTATCTATGTCTGCCTTAAAAATATCCACTGACTTGGCCTCCACAGCCGTCTGTGGCAAAGAATTCCACAGATTCACCACCCTCTGACTAAAGAAATTCCTCCTCATCTCCTTCCTAAAAGAACGTCCTTTAATTCTGAGGCTGCGCCCTCTAGCCCTAGACTCTCCCACTAATACAACGCTGAAACAGGCCCTTCAGCCCACCGAGTCTGCACCGGCTAGCGATCCCTGCACACGAGCACTTATCCTGCACACTCTATATGGACACTATATTTGAGGAAGTTCCTGCTATTGAGGCAGTGCAGTGTAGGTTCACGAGATTGATCGCTGGGATGGCGGGACTGTCAAATGAGGAAAGATTGAAAAGACAAGGCTTGTATTCACTGGAGTTTAGAAAGATGAGGGGATATCTCATTGAAACATAAAAGATTGTTAAAGGCTTGGACACACTAGAGGCAAGAAACATGTTCCCAATGTTGGGGGAGTCCAGAACCAGGGGCCACAGTTTAAGAATAAGGAGTAAACCATTTAGAATGGAGACGAGGAAACACTTTTTCTCACAGAGAGTGGTGAGTCTGTGGAATTCTCTGCCTCAGAGGGCGGTAGAGGCCGGTTCTCTGGATACTTTCAACAGAGAGCTAGATAGGGCTCTTAAAGATAGCTGAGTCAGGGGTATGGGGAGAAGGCAGGGACGGGGTACTGATTGGGGATGATCAGCCATGATCACAGTGAATGGCGGTGCTGGCTCGAAGGACCGAATGGCCTCCTCGAACACCTATTGTCTATTGTCTATTATCTATTGTCTATATGGACAATTTTACTTTGATACCAAAGTCAATTAACCTGCAAATCTGTACGTCTTTGGAGTGTGGGAGGAAACCGGAGCGCCCGGAGAAAACCCCACGGGTCTCTGGCGCTGCGAGGCAGCATCTACACTGTGCCCGACCCAGAATTAAACGTGTGATTAAAGTGAATATTCACACTGATTTAATGAATCTTTCACTTCATGTCGCTGAGGTTGGCATCTCTCCTTTGCTTATGTAAACAACAACTGTTCCTCTGGATAATTGCCAACGCAATGTAGAGAACAATATGGACTCACTGAACGACGTCTGCAGAGAGGACAAGGAGTAAGGGTGATGTGTTTGCCTTTTGAGAGATAACACAGATGTGATGTTTTCAATGCAATAAATTCTCACCTCGGTGACAATGTTGGTGTGTTGACCAAACTTGATAATAGTCAACCTGCTGTGATACGTTTGGGTGTTTGTAGCTCTTTACGAACCGGAATGTAAAGCATTTGGGGTGCCATGTTGGCACAGCGGTGGAGTTGCGGCCTTGCAGAGCTTGCAGCGCCCGACACGGGTGCGATCCCGACCGCGGGTGCTGTCTGTACAGAGATTGTACCTTCTCCCCGTGTGACCTGCCTGAGTTTTTCTCCGAGATCCTCGGTTTCCTCACCCGCATTCCAAAGACGTACAGGTTTAGATAATAGACAATAGACAATAGGACAATAGGTGCAGGAGTAGGCCATTCAGCCCTTCGAGCCAGCACCGCCATTCAATGTGATCATGGCTGATCATCCCCAATCAGTACCCCGTTCCTGCCTTCTCCCCATATCCCCTGACTCCACTATCTTTAAGAGCCCTGTCTAGCTCTCTCTTGAAAGCATCCAGAGAACCGGCCTCCACCGCCCTCTGAGGCAGAGAATTCCACAGACTTGTAGGTTAATTGGCTTGATGTAAATGTAAATTGTTGCCAGTGTGTGTGTGGGACTGATAGTGTTAGTGTGTGCGGGGATCGTGGTCTGGAAAAAGTAAATATTGTTATGGGTTTGGACACGCTAGGCAGGAAACATGTTCCCGATGTTGGGGAGTCCAGAACCAGGGCCACAGTTTAAGAATAAGGAGTAAGCCATTTAGAACGGAGACGAGGAAACACTTTTTCTTACAGAGAGTGGTGAATCTGTGGAATTCTCTGCCTCAGAGGGCGGTGGAGGCCGGTTCTCTGGATACTTTCAAGAGAGAGCTAGATAGGGCTCTTAAAAATAGCGGAGTCAGGGGAATATGGGGAGAAGAAGGCAGGCACGGGGGTGGTTACTGATTGGGGATGATCAGCCATGATCACATTGAATGATGGTGCTGGCTCGAGGGGCTGAATGGCCTACTCCTGCACCTATTGTCTATCATCTATAACTAAACTAAACTAAACTTAACTAAATTAAAACATTAACCAACATGTTTTAAGAAACATTTAGACCGGTACATGGATAGACACAGAGTGCTGGAGTAACACAGCAGGACAGGCGGCATCTCTGGAGAGAGGGAATGGGTGACGTTTCAAGTCGAAACTCTTTTTCTGAAGAAGGGTCGGAAACGTCACCCTCTTCTCTCCAGAAGATGTGCCTGTTCCGCTGAGTTTGAGTTAAACTAAACTAATGATAGGACAAAAAATGCTGGAAAACTAGTGGGTGAGGCAGCAACTATGGATGTGAAGGAATATTCCTTCGCTGCCCCACCAGCTGAGTTTCTCCAGCAATTGATCCACTTTTATCCATTTATCCATTTAAAAACACTTTTTATCCACGAGTAGTTGCTGTACTCAACAGCCAAAAATCTGTAGCCTCCCTTTGATCTGGTATTTTGTTGGTTCACATGCTTGATCAATGGTGTTTTATCATTAATGTATTATTATTATTATTAATGTTTAGTGTTTGCTGAGTTATTCGTAAATGTCGCTGTATGTCATGTTGTTACTTGCGGGTGGAGCACCAAGGCAAATTCCTTGTATGTGAATACTTGGCCAATAAACGTACTTACTTAAATCTAACTCTCTTTTGAATCCAGTTTCCTCCCACACTCCAAAGACGTACAGGTTTGTAGGTTAATTGGCTCTCTGTAAATTCTCCCCAGTGTGTGCCGGGAGTGGATGAGAGCATTGGATATCAACTTTTGATATTTCCAGCATCTGCAGTTCTTTCTTAACATATAGAAAAAATATAGAAACATAGAAAATAGGTGCAGGAGCAGGCCATTTGGCCCTTCGAGCCTGCACCGCCATTCAATATGATCATGGCTGATCATCCAACTCAGTATCCTGTACCTGCCTTCTCTCCATAACCCCTGATCCCTTCAGCCACAAGGGCCACATCTAACTCCCTCTTAAATATAGCCAATGAACTGGCCTCAACTACCTTCCGTGGCAGAGAATTCCAGATTCACCACTCTCTGTGTGAAAAATGTTTTTCCCATCTCGGTCCTAAAAGATTTCCCCCTTATTCTGAAACTTAACTAATCATTGCTGTAGTGGGGCGACCAGACCTAGATGCAATACTCCAAAGGCGGCTGAACTGAAGTCCTGCATAGCTGCAGGAATTGCGATGAATGGGACAGATTTGCAAAACTGGCAATTACCCTCTTGGTCTTTGTATCATTGTATGATTACAAGTTTCATGAATTGTCACAACATCAGTGAGTTGACTTCAACAGTCTGTCTAGATCCCAGTAATTGACTTAGTGTGGTGACACAAAGAATATTATTCTGGTCTTGAGTGCAGTCTACAAAAAAAACACAGTAATTACCACTCTGACATTTCAGCTCTGAACGGGTTAAGAGCTAAATGCCGTCAATTGTAGCAAAGACTGGTACGGTTTTCTCTGATATATCTTTGCGCTTGTTTAAGAAAGAACTGCAGATGCTGGAAAAATCAAAGGTAGACAAAAATGCTGGAGAAACTCAGCGGGTGCGGCAGCATCTATGGAGTGAAGGAATAGGCGACGTTTCGGGTCGAGACCCTTCTTCAGACTGGTGGGGGGGAGGGGCGGGAAGAAGAAAGGAATAGGCCCTTGCAACCGCAGGAAATGCTACACCTGTCCCTTTGCTCCCCCCTCGACTCCATTCAAGGACCCAAGCAGTCGTTCCAGGTGCGGCAGAGGTTCACCTGCACCTCCTCCAACCTCATCTATTGCATCCGCTGCTCTAGATGTCAACTGTTCTACATCGGTGAGACCTAGCGTAGGTTTGGCGATCGCTTCGCCCAACACCTCCGCTCGGTCCGCAATAACCAATCTGATCTCCCGGTGGCTCAGCACCTCAACTCCCCCTCCCATTCCCAATCCGACTTTCCTGTCCAGGGCCTCCTCCATGGCCAGAGGGAGTCCCACCGCAAATTGGGGGAGCAGCACCTCATATTTCACTCAGGCCATGGAGGAGGCCGAGGACAGAAAGGTTGGATTCAGAGGAGAAGATGCAGGGAGCAGAATATAGTTGTCAGCACTGTAACACCGCACAACAGTGGTAGCATGGGTCAGTCACACTGGGGGCTTCAGGAACGCCCCAGAAATACCGCTCTTCCAGTCTAACGCAGCATTTGCTCTTCCCACACCATCTGTCCTTTTAGCCTCTCCAAATGAGAATGCCAGATCATGCCGATCGATGCCAAACTCTCATTGTCTCGCTCCCTGTCAGGTGGGAATAGCTTTGAAGTTGCTTGAGCTCGAAGTGAGAAGCAAAGTGATTGATTTCTGCTGCATTTTGTTTAGGAAGGAACTGCAGATGCTGGAAAATCGAAGGTAGACAAAAGTGCTGGAGAAACTCAGCGGGTGAGGCTGCATCTATGGGGCGAAGGAAAGAGGCAATGTTTCGGGCCAAAACCCTTCTTTGGACTGATGTTGGGTGGGGGGGGAGGGTGGGGGGGGGGCGGGTTGAAGAAAGGAAGAGGAGCCAGAGGGCTGAGGGAGAGATGAGAAGGGGAGGCGACAGCAAGGGCTGCCGGAAATTGAAGAATGTTCATGCCGTAAAGGGTGCAGACTGCCCAAGCGGAATATGAGGTGCTGCTCCTCCAATTTGCGGTGGTGATCACTCTGGCCATGGATGAGGCCCAGGACAGAAAGTTCGGATTCGGAATGGGATGGTGAGTTGAAGTGCTGAGCCACCGGGAGATCAGGTTGGTTATTGCGGACCGAGCGGAGGTGTTGGGTGAAGCGATCGCCAAGCCTACGCTTGGTCTCACCGATGTAGAGCAGCTGACATCTAGAGCAGCGGATGCAATAGATGAGGTTGGAGGAGGTGCAGGTGTGAACTCTGTCTACACCCCAGAACATTGAATTCTCCAATTTCAGGTAGCCTTGCTTCTCCCTCCTTTCCCCCTCCCCTTCCCAGCTCTCCCACAGCCCACTCTATAGAAAACATTGAAACATAGAAAATAGGTGCAGGAGGGGGCTATTCGGCCCTTCAAACCAGCACTGCCATTCATTGTGATCATGGCTGATCGTCCCCAATCAATAACCCGTGCTGCCTTCTCCCCATATCCCTTGACTCCACTAGCCCCTAGAGCTCTATCTAAAACTCTCATCTTAAAAATCCATCCAGTGACTTGGCCTCCACTGCCCTTTGTGGCAGGGAATTCCATCAATTCACAACTCTCTGGGTGAAAAAGTTTTTACTCACCTCAGTCCTTAAATGGCCTCCCCTCTATCCTAATGGTTCTGGACTGTGGCCCCTGGGTTCTGGACTCGCCCAACATTGGGAACATTTTTCCTGCATCTAGCTTGTCCAGTCCTTTTATAATTTTATATGTTTCTATAAGATTCCCCCCTCATCCTTCTAAACTCCAGTGAATACAAGCCTAGTCTTTTCAATCTTTCCTCATATGACAGTCCCGCCATCCCAAGGATCAATCTCGTGAACCTACGCTGCACTGCCTCAATCACAAGGATGTCCTTCCTCAAATTAGGAGACCAAAACTGTACACAATACTCCAGATGTGGTCTCACCAGAGCCCTATACAACTGCAGAAGAACTTTACAGCATCTTCCTTTCTTCTTCCCGCCCCCCCCTCCCGCTCCCACATCAGTCTGAAGAAGGGTCTCAACCGTAACCTTCACCTATTCCTTCGCTCCATAGATGCTGCCTCACCCGCTGAGTTTCTCCAGCATTTTTGTGTACATTCAATCATGGCTGATATACCTCTCCCTCCTAACCGCATTCTCCTGCCTTCTCCCCAAATCCCCTCATCCCCGTACTAATCAAGAATCTATAAATCTGTGCCTTAAAAATGCCCACTGACTTGGCCCCCACAGCCGTCTGTGGCAATGAATTCCACAGATTCACTGCCCTCTGACTAATCCAGGTAGCATCCTGGTAAACATGCAAAATAGGAAGAAACTGCAGATGCTGGTTTAAACCGAAGACAGACACAAAATGCTGGAGTAAAGCGCCTGTCCCACTGTACGAGGTAATTCACGAGTTCTCCCGAGTTTTCCCCTGAGAATGTCTGTAGTGGGTCCGTAGGGGTTCGTGGATGTCTCGTAGCGACTCGTACAAGTAAAAAGTAACCATTTTTTTCATCACGAGTATTTTTCTACTCGTGGACAATTTTTTACAGTGTTGAAAAAACGTCATAGGTTTACCGGATTTCCCGAGTACCTACCGTTACTAGTACGAGCCGCTACGAAACATCCACAAACTCCTACGGACATTCTCCGATTTGAATCAGGGAAAAACTCGGGAGAACTCTTGAATTACCTCGTACAGTGGGACTGGGGCTTAACTCAGTGGGACCGGCAGCATCTCTGCAGACAAGGAATGGCTGACGTTTCGGGTCGAGGCCCTGCTTCAGACGCTGAAGAAGGGAAGGGTCTGAAGAAGGGCCTCAACCCCAAACGCCACCCATTCCTTCTCTCCAGAGACGCTGCCTGGGAAACGTTCTCAGCACCCTCTCCAATGCTCCCGCACGCTCACAGGATGACCACGACAGTATTGTGGTTTGACATTCTGAACAAGCTCTCACACACAATCACAATCTTATGATTGAAAAATATATTCGAGATGTTACAGCGTGGAGTGAGATCCTTTGACCATCATGTTGGTGCCTGCCTTGGGAACAGATATCTGATCACTCCTTTCCTTCTCATCCTTATCTCCCTCCGTTTAATTTCCTTTTTGTCGAGAGCATTTCCAATTCCTTTACGAATGCTGCAGCCAAATCTTTCACGTTGAGCATTTAAGCATTCGATAAGTGAACTGCATTTTTCTTTCCTGCAGGATCACACTGTAATAATGTGCAAAGACATACTGTGGACAAATAAGGGGACATTGATCAACCATAGACAGTCACAGAGTCACAGAGACACAGAGACACAGAGACACAGACACAGAGACACAGAGACACAGTCACAGAGACACAGAGACACAGAGACACAGAGAGTCACAGAGACACAGAGACACAGTCACAGAGACACAGAGACACAGTCACAGAGACACAGAGACACAGAGACACAGTCACAGAGACACAGAGACACAGAGACACAGAGATACAGTCACAGAGTCACAGAGACACAGAGATACAGTCACAGAGACACAGAGACACAGAGTCACAGAGACACAGAGACACAGATGACACAGAGACACAGAGACACAGAGACACACAGTCACAGAGTCACAGAGACACAGAGACACAGACACAGAGTCACACAGTCACAGAGACACAGAGACACAGAGTCACACAGTCACAGAGACACAGAGACACACACAGTCACAGAGACACAGAGACACAGAGACACAGAGTCACAGGGACACAGAGACACAGTCACAGTCACAGAGACACAGAGACACAGAGACACAGAGACAGACACAGAGTGTCACAGGGACACAGAGACACATTCACAGAGACACAGAGACACAGAGTCACAGAGTCACAGAGACACAGTCACAGTCACAGAGACACAGTCACAGAGTCACAGAGACACAGAGTCACAGAGTCACACAGTCACAGAGACACAGAGACACAGTCACAGAGACACAGTCACAGAGACACAGAGACACAGAGACACAGAGACACAGTCGGCTGTGGAGGCTGTGGAGGGCCACAAGACACAGTTGGAGACACAGAGACACAGTCACAGAGACACAGAGACACAGTCACAGAGACACAGACACAGAGACACAGTCACAGAGACACAGAGTCACAGAGACACAGAGACACAGTCACAGAGACACAGAGACACAGAGACACAGTCACAGAGACACAGTCACAGAGAACAGAGGACACAGTCGGAGTCACAGTCACAGGAGTCACCGAGACACAGACACAGAGACACAGAGACACAGAGACACAGAGACACAGAGACACAAGTCACAAGAGACACAGTCCAGAGACACAGAGTCACAGAGAACAGAGACACACTGAGACACAGTCACAGAGACACAGACACAGTCACAGAGAGTCACAGAGACACAGAGACACAGAGACACAGAGGACACGAGACCGAGACACAGTCACAGAGACACAGTCACGCGACCAGAGACACAGAGACACAGTCACAGAGACACAGAGACACAGAGACACAGAGACACAGTCACAGGACACAGCACCACCACAGAGACACGACACAGTCACAGAGACACAGTACAGAGACAAGTCACAGCGACACAGAGACACAGAGACACAGAGACACAGAGACACAGAGAACAGAGACACAGTCACAGAGACACAGTCACAGACAGAGGACACAGACACAGACACAGAACAGACACAGAGAGCACAGAGACACAGAGACACAGTGACCACAGAGACACAGTGGACACAGTGGCACAGACAGAGACACAGAAGACACAGAGACACAGAGACACAGTCACAGAGACACAGTCACAGCGACCAGAGACACAGAGGACACAGAGACACAGAGACACAGAGACACAGAGGACACAGTCACAGTGACACACAGAGACACAGAGCAGAGACACAGTCACAGAGACACAGTCACAGAGACACAGTCACAGAGACACAGGACACAGAGAGACACAGGAGAACAGAGACACACACAGAGACACAGAGACACAGAGACACAGAGACACAGAGACACAGAGACACAGAGACACAGAGACACAGAGACACAGAGACACAGAGACACAGAGTCACAGAGACAGAGACAGAGACACAGAGACACAGAGACACAGAGACACAGAGAACAGAGACACAGGACACAGAGACACAGTGACACAGAGGACACAGAGACACAGTCACAGAGACACAGTCACAGAGACACAGTGAGAGACAGTGACACAGAGACACAGAGACACAGACACAGAGACACAGTCACAGAGACACACAGAGACCACAGAGACACAGAGACACAGTCACAGTCACAGAGACAGAGACAGAGACACAGTCCACAGTCACAGAGACACAGAGACACAGAGACACAGAGACACAGAGACACACACAGAGACACTGTTCACAGTCAGAGACACAGAGACACAGAGACAGTCAAGAGACACAGACACAGAGAGACAGTCCGAGACACAGAGACACAGAGGCACACAGTCACAGTGACACAGACACAGAGACACAGAGGAGACACAGTCACAGAGACACAGAGACAGAGACACAGTGACACAGAGACACAGAGAGTCAGACACAGTCACAGACAAGAGGACACAGTCACAGAGACACAGTCACAGAGACACAGAGACACAGAGGACACAGTCACAGAGAGACACAGTCACAGAGACACAGAGTCACAGAGACACAGAGACACAGAGACACAGAGACACAGTCACAGAGACACAGAGACACAGAGACACAGAGACACAGAGACACAGTCACAGAGACACAGAGTCACAGAGACACAGAGACACAGTCACAGAGACACAGAGACACAGAGAGACACAGTCACAGAGACACAGTCACAGAGACACAGAGTCACAGAGACACAGTCACAGAGACACAGAGACACAGTCACAGAGACACAGAGACCACAGAGACACAGTCACAGAGACACAGAGACACAGTCACAGAGACACAGTCACAGAGACACAGAGAACACAGTCACAGAGACACAGAGAGTCACAGAGTCACAGAGACACAGTCACAGAGACACAGAGACACAGAGTCACAGAGACACAGAGACACAGTCACAGAGACACAGAGACACAGAGACACAGAGACACACAGAGACACAGACACAGAGACACAGTCACAGAGACACAGAGTCACAGAGACACAGTCACACAGTCACAGAGACACAGAGACACAGAGACACAGTCACAGAGACACAGAGACAGAGACACAGAGACACGAGACACAGAGTCACAGAGACACAGAGACACAGACACAGTCACAGAGACACAGAGACACAGTCACAGTCACAGTCACAGAGACACAGAGACACAGAGACACAGAGACACAGAGACACAGAGACACAGAGACACAGAGACACAGAGACACAGTCACAGAGACACAGAGACACAGAGACACAGAGACACAGAGACACAGAGACACAGTCACAGAGACACAGAGACACAGAGTCACAGAGACACAGTCACACACAGAGACACAGAGACACAGAGACACAGTCACAGAGACACAGAGACACAGAGTCACAGAGTCAACAGAGACAGTCACAGACCACAGAGACACAGAGACACAGTCACAGAGACAGAGACACAGAGACACAGAGACACAGAGACACAGTCACAGAGACAGTAGACACAGAGACACAGAGTCACAGAGACACAGAGTCACACACAGAGACACAGTCACAGAGACACAGAGTCACAGAGACACAGAGACACAGAGTCACAGAGACACAGAGACACAGAGACACAGAGACACAGAGACACAGTCACAGAGAGTCACAGAGACACAGACACAGAGACACAGTCACAGGGGACACAGAGTCACAGTACACAGAGACAGAGACACAGAGACACAGAGACACAGAGACACAGAGACACACAGAGACACAGAGACACAGTCACAGAGACACAGAGACACAGAGACACAGAGACAGAGACACAGAGACACAGAGACAGAGACACAGAGACACAGTCACAGAGACACAGAGACACAGAGACACAGAGACACAGTCACAGAGACACAGAGACACAGAGACACAGTCACAGAGACAGAGACACAGAGACACAGAGACACAGAGACACAGTCACAGAGACACAGAGCCACAGTCACAGAGTCACAGAGACACAGAGACACAGAGACAGAGTCACAGAGACACAGATCACAGACACAGAGACACAGTCACAGAGACACAGAGACACAGACACAGAGACACAGAGTCACAGAGACACAGAGGACACACAGTCACAGAGACACAGAGACACACACAGAGACACAGAGACCACAGACAGAGTCACAGAGACACAGAGTCACAGAGACACAGAGACACAGTCACAGACACAGTCACAGAGACACAGAGACAGAGACACAGAGACACAGTCACAGAGACACAGAGAGTCACAGAGACACAGAGACACAGCAGACACAGTCCAGAGACACAGAGACACACACACAGTCACAGTCACAGAGTCACAGAGACACAGAGACACAGTCACAGAGACACAGAGACACACACAGAGACACAGAGTCACAGAGACACAGAGACACAGTCACAGAGACACAGAGACACAGTCACAGTCACAGAGTCACAGAGTCACAGAGACACAGAGACACAGAGACACAGAGACACAGAGACACAGTCACAGAGACACAGTCACAGAGACACAGAGTCACAGAGACACAGTCACACAGAGACACAGTCACAGAGACACAGAGACACAGTCACACAGAGACACAGTCACAGAGACACAGAGACACAGTCACACAGTCACAGAGACACACAGAGTCACAGTCACAGACACAGAGTGTCACAGAGACACAGAGAGACACAGTGACACAGAGAGTTGAGAGACACAGAGACACAGAGACACAGAGAGAGACACAGAGACACAGAGACACAGTCACAGAGACACAGTCACAGTGTCACAGAGCAGAGACACACACAGAGACACAGAGACACAGTCACAGAGACACAGAGACACAGAGTCACAGAGACACAGAGACACAGAGACACAGTCACAGACACAGAGACACAGAGACACAGAGACACAGTCACAGAGACACAGAGACACAGAGACACAGAGTCACAGTGACACAGAGACACAGAGTCACAGAGACACAGAGAAACAGCGTCACAGAGACACAGTCACAGTGACACAGAGACACAGAGACACACGTCACAGAGACACAGAGACACAGTCACAGAGACACAGAGGACACAGAGACACAGTCACAGAGTCACCACAGACACAGAGACACAGAGACACAGAGACACAGAGACACAGAGACACAGAGACACAGTCACAGCGACACAGTGACACGAGACACAGAGAGACACAGAGACACAGAGAACACAGAGACACAGAGACACAGAGACACAGTCAGAGCACAGAGACACAGAGACACAGAGAGACACAGTGACACAGAGACACAGACACAGTTGACACAGTGACACAGAGACACAGAGACCACAGTGACACAGTGACACAGAACACAGAGACACAGAGACACAGATACAGTGACACAGTGACACAGAGACACAGAGACACAGAGGACACAGAGAGACACAGTGACACAGAGACACAGTGACACAGTGACACAGAGACACAGAGACACAGTCACAGAGGACAGTCGCAGAGACACAGTGACACAGAGAGACACAGAGACACAGAGACACAGTGACACAGAGAGACACAGAGACACAGTCACAGAGACACAGAGACACAGAGACACAGATACAGTCACAGAGTCACAGAGACACAGAGACACAGAGACACAGAGACACAGAGACACAGAGGACACAGACACAGGCACAGAGTCACACAGTCACAGAGTCACAGAGACACAGAGACACACAGTCACAGAGACACAGAGACACAGAGTCACAGAGACACAGAGACACAGAGACACAGAGACACAGAGTCACACAGTCACAGAGACACAGTCAGACAGTCACAGAGACACAGAGACACAGAGTCACAGAGACACAGAGACACAGAGTCACAGAGACACAGAGACACAGAGACACAGAGTCACAGAGACACAGAGTCACAGAGACACAGAGACACAGAGACACAGAGTCACAGAGACACAGAGTCACAGAGTCTATGACTTACTGAATAGTGAAAGGCCTGGATAGAGTGGATGGGGAGAGGATGTTTCCACTAGTGGGAGAGTCTAGGACCAGAGGTCACAGCCTCAGAATTAAAGGACGTTCCTTTAGGAAGGAGATGAGGAGGAATTTCTTTAGTCAGAGGGCGGTGAATCTGTGGAATTCATGGCCACAGACGGCTGTGGAGGCCACAAGTCAGTGGAGATTTTTAAAGCAGAGATAAATTGATTATTTAAGAAAGAACTGTAGATGCTGGAAAATCGAAGGTAGACAAAAATGCTGGAGAAACTCAGCGGGTGAGGCAGCATCTATGGAGAGCAGGAAATAGACAACATTTCGGGTCGAAACACGGGTGTCAGGAGTCTGGAGAATGGGGTTGAGAGGGAAAGGTTGAAACTTGCCTCATGGTGGGAGAGATAGATCAGGCATGATTGAATGGCGGAGTAGTCGATGGGCCGAATGGCCTAATTCTGTTCCTAGTTCTTATGAACTTATGACTTTATTCCAGTCAAGAGTGTTTTATTGCCATATGTCCCAGATAGAACAATGACGTTCGTACTTGCTGCAGCACGACACAATATGTAAACAGAATAAATAATATAACAAAAACTCAGAACAAAAAGAACAAATAATAACCGTGCAATAATAATAATAGTTTATTGTAGTTCAGAGCTTGTTCGTTGTGGTGTTTAATAGCCTGATGGCTGTGGGGAAGGAGCTGTTCCTGAACCTGGACGTTACAGTTTTCAGGCTCCTGTACCTTCTACCTGATGGCAGCGGAGAGATGAGAGTGTGGCCAGGGTGGTGTGGGTCTCTGATGATGCTGCCAGCCTTTGTGATGCAGCGACTGCGATAGATCCCCTCGATGGTGGGGAGGTCAGAGCCGGTGATGGACTGGGCAGTGGTCACAGTCTCTACAAGATCACCCCTCAGCCTCTAATCTGTGCCGCAAGGAATGGTGTCCTAGCCTGCCCCAACTCACTGCCAAGTTACTTGGAAGAACTAAACTCAAAGAGATTAAAGGGCATGTCCCACTTGCATGCGATTGGCGCGACCAAATGGAAGCGGAGTTTACGTGAAGTTTGCGCTAAGTTACCAATCAGCTGGGCAGGAAGCGGGCCGAGTGAACTTAAGCGTTGGATGATGCATGGATGAACTACAACAATTGTTCATCCCAGTATGGCAAAAGAATAAATCAGGGAAGGTGGCGCATCCGTGGATAACGAGGAAAATCAGGGATAGTATCAAAGAAAAAGATGAAGCGTACAAATTAGCCAGAAAAAGCAGCCTACCAGAGGACTGGGAGAAATTCAGAGACCAACAGAGGAGGACAAAGGGCTTAATTAGGAAATGGAAAATGGAGTATGAAAGAAAACTGGCAGGAAACATAAAAACTGACTGCAAAAGTTTTTATCGATATGTGAAGCGCAAAAGATTACTTAAAACAAATGTAGGTCCCTTGCAGTCAGAAACGGGTGAATTGATCATAGGGAACAAGGACATGGCAGACCAATTGAATAACTACTTTGGTTCTGTCTTCACTAAGGAAGACATAAATAATCTGCCGGAAATAGCAGGGGATCGCGGGTCAAATGAGATGGAGGAAATGAGTGAAATCCAGGTTAGCCGGAAAGTGGTGTTGGGTTTATCTGTGGAATTCTCTGCCACAGAAGGTAGTTGAGGCCCGTTCGTTGGCCATATTTAAGAGGGAGTTGGATGTGGCCCTTGTGGCTGAAGGGATCAGGGGGTATGGAGAGAAGGCAGGTACGGGATACTGAGTTGGATGATCAGCCATGATCATATTAACCATATAACCATATAACAATTACAGCAAGGAAACAGGCCCTCTCGGCCCTTCCAGTCCGTGCCGACCATTTGTTTTCCCCTGGTCCCATCTACCTGCACTCAGACCATACCCCTCCATTCCCTTCACGTTCCATTCCATTCCACACAACCACCACCCTCTGAGTAAAGAAGTTCCCCCTCACGTTACCCCGAAACCTCTGTCCCTTAATTCTCATGTCATGCCCTCTTGTTTGAATCTTCCCTACCCTCAATGGGAAAAACTTATCCACGTCAACTCTGTCTATCCCTTTCATCATTTTAAAGACCTCAATCAAGTCCCCCCT
Organism: Okamejei kenojei; assembly: GCA_035221665.1. Classification (NCBI taxonomy): domain Eukaryota; kingdom Metazoa; phylum Chordata; class Chondrichthyes; order Rajiformes; family Rajidae; genus Okamejei; species Okamejei kenojei. Next base: position 2,921,756 of record CM069133.1, read on the forward strand.
TAACCTTCTGCGCTCCAAAGAATAAAGACCTAACTTGTTCAACCTTTCTCTGTAACATAGTTGCTGGAACCCTGGCAACATTCTAGTAAATCTCCTCTGTACCCTCTCTATTGTGTTGACATCCTTCCTATAACTAGGCGACCAAAATTGTACACCATACTCCAGAATTGGTCTTACCAATGCCTTGTACAATTTTAACATTACTTCCCTACTCCTATATTCAATGCTCTGATTTATAAAGGCCAGCACACCAAAGGCTTTCTTTACCACCCTATCTACATGCGATTCCACCTTCAGGGAACTATGCACAGTTATTAAATGGCGGTGCAGGCTCGAAGGGCCAAATGGCCTGCCCCTGCACCTAATTTCTATGTTTCTATGTTTCTATGTTGCACGGCATCGGGCGGTGACGTCATCACGCAACGCCACGCCGGGCAGTGACATCATCGCACAATGCCACGCACAACGCCACGCGCTAGGCGTACGCCGTCGAGGCGCTGTGTACAACCGCAATGCGCCTGCGTGCCGACAGGCCGTTGGCGCGTGAAGATTTCGGACACTGTCAGTTTTTCGGAGCCCCGTGGGATGTCGGGAGCAGCCCCGCACAACTCCGCGCTTCTAAGTGGGACCAGCCCCGCGCGGCCATGCGGTGCCCATATGCAGCAAGCGACCACGAGGTCGCGTAATTTGCGAGCCAAGGTCGCGTAAGTGGGACAGGCCCTTAAGAAATTATAATGGTGAATTGAGTGAAAGAACAGTTGTCTGAAGGGATCAAAACCAATGAAAGATGACCAAAGTGAGATTTCTGTTAATTTTATTTATAATTAGTCATCTCTCCATTGAACTAACACCAATTATGAAGCAGTTTGATCATCATAAGCTTCATTATCATTTTAATGAGGCAGACATCATTACTTCCTCCATTTAAGGATGCAGTTTAATTAGACTTTACTCTTCAGAAATCTTTCCTTTCAGTGTGTTAACTGTGTGACTCTGCACGAACTCACAGATCAGAAAAAATGCATCATTTTGTTTCAAACGTGTAGGAACTGCAGATACTGGTTTAGACAATAGACAATAAGACAACAGGAGTAGGCCATTCGGCCCTTCGAGCCAGCACCACCACTCAATGTGATCATGGCTGATCATCCCCAATCAGTACCCCGTTCCTGCCTTCCCCCCATATCCCCTGACTCCGCTATTTTTAAGAGCCCTATCTAGCTCTCTCTTGAAAGCATCCGGAGAACCTGCCTCCACCACCCTCTGAAGTAGAGAATTCCACAGACTTACAACTCTCTGTGAGAAAAAGTGTTGCCTCGTCTCCGTTCTAAATGGCTTACCCCCTTATTCTTAAACTGCGGCCCCTGGTTCTGGACTCCCCCTATCCCCTGAGAGCTCTAGTATTCAGTATTAACTTTACTGTCATTTCACTGAGTACTTACATTCACAGAAGAAACAAAAAATTGTTTCTCATCAGTTATTGTCAGTGCAAAAACAGAATAAATACATACAACTTTAAAATTAACATATCTAAGATAGGCCTAGAATTGAACTAAAAACAGACATTGAGACCAAACAGTGAGTTTACCTTGACAGGTGTCTAACTGTCAAAGTATGGGCGAGGTTAGATGTGTGGGTGTGTGATGTATGGGGAGGTGACACAGTCTGTCTTATTGCCTGTGGGAAGAAGCTGTGTAGCATCCTGCTGGTTCTGCAGCTGATGCTCCTGTACCCCAGATGGCAGAATGGAGAAGATGTTGTGTGATGGGTGATGTGGGTCCTTAATAATGGAGATGGCTTTACGGATGCTGCGCTTCTGAGAGATCTCCAACAGGAAAGGGAGTGGAGCACCGATGATCCTACTGGCTGTCTTCTATTTAACTCTTGAATACATCCAGAGAACCGGCCTCCACCACCCTCTGAGGCAGAGAATTCCACAGACTCACAACTCTGTGAGAAAAAGTGTTTCCTTGTCTCCGTTCTAAATGGCTTACTCCTTATTCTTAAACTGTGGCCCCTGGTTCTGGACTCCCCAACACCAGGAACATGTTTCCTGCCTCTAGCGTGTCCAAACCCTAAACAATCTTATATGTTTCAATGAGATCCCCTCTCATTCTTCTAAACTCCAGAGTGTACAAGCCCAGCTGCTCCATTCTCTCAGCATATGACAGTCCCGCCATCCCGGGAATTAACCTTGTAAACCTACGCTGCACTCCCTCAATAGCAAGAATGTCCTTCCTCAAATTAGGAGACCAAAACTGTACACAATACTCCAGGTAATTAGCAAAAATACAAAATTTAAAAACTATAATAATAGGTAAAAATAATACACTTTTTCTCACAGAGAGTGGTGAGTGTGGAATTCTCTGCCTCAGAGGGCGGTGGAGGCAGGTTCTCTGGATACTTTCAAGAGAGAGCTAGATAGGGCTCTTAAAGATAGTGGAGTCAGGGGATATGGGGAGAAGGCAGGAACGGGGTACTGATTGGGGATGATCAGCCATGATCACATTGAATGGCGGTGCTGGCTCGAAGGGCCAAATGGCCTACTCCTGCACCTATTGTCTATTGTCTGTTGTCTAATTAAGAAGAACACCCAATACACAATCGAATTAACAAAAAGATCCACCACAGCAATCTTCACTGTGATGGAAGACAACACAGTTCAGTCTGTCTTCCCCTTTGTTCACCCGTGTCGGGGCCTTGGCCCTCCATAGGCCAGATGTACAGGGATGATCCTCTCGTCGGGATGATCGTAGCTCCGACTTTGGGACAGATCCAGCACCCTCCGCGGCTTGGAGTTCCCGAATCAGCCACTTCCTGACCGGAGGCGGCGGCTTCAGGATCCCAGGTGGACAAAAGTGCTGGAGAAATTCAGCGGGTGCAGCAGCATCTATGGGGCGAAGGAAATAGGCAACGTTTCAGGCTGAAGGAAAAAGGCAACATTTCGGGCTGAAACCCTGAAGGGTCTCGACCCGAAACGTTGCCTATTTCCTTCGCTCCATAGATGCTGCTGCACCCGCTGAGTTTCTCCAGCACTTTTGTCTATCTTCGATTTTCCAGCATCTGCAGTTCCTTCTTAAAGTCTTCAGGATCCCAGTGTGTGGGGAGTACATGGGAAAGTGGGATATCAGAGAACGAGTGTGAACGGTTGGCGGACGGTCGGCCTGTACTCGGTGGGCAGACGGGGCCTGTTCCCAGGCTGTGTCTGTGAACTAAACTCAACTAAATGCACGCGCTTCAAGCACTTGTTGTGTGTTGTGAAATATATTTGCATCCGATCCTCGCTTCCTATTTTTAAAGCCGGTCTGAAGTGATGCGGTCTTTGTTTTTTCGTGAGACTTCAGTGGCACTGGGACTCACACGTGGAGAGTCAGCATTGTGTAATAAAATGCAAGAGAAAATAGTCCATATGCTGTGTGAGAAATCAAAACAGGCCAGGCCGGGAACAGCCGGCAATCAGGGGCACAGCATTTACGATTCAACCCGATGCCTTTGTCATTTAGGGAGTCATACAGCACGGAAACAGGCCTTTCGGCCCCTCTCGACCATGCTGACCACGGTGGCCCATCTACTCTAGTCCCACCTCGTACAGTCATAGAGTGATACAGTGTGGATACAGGCCCAGCGACCCGACTTGCCTACACTGGCCAACATGTCCCATCTGCACTAGGCCCACCTGCCCGCTAAATTACTCCAGCACTCTGTGAAACGTCACCTATCCATGTTCTCCACAGATGCTGCCTGACCCGCTGAGTTACTCCAGCACTCTGTGAAACGTCACCTATCCATGTTCTCCACAGATGCTGCCTGACCCGCTGAGTTACTCCAGCACTCTGTGAAACGTCACCTATCCGTGTTCTCCACAGATGCTGCCTGACCCGCTGAGTTACTCCAGCACTCTGTGAAACATCACCTATCCATGTTCTCCACAGATGCTGCCTGACCCGCTGAGTTACTCCAGCACTCTGTGAAACGTCACCTATCCATGTTCACCACAGATGCTGCCTGACCCGCTGAGTTACTCCAGCACTCTGTGATACGTCACCTATCCATGTTCTCCACAGATGCTGCCTGACCCGCTGAGTTACTCCAGCGCTCTGTGACACTCCAGAGTAGTGGAGTAACTCAGCGGGTCAGGCAGCATCTCTGGAGAGAATGAATGGGTGACATTTCGGGTGGAGACCCTTCTTCAAACTGAGAGTCAGGAGGGGAAACAGGAGATATGGAAGGGTAAGGTGTGGAAACAAGAGATCAAATGAATGAATGAATAAGTTTATTGGCCAAGTATTCACATACAAGGAATTTGTCTTGGTGCTCCGCCCGCAAGTGACAACGTGACATACAGTGACAGTTAGGAATGTCACAGGGGAACTCGGGTGACAGGGTTGACAGCAACTATTGAACCTTAGAACCTGGCCTCTTGTTGCCAAGATGCTGTGAGCATACGTGACAATAGGAAGGAACATCTGCTGCAATCCACAGCTCGTCAATGTGATGCATCGTTCTTTATTCCTGTTATCTCTGTGTTGTCACTTCACCGCGAAAATAGCGTCTGATCTACATCCAAGCAATTATTTTTTGCTGCTTTTTTCAGTTGAGTTTAGTGCCACGTGCACCGAGGTACGGTGAAAAGCTTTTGATGCGTGCTAACCAGCCAGCGGGAAGACAATACAGGGTTACAATCGAGCCGTCCGCAGTGCACAGATGCTTCAGTCGTTGGAGGCGAGTTCTCTGGATACTTTCAAGAGAGAGCTAGATAGGGCTCTTAAAGATAGCGGAGTCAGGGGATATGGGGAGAAGGCAGGAACGGGGTACTGATTGTGGATGATCAGCCATGATCACATTGAATGGCGGTGCTGGCTCGAAGGGCCGAATGGCCTCCTCCTGCTCCTATTGTCTATTGTCTATGGTCTAATGCACAAGCGTCACTTGGGTGGCACGGTGGCGCAGCGGTAGAGTCACTGCCTCACAGCGCCAGAGACCCGGGTTCCATCCTGACTACGGGTGCTGTCTGTACGGAGTTTGTACGTTCTCCCCTGTGACCTGCTTGGGTTTTCTCCGGGTGCTCCGGTTTCCTCCCACACTCCAAAGATGTTCATGTATGAAAGTTAATTGGCTTGGTGAAAATGGCAAGTCACTTTTATTTCTACAGCACATTTAAAAAACAACTCTCGTTGACCAAAGTGCTTTACATTGGTGGAGGTACTAACGTTGTTGAAACAGTGGTACATACAGTGGCTTGCAAAAGTTTTCATACCCCTTGAACTTTTCCACATTTTATCACGTTACAACCACAAACGTAAATGTATTTTATTGGGATTTTATGTGATAGACCAACACAAAGTGGTGCATAATTGTGAAGTGGAAGGAAAATGATACATGGTTTTCAACTTTTTTTACAAATAAACAACTGAAAAGTGTGGCGTGCAAAAGTATTCAGCCCCCTTTACTCTGATACCCCTAAATAAAATCCAGTGCAACCAATTGCCTTCAGAAGTCACCTAATTAGTAAATAGAGTCCACTTGTGTGTAATCTAATCTCAGTATCAATACAGCTGTTCTGTGAAGGCCTCAGAGGTTTGTTAGAGAACATTAGTGAACAAACAGCATCATGAAGCCCAAGGAACACACCAGACAGGTCAGGGATAAAGTTGTGGAGAAGTTTAAAGCAGGGTTAGGTTATAAAAAAATATCCCAAGCTTTGAACATCTCACGGAGCACTGTTCAATCCATCATCTGAAAATGGAAAGAGTATGGCACAACTGCAAACCTACCAAGACATGGCCGTCCACCTAAAACTGACAGGCCGGGCAAGGAGAGCATTGATCAGAGAAGCAGCCAAGAGGCCCATGGTAACTCTGGAGGAGCTGCAGAGATCCACAGCTCAGGTGGGAGAATCTGTCCACAGGACAACTATTAGTCATGCACTCCACAAATCGGGCCTTTATGGAAGAGTGGCAAGAAGAAAGCCATTGTTGAAACAAAGCCATAAGAAGTCCTGTTTGCAGTTTGCCACAAGCCATGTGGGGGACACAGCAAACATGTGGAGGAAGGTGCTCTGCTCTGATGAGACCAAAATTGAAGTTTTTGGTCTAAATGCAAAACGCTATGTGTGGCGGAAAACTAACACTGCACATCACCCTGAACACACCATCCCCACTGTGAAACATGGTGGTGGCAGCATCATGCTGTGGGGATGCTTTTCTTCAGCAGGGACAGGGAAGCTGGTCAGAGTTGATGGGAAGATGGATGGAGCCAAATACAGGGCAATCTTGGAAGAAAAGCTGTTAGAGTCTGCAAAAGGTTTTTAAACCTTACCGGTCGGGTGTCGCTCCTCCCCCTCCTCCTCTTCCAACGGCTCCTGTGGGCCTCTGAAAAAACAAGCCCCGCGCTTGATTTTAAACCTTACCGGTCGGGTGTCGCTCCTCCCCCTCCTTCTCTTCCAACGGCTCCTGTAGGCCAAAGACTTGAGACTGGGACGGAGGATCACCCAGCAGGACAACGACCCTAAACATACAGCCAGAGCTACAATGGAATGGTTTAGATCAAACTATACTCATGTGTTGGAATGGCCCAGTCAAAGTCCAGACCTAATTCCAATTGAGAATCTCTGGCAAGACTTGAAAATTGCTGTTCACAGACACTCTCCATCCAATCTGACTGAGCTTGAGCTATTTTGCAAAGAAGAATGGGCAAAAATATCAGTCCCTAGATGTGCAAAGCTGGTAGAGACATACCCCAAAAGACTTGCAGCTGTAATTGCAGTGAAAGGTGGTTCTACAAAGTATTGACTCAGGGGGGCTGAATACTTTTGCATGCTACACTTTTCAGTTTTTTATTGGTAATAACATTTGGAAACCATGTATAATTTTCCTTCCACTTCACAATTATGCACCACTTTGTGTTGGTCAGTCACATAAAATCCCAATAAAATACATTTACGTTTGTGGTTGTAACGTGACAAAATGTGGAAAAGTTCAAGGGGTATGAAAACTTTTGCAAGCCACTGTAAATACATACATACAGCCCTCCCTCAGAGGATCTCAAGAAAGGCTTGAGAGTAAAAATAAGTTTTAAGTCTAGACTTAAAAGAGTCGATGTAGGGGGCAGTTCCGATGGGAAGAGGGATGCTGTTCCACAGTCTAGGAGCTGCAACCACAAAGGCGCGGTCGGTCGCCCCTGAGCTTATGCCTAGACCGCGGGACGTTCAGTTACCCCAAGTCGGCCGACCTGAGGGACCTGGAGGTGGTGTGGTGGGTGAGCAGGTTTTTGATGTAGGTGTGTGTGTGTAGGGTCGTGTTAGTGTGCGGGAATGGCTGGCCGGAACGCACTCGGTGGGCCGAAGGGCCTGTTTCTGTGCTGTATATCTAAGCTCAAATAAACTAAATTATTTTCTCTTAAACCCTGTGTCAGATATCAAATATCAGATATTATACAGTCTCTGTGGGGAAATGCCATTTATGGATTCCCGGTGACACAAAAGGTATTTCATTTTCAAGTCTATTATTTCTGAGAGATTTCATAACATGTTTGCCGTGGTAATGACGTAAAAAATATACTCTTCAAGTAAAATAGAAAAAATGGAAGATTAAATAGTATTGATGTCACTCTTTGCAAAATCATAACAGTGAATTTGTGTTACATTATTTTTCTTGAACATTGGATTAAATGTAGTTTAGTTTAGTTTAGTTTAGTTTAGTTTAGAGATACAGCGCACAAACAGGCCTTACGGCCCACCGGGTCCGCGCCGACCAGCGATCCCCGCACACTAAAGGGCCTGTCCCACTTTCACAACCTAATTCACGACCTCTGCCGAGTTTGCCCGCGACTCATACTCGCAGCATGGTCGTCACGAGGTCGTAGGAGGTCGTAGGTAGGTCGTGATGCTAGTCGTAGGTACTCGTGGCATCAAGTAGGTCGCGGCGTATTTCTAGCCTGATGAAAAATGTCCACGAGTAAAAAAGGTCGTGAGTTAGGTCGTGAAAGTGGGACAGGCCATTTAACACTATCCTACAATTTTTACATTTATACCAAGCCAATTAATCTACAAACCTGTACGTCTTTGGAGTGTGGGAGGAAACCAAAGTTCTCGGACAAAATCCACGTGAGTCACGGGTCGAACGTGCAAACTCCGTACAGACAGCACCCGTAGTCAGGATTCGAACCCTGGCCTCTGGCGTCGTGAGGCAGCAACTCTACCACTGCGCCGCTCGTTATATTGGGAAATTGTTTATTTGGGATGATATCAACTGAAGTCTAAAGCAAAGTCTCGAGTATAAAACGGCTTTTGGCACTATGGCCTTCATCAGTCAGAGTATTGAGTATAGAAGTTGGGAGGTCATGTTGCAGTTGTACAAGGCGTTGGTGAGACCGCATTTAGAGTAATGTGTTCAGTTTGAGTCACACTGTTATAGGAAAGATATTGTCAAGCTGGAAATGGTGTGGAGAAGATTTACAAGGATGTTGCCAGGACATGAGGGCCTGAGCTATCAGGATCGTTAGAGCAGGAGGATGAGGGGTGATCATATCGAGGCATACAAAGTCTTGAATGGAATAGATCGGATACGTTTCTCGCCCAGAGTGGGGCAAGTCTTTTACCTAGAGTATGGGTATCGAGAACCTGAGGACATAGGTTTATGGTGAGATGGGGGGGAGGGGAAAGATTCAATTGGAACCTGAGGGGTAACATTTTTACCACAAAGGGTGGTGGGTGTGTGGAACGAGCTGCCGGAGGAGGTCAATAGACAATAGACAATAGGTACAGGAGTAGGCCATTTGGCCCTTCGAGCCAGCACCGCCATTCAATGTGATCATGGCTGATCATCCCCAATCAGTACCCCGTTCCTGCCTTCTCCCCATATCCCCTGACTCCACTATCTTTAAGAGCCCTATCTAGCTCTCTTGAAAACATCTAGAGAACCTGCCTCCACCGCCCTCTGAAGCAGAGAATTCCACAGACTCACAACTCTGTTTCCTCATCTCCGTTTTAAATGGCTTACCCCTTATTGATAAGGTCGTTGAGGCCGGATGTCTATCAACAACTAGGGAGACGATCTGACTTACTTCATTGGAGACACTCAGACTATCTTCAGACTCTAGACGTTAGGTTAAATGACTTCAGAAAATTTGGAAAAATGTCCCGAATGTGTTGGATAGAACTAGTATATGGGACAATCACTGGTTGGCACGGACTCGGTGGGCCAAAGGGCTTGTTTCTGCTCTGAATCTCTGAAGTCTAAAGTCTAAAGTAAAATGTGATCAGTTTTTATCATAGAGTGATACAGCGTGGAAACAGGCCCTTCGACCCAACTTGCCCACACCGCCCAACATGTCCCATCTACACTAGTTCCACCTGCCTGAGTTTGGTCCATATCCCTCCAAACCTGTCCTATCCATGTACCTGTCAAACTGTTTCTTAAGCGATGGGATAGTCCCAGCCTCAACTACCTCCTCAGGCAGCTCGTTCCATACATCTACCACCCTCCGTGTGAGAAATTTACCCCTCAGATTCCTATTAAATTTCTTCACAAACCTATGTCCTCTGGTTTTTGATTCACCTACTCTGGGCAAGAGATTCTGTGCATCTACCCGATCTATTCTATTTGGATAGCATGCAAAACAAAGCTTTTCACTGTACCTCGGTATACATGACTATAATAAACAAACCTTCAGAGAAATGTCAAGCATTCAAGCACCATTGGCTCTTCTTCTTATCGAGTCCACACACAAGATTACAAGTTGTTCAGCCGGAGCTGGACACACTTCTCGGCATCTGCATACAACGGTGTCTGGCTTGTCACTTCTTGTGCTTCTTAAGCCATTTAGAACGGAGACGAGAAAACACTTTTTCATGCAGAGAGTTGTGAGTCTGTGGAATTCTCTGCCTCAGAGGGCGGTGGAGGCCGGTTCTCTGGATACTTTCAAGAGAGAGCTAGATAGGGCTCTTAAAGATAGCGGAGTCAGGGGATATGGGGAGAAGGCAGGAACGGGGTACTGATTGTGGATGATCAGCCATGATCACAGTGAATGACGGTGCTGGCTCGAAGGGCCGAATGGCCTACTCCTGCACCTATTGTCTATTGTCTATTGTGCGTGGTGGTGGAAAGATTGATGGAAACAGAGTGTGACGTGAACACTCTTTCATTGACCACATTAATTACGTAATATGTGGGCATATGTAATTGATTCACAATTCAAGAGATTCGACATTCAAGATTCAAGAGAGTTTATTGTCATGTGTCCCAGATAGGACAATGAAAATCTTGCTTTGCTTCAGCACAACAGAATATAGTAAGCATAAATAAATACAGAACAGATCGGTGTGTCCATATACCATTGAATATATATACACACACACATACACATACACATACATAAAGTCTGAAGAAGCGTTTCGGCCTGAAATCGTTGCCTATTTCCTTCATTCCATAGATGCTGCTGCACCCGCTGAGTTTCTCCAGCACTTTTGTCTATCTTGTCCACATACATAAATAAGCAAATAAAGTGCAATAGGCTATTAAAGTTCAGATTTTTGTTTGAGTTGAGTTTGATTTGAATTTACATCCAAATTAAATGTTCCCCAAAATGTTGATTGTGCAGGGCAGGCACACTTGGGCTGCGTGTATTCGCCAGCGTACGTGAAGATGCTGTCGTGGTTTAGGGATTCATGGTTGGATAAGATGACACAGACACGGAGAATTCTTCAAGAAGACGAAAGTCTTTATTTGTAAATATTGGCTGGAACATTCAGAGATGACACCACCTGTCTGTTCTCTAAATGCTCTCTGATTCACAGAAACAGGCAGCTTTTTATGACAGTTTTCCAGCCCTATCTTCTCTACCTTATCGTGCGTGCTGTACTCCTCTCACATCTATCTATCGTTGATTTTAGTATTCTCTGTCCCGCCACCATTAACTTCCGACCTTGGTTCAGTCTTTACATTTCCCCTCACATCTCTTCCTCTCTCAGCCGCCCTTAAATTCCAAACTGTTACTTCCAATCTCCCACCTATGTCTACTTTGTCACCATTATGTTTTAGCTAAAGGCGAGGTTACACACACCATATTATACTGTCACATATTAGTTTGTGTTTACTACAAAGATACACATTTATTTATGTTTTATTAAGAATACAAAGGGTGCAAAAGTAGAGATAAGTAACTTGTTTAGTGCCTTGATTACTAGATAAATGATTTAATTAAGTGCTGCTAAATGGCTAACACTCACGTGAAGCTAAATAAACAAGCTGAAGTCTATTTACGTAAAATATCTGTGCATGATAAATGTTTTAATTAAGTGCTCTTCTATATAACTTCCATAGTGTCTGGTGTCAAATACACATTGCACACAAGCTGACTTCCCATCTGTATTTTAATAAAGAAAAAAATACCAATTCCTTGAGCAAGAAACAAAGGGCTGGCAAAAGCAGCTCACCATGCAATGCAGCCAAAGACAATATGTGCCCACACACTCGCTTACAGGCAGATCAGTGCCCAGCTCATCTTACTGGCTGCCTCCATAAGCGTTTCACAGCACTCGCACAAGACATGCTTTCCATTAAGTAGCTGACCACACTGCTAAACGTCAAAATATACTCTCTCTCTCTCTCTCTTTTCCTTTCCAAGGACTTTATTCAGCAATAGCATGTACCAAACGCACATGAACGTTGGATGGTTACAGTGCATCACAGTGGCGCAATCAATATGAACAATGCCCTCCACCCCCCCCCACCCCGCACCCACTCTTCCTCTCTCTCTCTCTCTCTCTCTTTCTCTTTCTCTGTCTCTCTTTCTTTCTGTCTATCTCTCTCTCTGTCTATCTCTCTCTCTGTTTCTCTCTCTCTCTGTCTCTTTGTCTAACAGGCCTATAAACACGATATCAATAGACAATAGGTGCAGGAGTAGGCCATTCGGCCCTTAAAGCCAGCACCGTCATTCAATGTGATCATGGCTGATCATCCTCAATCAGTACCCCGTTCCTGCCTTCTCCCCATATCCCCTGACTCTGCTATTTTTAAGAGCCCTGTCTAGCTCTCTCTTGAAAGTATCCAGAGAATCGGCCTCCACCGCCCTCAGAGAATTCCACAGACTCACCACTCTCTGTGAGAAAAAGTGTTTCCTCGTCTCTGTTCTAAATGGCTTACCCCTTATTCTTAAACTGTGGCCCCTGGTTCTGGACTCCCCCAACGTCGGGAACATGTTTCCTGCATATGACAGTCCCGCCATCCCGGGAATTAACCTTGTAAACCTACGCTGCACTCCCTCAATAGCAAGAATGGAAAGACCATGTTGAGTTGGTGTTGAAGGTAGCGGGTGAAGTTGATCTCCTGAACGTCTCTGGAACAGCTTTTACATTCTAGGCTGGCAGCTCAATAAACAATAGACAATAGACATTGGGTGCAGGAGGTGGCCATTCGGCCCTTCGAGCCAGCACCGCCATTCAATGTGATCATGGCTGATCATCCCCAATCAGTACCCCGTTTCTGCCTTCTCCCCATATCCCCTATCTTTAAGAGCCCTATCTAGCTTTCTCTATCAATGCCGAATCTCCTCAATCTTCTCCGGAAGTAGCGACGTTGACTACAAACCAAAGTTGACACTGTCCCAAAAGTCCAAAGAAGGGTCCTGACCCCACTGCCTCCACAGATGCTGCTCGACCTGTTCCTCCAGCACTTTGCGTTTTGCTCAAGATTCCAGCATCTGCAGTTTACTGTAGAGATACAGTGTGGAAGTGGCTTCCTATGCCCTCTGGGTCCACGCCAACCAGCGATCACCCGCTCACACGAGTTCTATATGATCCCATTTTCTCATCCACTCCCTGCACACACTGGGGAGAATTTACAGAGGGCCAATTAACCTGCAAACCCGCACGTCTTTTAAGAATAAGGAGTAAGCCATTTAGAACGGAGACGAGGAAACACTTTTTCTCACAGAGTGTGGTGAGTCTGTGGAATTCTCTGCCTCAGAGGGCGGTGGAGGCCGGTTCTCTGGATGCTTTCAAGAGAGAGCTAGATAGGGCTCTTAAAAGATAGCGGAGTCAGGGGATATGGGGAGAAGGCAGGAACGGGGTACTGATTGGGGATGATCAGCCATGATCACATTGAATGGTGGTACTGGCTCGAAGGGCTGAATGGCCTACTCCTGCACCTATTGTCTATTGTCTATTGCACTGATTCTGGATGTTCTGCCATGATCATATTGCATTGCCGTGCTGGCTCGAAGGGCTGAATGGCCTCTATGACTCCTGCACCTATTTTCTATGTTTCTATGAAACCGGAGCACCCGGAGAAAAACCCGTATGGTCACGGGGGGGGTGGTGGGGGGGGGGGGGGGGGGGATCGTGCAAACTCCACATTGAAAGCACCCGTAGTCAGGATGGAACCCGGGTCTCTGGTGCTGTGAGGTAGCAGCTCTACCCGCTGTGCCACCGTGCTGACCAGATTCCTAAGGATGTCGGATTTATTCGTCTCTAAGGATGTCGGATTTATTCTTTGGCACAATGTAGGAGCGGGGAAAAGTCAAGAATAATCCCGACAGTCTAAAAAAAGTGCACTTTAGGAAATTGCCTTGCCATCTTAAAGGCCATATGTTCATCTATTCTTGCTGCGATGTTTGATGTATTGTTGCCACTTTGATGAAAGTAATACATGCACAAAGCTGTTTCCCTGATTACAAAAGAAACCTTGTCATTTAAGATGCCCCTCGTCAAGACGGAGACTGTGTGGCATATGTTAGGAGCAACGAAGAACTGCAGACTAAGTGTTTAAGAAGGGACTGCAGATGCTGGAAAATCGAAGGGAGACAATAATACTGGAGTAACTCAGCGGGTCAGGCAGCATCTGTGGAGAACATGGATAGGTGACGTTTCACAGAGTGCTGGAGTAACTCAGCGGGTCAGGCAGCATCTGTGGAGAACATGGATAGGTGACGTTTCACAGAGTGCTGGAGTAACTCAGCGGGTCAGGCAGCATCTGTGGAGAACATGGATAGGTGACGTTTCACAGAGTGCTGGAGTAACTCAGCGGGTCAGGCAGCATCTGTGGAGGACATGGATAGGTGACGTGTCACAGAGGGATATGGACCAAACCCAGGCAGGTGGGACTAGTGTAGATGGGACATGTTGGGCGGTGTGGGCAGGTTGGGCAGAAGGGCCTGTCTCCACGCTGTCTCACTCTATGTGAGAGGAATGAAAGCATCTGAGGAAATCAATGCAGCCACAGAGAGAGCATGTAAACTGTGCAAAGATAACATTGATGGTCAGGTTCAAACCTGCATTCCTGGAGCTATGTGGCTAACAGATTCTATGTGGTATATCTATGAATAATGTATAGACCACACACCATTACACATAGGGATGGATTCATCAGGAGACAGAAGCATTAAGTGTTGCTGCTCCTTGCTGCTCAAAGGTTTTTCTCATTGTATAGTCTTTACCGAGTTTGTATGTTCTCCCGGTGACCGCGTGCTCCGGCTTCCGCCAACGCTCCAAAGACGTGGGCTTTGTAACTTGTACGGAAATTGCCCCGAGTGTGTCGGAGGCCAATGAGAAACTGGGATAACCTAAACCTAGTGCGAGTGGGCGATCGCTGGTAGGCGCGGACTCAGTGGGCCATGGGTCCTGTTTTCCCCACTGTGTATCGAAACTACTGCCCGAAAACTGCCCTAAATTACTTTAAAATTAAACAATAGACAATAGACAATAGATGCTGGAGTGCGCCATTCTGCCCTTCGAGCCAGCACCGCCATTCAATGTGATCATGGCTGATCATCCCCAATCAGTACCCCGTTCCTGCCTTCTCCCCATATCCCCTGACTCCGCTATCTTTAGGAGCCCTATCTAGCTCTCTCTTGAAAGTATCCAGAGGACCGGCCTCCAACGGCAGAGAATTCCACAGACTCACAACTCTCTGTGAGAAAAGGTGTTTCCTCGTCTCCATTCTAAATGGCTTAACCCTTCATTCTTAAACTGTGGCCCCTGGTTCTGGACTCCCCCAACATCGGGAACATGTTTCCTGCCTCAAGTGTGTCCAAACCCTTAACAATCTTATATGTTTCAATTTTCATTGAGAAAAAAAAAGCTCTAACAAAGGAACTGCAGATGCTGGTTTAAACTGAAGAGAGACACAAAGTGCTGGAGTAACTCAGCGGGATAGGGAGCATCTCTGGAGAGAAGGCTCTAACAACGTGTTACATCACAGCTCTGCCAGTGAATCCCTCCCAGGGAGCTCAGTTTTAGTTTTCCTTTCAGTTCAGTTTTGGTTTTGGTTTTAGATTGAGTTTAGTTTAGTTTAGTTCAGTTTATTGTCCCGTGTACCGAGGTACAGTGAAAATCTTTTGTTGCGTGCTAACCAGTCAGCGGAAAGACAATACATGATTTTAATGCTGATAAGTGTGAGGTGCTACATCTTGGCAGGACAAATCAAAATAGTACGTACATGGTAAATGGTAGGGAATTGAGGAATGCTGTGGAACAGAGGTATCTAGGAATAACTGTGCATAGTTCCCTGAAGGTGGAATCGCATGTAGATGGGGTGGTAAAGAAGGCCTTTGGTGTGCTGGCCTTTATAAATCAGAGCATTGAATATAGGAGTAGGGAAGTAATGTTAAAATTGTACAAGGCATTGGTAAGACCAATTCTGGAGTATGGTGTACAATTTTGGTCGCCTAGTTATAGGAAGGATGTCAACAAAATAGAGAGAGTACAGAGGAGGTTTACTAGAATGTTGCCAGGGTTCCAGCAACTATGTTACAGAGAAAGGTTGAACAAGTTAGGTCTTTATTCTTTGGAGCACAGAAGGTTAAGGGGGACTTGATTGAGGTCTTTAAAATGATGAAAGGATAGACAGAGTTGACGTGGATAAGCTTTTCCCATTGAGGGTAGGGAAGATTCAAACAAGAGGGCATGACATGAGAATTAAGGGACAGAGGTTTAGGGGTAACGTGAGGGGGAACTTCTTTACTCAGAGGGTGGTGGCTGTGTGGAATGAGCTTCCAGCAGAAGTGGTGGAGGCAGGATCGATTTTAACATTTAAAAGTAATGTGGATAGGTATATGGACGTGAAGGGAATGGAGGGGTATGGTCTGAGTGCAGGTAGATGGGACTAGGGGAAAAGAAATGGTCGGCACGGACTGGAAGGGCCGAGAGGGCCTGTTTCCGTGCTGTAATTGTTATATGGTTATATGCTTATACACTTGTCCCACCTGCCAGTGTTTGACCCATATCCCTCCAAACCTGACTTGTCCATGTACCTGTCTAACTGTTTCTTAAACATTGAGATAGTCCCAGCCTCAACTACCTCCTCTGGCAACTTGTTCCACACACCCACCACCCTTTGTGTGAAAAAGTTACCCCTCAGAGGGCCTGTTTCCGTGCTGTAATTGTTATATGGTTATATGGTTATATGATTACAATCGAGCCGTCCGCAGTGTATAGATACAGGATGAGGCAATAACTTATCTGCCTCAGAGGGCGGTGGAGGTCGGTTCTCTGGATACTTATAAGAAAGCGAGACAGAGCTCTTAAAGAAAGCGGAGTCAGGGGATATGGGGAGAAGGCAGGAACGGGGTACTGATTGGGGATGATCTGCCATGATCACATTGAATGGCGGTGCTGGCTGGAAGGGCCGAATGGCCTACTCCTGCACCTATTGTCTATTGTCTATAACGTTTAGTGCAAGATATCGTGATTTGTCTTCAGGCAAGATGCGGCGGCTTTCTGAGATGAGGGAGACAGGTTTTTGATTAGTGCGGCTGTCAGAGTTATGGGGAGAAGGCAGTAGAATGGGTTTGAGAGCGAAAGATAGATCAGTCATGATTGAAGGATGGAATCCAAATCGCTTTATTCTGCTATCACTTATGAACTTATCCTTTCTCTCCAGAGATGCTGCCTGACCCGCTGAGTTACTCCAGCACTCTGTGAAACGTCACCTATCCATGTTCTCCACAGATGCTGCCTGAGAACATGGAGAGGTGACATTTCGGGTCGAGACCCTTCTTCAGACTGAGATTAATGAGGATGGTTTTGGGGTCTGGATATGTTTAGTTAT
This sequence comes from Okamejei kenojei, assembly GCA_035221665.1. Taxonomy (NCBI): domain Eukaryota; kingdom Metazoa; phylum Chordata; class Chondrichthyes; order Rajiformes; family Rajidae; genus Okamejei; species Okamejei kenojei. Next base: position 2,938,801 of record CM069133.1, read on the forward strand.
GTAGGGATATTTGTTTGTTTAAACACCAGTCTGTGAAGAAGCACATTTTGCAAAAGACAAATTATTCATCAGCAGGTGTTGAAGAACATAACGAGATACACAAGGGAAAACAAAACCACGACTACAAAACCTTTATTTATACACTAAATAATCCACTTCATCATAATTGTAAAACATATTGCTATCGTTTATGACGGAGTCACAAAGTTGAGTTTAAGTTGAGTTTAGTTCAGCGTAGTTTATTGTCACGTGTACCGAGGTACAGTGAAAAGCTTTTGTTATCACCAGTCGCATCCCGGCCACTCCCTCGTCTCCCCTCTGCCGTCGGACAAGAGGTACAGAAGTGTGAAAAACGCATACCTCCAGATTCAGGGACAGTTTCTCTCGACCCGAAACGTCACCCATTCCTTCTCTCCAGAGATACTCCAGCCTTATGTGTCTATCTACAGTTTCTTCCCAACTGTTGTCAGGCAACTGAACCATCCTCTCACCAACTAGAGGGTAGTCCTGAACTACTATCTACCGCATTGGAGACCCTCATGCTATCTTGAAACTGGACGTTACCTTGCACTAAACGTTATTCCCTTTATCCTGTATCTGTGCACTGTGGATGGCTCGATGGTAATCATGCATAAGTCTGCTTCAGAGGCCCGTTCTCTGGATGCTTTCAAGAGAGAGCTGGATAGGGCTCTTAAAACTAGCGGAGTCAGGGGACATGGGGAGAAGGCAGGAACGGGGTACTGATTGGGGATGATCAGCCATGATCACATTGAATGGCGGTGCTGGCTCGAAGGGCCGAATGGCCTCCTCCTGCACCTATTGTCTATTGTCTATAAATCTTTTCCTTGACAGGTTAACTCACGACAAAACCTTTTCATTGTATGTCCACACATATGACAATAATAATAAACTAATCAAAACTACATGAATCTAAACTATTCAAGAAGGAACTGCAGATGCTGGACAAACGTGCTGGAGAAACTCAGCGGGTGCGGCAGCATCTATGGAGCGAAGGAAATAGGCAATGCGTTATGCAGGCGGGGGACAGGGCAAGCGGGGGAGCGCTGTCGGAGTGAAATACACACGGTGCAAAGCCAAGGTGATACAGGCACACACCGCGATGAACAGGAAGGTTGGCGCTGTAATTACGATGGCTAAAGCACAGTGTTCGGTAAGTCTTTCATAAAGCGCCTGTCCCACCAGCATGCGATTGCATGCGGCGAGTGCGGCCAAACGTGGTGGCTTGAGGCGTACGGCCTCGCGGGGCCGGTCCCCGCGAACCGCGGAGCCGTATGTAGCTGGTCCCGACATCATACTCATCAATAAGCTGGGCAAGAGTCGGGCCGACTTAATTTGCATGTCGCACGGCGTCGGGCAGTGACGTCATCACGCAACGGCACGCGGGGCGGTGACCTCATATCGTGCAACGCCACGCCAACGCGCCACACGCAACGCAACACCACGCGTACGTCGAGACGATGCGTACGTCCTCAATGCGGCTGCGGGCTGACAGGCCATTGCCGTGCCGGATTTTTGAACTGTCAGTTTTTTGGAGCCCTGCGCGATGTTGGGACGAGCCCCGCACAACTCCATACGGCTCCGGCGATCGAAGTGGGACCGGCCCCGCGAGGCCGTACGGCTCAAGCGACCACGTTAGCACCCGAAGTCAAGATCAAACCCGGGTCTCTGGCGCTGTGAGGCAGCAACTCTACCGCTGCGCCATCGTGACACCCGTGGTTTTAGATTTGGTCTGCATATGATCATGCATATCACACGTGCACGCACACCCCACACACGCACACACACACACACACCCACACACACACACACACACACACACACACACACACACACACACACACACACACACACACACACACACACACACACACACACACAGACACTGCAAAAACGGGGAAGCACTCTGTGAAATTCACACCCGCGATGACGATGAAGGGAAAAGTCGACTGGCACAGTTACATTAAGTCCTTTATAGAGCGCGGAGAGGGGGGGCGAGAAGGAGTGGAGACACTTTTAAGAAACCAGCCAACGTCTATTAAAGTTTAGCGGACATTTTACCTACCGGTCGGTGTTCCTTGGTCCTGAAACCTCCAATGAGCCAATCAAAATGCCCGGTCAGTGAAGGAGATTGCCTACGTCTGCCCTCAACTGCCTGTAACTAAATAGCGACCCCTCTCCACTGCACTACGAGTTCAAAAAGAACCATCCCGACCAATTTTTACTCGCGTAAAAGTGTTCAACATGGTGAAAAATGTTCCTTGACTTAGCTTGAGGCCACGAGTATGCGGGAACTTCCCTCGAGCATGAAGGAGCGACCTCCTAGGACCACGTGTCGACCATGCTGCGAGTTTGAGTCGAGCGCAAACTCGTCTAAACTCGTAGATTAGGTCGCCACAGTGGGACAGGCCCTTTACCCTATATATACCTAATACATAATTTTATGGCCTTGAAATTTTTGATCTGATACCTTCCTAAAATCTGAAAGCAAAGGGAAAAGCTATAAGAGGAAAATATTTCCGTAATGTGTAGTTTAATTGACTCAGGGTGCTTTCCAGATAAAGGTTTGTTGAACAATTGCATTATGAAATTGCCCCTATCAGTCATTACATGTCATTATGTCCCGATACAAGGCAAGAAGCTACGGTAATAGGTCACCAAAATAGATTACCTGTGGAGGCACGTTAAATTGTCAGAGTAACTGAGTACATAAGTACCACAGACCACAAAAATAAATATAAATGCCAGCTACCAGGAACAATGGATGAAATCAGAATCCTAGACAGCGAGGCAGTACGGTGGTACAGTGGTGGAGCTTGCATGTTCCCACACCCAGAGACCCGTGTTCATAGACAATAGAACAGTACTATAATGAAGGAGTAGGCCATTCAGCTCTTCGAGCCAGCACTGCCATTCATAGAAACATAGAAAATAGGTGCAGGAGCAGGCCATTCGGCCCTTCGAGCCTGCACCGATTCAATATGATCATGGCTGATCATCCAACTCAGTGTCCTGTACCTGCCTTCTCTCCATACCCCCTGATCCCTTTAGCCACAAGGGCCACATCTAACTCCCTATTAAAGATAGCCAATGAACTGGCCTCAACTACCTTCTGTGGCAGAGAATTCCACAGATTCACCACTCTCTGTGTGAAAAATGTTTTTCGCATCTCAGTCCTAAAAGACTTCCCCTTATCCTTAAACTGTGATCATGGCTGATCATCCCCAATCAGTACCCTGTTCCTGCCTTCTCCCCATATGCCCTGATTCTGCTATTTTTAAGAGCCCTATCTAGCTCTCTCTTGAAAGCATCCAGAGAACCGGCCTCCACTGCCCTCTGAGGCAGAGAATTCCACAGACTCACCACTCTCTGTGTGAAAAAGTGGTTCCTCATCTCCGTTCCAAATGGCTTACCCCTTATTCTTAAACTGTGGCCCCAGGATCTGGACTCCCCCAACATCGGGAACACGTTTCCTGCCTCTAGCGTGTCCATACCCTTAACAATTTTATATGTTTCTATAAGATTTACCCCAGGGGGTACATTTGTTGATTCTGGATTTGTACATATTGTTTCTCATTGACTGACTGTGTTTGGTTCCGGTATCTGTTCATCATTAGTTGTTCATAAATAAGTGAAAGACCATTATTAGCCAGAGTCAGGGGATATGGGGAGAAGGCAGGAACGGGGTACTGATTGGGATGATCACCCATGATCACACTGAATGGCGGTGCTGGCTCGAAGGGCCGAATGGCCTACTCCTGCACCTATTGTCTATTGTCTATTGCTAAGTGCTATTAAAGTTGCCAGGGGTAAACGGAACTAAATAGGTTGGAAACCCCTGGTCTGAATGGTTTCATCCTGACCCCGGGTGCTGTCTGTGTGGAGTTTGCATGTTCTCCCTGTGACCGCGTGGGATTTTCTCTCAAATCCCAAAGACGTGCCGGTTTGTAGGTTAATCGGCCCTGTGTAAATTCCCCCTCGTGGGTAGGGAGTGGATGAGAAAGTGTGAGAACATAGAATGAGTGTGAGCGGGTGATGGTTGGTGTGGACTCGGTGGGCCGAAGGGCCTCTTTCCATGCTGTATCTTTTAACTAATCACACACCGTGGAGGCAGCCATTTGGCCCATTGTAATAATATGGGTAAAAAAGAGCTATCTCCTATCCTAGCCCCTTGGGTCTCATCTTGTCTATAATGGATTCATTCGAGACATAGAGACATACAGCATGAGAAATGGCCCTTGCCCAAACTCAAGAGAGGAGCTTTAAATGAGAGGGGCGGCACAGACAGGATGTGTGTGTGGCATTTTAAACAGTGGCATCACAGCTAGATCAGGTGGTCCAAAAAAGCTATTGACACTTTGGCCTTCATCAATCAGGGTATTGAGTATAGAAGTTGGGATCTCATAGGTCGATACAGAGTGTTAGAGTAACTCAGCGGGACAGGCAGCATCTCTGGGGAGAAGGAGTGGGTGACGTTTCGTGTCGAGACCCTTCTTCAGACTGGTGTCAGGGGAGCGGGCGGGACAGAGATAGAATGTAGTCGGAGACAGTAAGACTGGTGGGAGAACTGGGAAGGGGGAGGGGATGGAGAGAGAGGGAAAGAAAGGGCTATCTGAAGTTAGAGAGGTCAATGTTCATACCGCTGGGGTGTAAGCTGCCCAAGTGGAATATGAGGTGCTGTTCCTCCAATTTGTGCTGGGCCTCACTCTGACAATGGAGGAGGCCCAGGACAGAAAGGTCAGATTGGGAATGGGAGGGGGGAGTTGTAGTGCTGAGCCACCGGGAGATCAGGTAGGTTAAGACGGACAGAGCGGAGGTGTTCAGCGAAACGCAGTTGTATAAGACGGTGTTGAGGACGTATTGTGTTCAGTTCTGGGCACCATGTTATAGGAGAGATGTTGTCAAGCTGGAAAGTGTGCTGATAATATTTACAGTATGAGGATGTTGCCAGGACTCCGGGGCCTGGGCTATCGGGAGAGGTTGCCTAGTCCCCTCATGGTTTTAATCCCCTTGTGATTTTGTGAAATTAATTTTATTGATCAAGATTTAGTTGGCCTCTCGCAGTTTAGTTTGGAGATACAGTGTGGAAACTGGTTCATCGGCTCAATGAGCCCGTGCCAATGATAATTTCCCCTCATGAGTTTATTCACCTCCAACAGATCACCCCTCATCCTCCTGCGCTCCAAGGAATAGTCCCAGCCTACCTCAACCTCTCCCTGCAGCTCAGACATTCTAGTCCTGGCAACACCCTCGTAAATCTTCTCTGCCCCACCGCTTTCCAGCTTAGACGTTAGACAAAAATGCTGGAGAAGCTCAGCGGGTGAGGCAGCATCTATGGAGTGAAGGAATAGGGTCGAGACCCTTCTTCAGACTACGACTACATTCTATCTCTGTCCTGCCCCCTCCCCTGATATCAATCTGAAGAAGGGTCTCGACCCGAAACGTCACCCATTCCTTCTCTCCATAGATGCTGCCTCACCCGCTGAGTTTCCCCAGCATTTTTATCTACCTTCCATTTTTCCAGCATCTGCAGTTCTTTCTTAATCCCATGTCCCACTGTACGAGGTAATTCACGAGTTCGCCCGAGTTTTTCCGCTGATTCGAGCTCGGAGAATGTCCATAGCGGGTACGTAGGAGTTCGTGGATGTCTCGTAGCGGCTCGTACGAGTAAAAAGTAACCATTTTTTTCATCACGTATTTGTTTACTCGTGGACATTTATTAGAAGGATTAAAAACCGTCACGAGTTTACCGGATGTCCCGGGTACCCAACGTACTCATACGAGCCGCTACGGGACATCCACGAACTCCTACGGACCCGCCACGGACATTCTCCGAGCTCGAATCAGGGGAAAACTCTGGAGAACACGTGAATTACCTCGTACAGTGGGACAGGGGCTTTAAACATTCCAGCTTAGACGTGTGGGTTTATAGGTCAATTGGCCCTCTGTAAAATGGATGAGAAAGTGGGATAGTAGGGATCTAGTGTGAACGGATGATCGCTGGACTGGACGGGTCGAAGGGCCCACACAAAATAATCGAACATTGCACTGGGCATCAGATCAATGGCTAAAGTTTTCGAAGGTACTGTTGCCACGACAACTGTAAGATAAATGTATTTTTTATTGAAATAGAAATACTCTTTGCATGTGTTTCACATAAAGCTAAATGTTCCTGACAGTAGCATCAGTCTCCAAGTAACGTTTCAACATTCAACAATGTCTGGGCAATTAGACTCTGACTGATCTGACCCAGCCATAGTTTCATTCTCTGGATGTTTTGACACTTGCTGGTAGATGAGAGGTCTCAGCCTTCAGAGAACTGTGAATATGGTAGTAATAGATACATAGAAACTTAGACAATAGGTGCAGGAGTAGGCCATTCGGCCCTTTGAGCCAGCACCGCCATTCAATATGATCATGGCTGATCATCCCCAATCAGTACCCCGTTCCTGCTTTTTCCGCGTATCCCTTGATAGAGCTCTAGGGGCTAGTGGAATGAAGGGATATGGGGAGAAGGCTGGCACGGGTTATTGATTGGGAACGATCAGCCATGATCATAATGAATAGCGGTGCTGGCTCGAAGGGCCGAATGGCCTCCTCCTGCACCTATTTTCTATGTTTCTGTGTCTCCCCGCTGGCTGGTTAGCTTTTCACTGAACCTATGTACACTTGACGATAAACTGAACTGTACATGATCACATTGAATGGCGGTGCTGGCTCGAAGGGCCGAATGGTCTCCTCCTATTGCCTATTGTTTATTGTCCATAAGCCGGGTTTGATCCTGACCACGGGTGCTGTCTGTACGGAGTTTGTACATTCTCCCCGTGACCGGCGTGGGGTTTCTCCGAAATGTTCTATTTAGTTTAGTTTAGTTTAGAAAGATAGTCCACCGCTTGATGAAGAGGTAAATAGTAGATAGAGGTGGATAGATGGAGAAGTTCTCCACCGCTGTAAGGCTGGACCACTGCATCACTCTGCTGCTCATGGATGTAATAAAGATTATATCTTGTGAGCATTTAGCTTAGTCATGAAGCACTCTGAAAGAACACTTTGATTTGGCCTTCCCTGATATCTGAAAACCCCTAATGGCCTGCTTCCATTTGCCTCGTTTCAAGGCTGGAAAAGTGAAAAATAAGCTCAACTCTTCCTTCTAACGAAGACCATCGATCTCCCATTCCCTGTAGTTCCATGTTATCCCTCTTTCTCATCCACTCCCTACACGCTAGGGGCAATTTACCGACACATCTCTGGGGTGTGGGAGGGAACCAGAGCAAACCCACGTGGTCACAGGGAGAACGTGCAAACTCCACACAGACTTCACCTGAGGTCAAGATACAAAACAGGCCTCTGGCGCTATCTGGCGTACATGATTAGGATGGGTTTAGAAGGATATGGGCCAAACACGGGCAGGTTGGACTTTTCCCCATGTTGGGGGAGTCCAGAACCAGGGGCCACAGTTTAAGAATAAGGGGTAAGCCATTTAGAACAGAGACAAGGAAACACTTTTTCACACAGAAAGTGGTGAGTCTGTGGAATTCTCTGCCTCAGAGGGCGGTGGAGGCCGGTTCTCTGGATACTTTCAAGAGAGAGCTAGATAGGGCTCTTAAAGATAGCGGAGTCAGGGGATATGGGGAAAAGGCAGGAACGGGGTACAGATTGGGGATGATCAGCCATGGTCACATTGAATGGCGCTGCTGGCTTGAAGGGCTGAATGGCCTACTCCTGCACCTATTGTCTATTGTCTATTGTCTATTGTCTATTGACTAGTGTAAATGGGGCATCTTGGTTGGCATGAGCAAGTTGGGCTGAAGGGCCTGATTCTGTGCCATATTATTCTCTGACAGACGGAAGTGGAGGCCAAGTCAATGGATATTTTTAAAGCAGAGATAGATAGACTCTTGATTAGTACGGGTGTCAGGGGTTATGGGGAGTAGGCAGGAGAATGGGGTTAGGAGGGACAGATAGATCAGCCACAATTGAATGGCAAAGTAGACTTGATGGGCCGAATGGCCTAATTCTGCTCTTATCACTTATGAACTTTACCACCTGGTATGCAAAAAAATGGGCAGACAATGTTTGGGGTCAGGACCCTTCTTCAGACTGATCATCTGAATTGTCCCTCCCCCCCCCCGCAGACGCTGCCCGACATGCTGAGTCACTCCAGCCCTTTGCACAAGATTCCAGCACCTGCTGCCTCTTGTGTCTCCACTGAATCTGGAGGTTATTTGGAAGGGAAAAGATAAAACAGCGGAGGAACAAAGTGTTTAGGGATTACTGATGGTTAATATTAGCAACGATTTGATAGACCCTAAAGAGGTGCCAAGAAATGGTCAACTTGGTTTCTGGAGGAATTCGGTGCAAACAGGCGAGGTGATATTAAATTCCTTTAGTTTTAATTTATTCATGAGAAGTGGGTCTTGTTAGCATGGCTGGTGTTTATATTTCCTCTCTAATTGCCCTTGAGAAGGTAGAGTCGAACCGGCCAAATGTTTAGCAGTTAATAGTCAATAGTTTAGAGATACAGCGCGTAAACAGGCCTCTCGGCCCACAGGGTCCGCGCCGACCAGCGATCCCCGCACACTAACACTATCCTACACCCACCAGGGACAATTTTTACATTTACCAGGCCAATTAACCGACAAACCTGTACGCCTTTGGAGTGTGGGAGGAAACCGGAGATCTCGGAGAAAACCCTCGCACAGTAACACTATCCTACACACACTAGGGACAATATCTATTTGTACCAGGCCAATTAACCTACAAACCTCTTCGCCTTTAAGAGCGTGGGAGGAAACCGATGGTCGCTGAGAAAACTCGCGCAGGTCACGGGGAGAACGTGCAAACTCTGTACGGACAGCACCTGTAGTCAGGATGGAACCCGTGTCTCCGGCGCTGCATTCGCTGTAAGGCAGCAACTCTACCGCTGCGCCACCGTGATAGGTCAGTGGAGCCTTATTTGCTACACGTGCCAAGGGCACAGTGAAATTATTTTTGCATTTATTACACATGCGGGTCGCCGGCATGTTTTGGCGTCGTTATCCAAAGTCCGTTCGGCCCGCGCGCTCGATAATAAATATACAATAGACAATAGGTGCAGGAGTAGCCATGTGGCCCTTCCAGCCAGCACCGCCATTCAATGTGATCATGGCCTCTTCTTCCGTAAGGCATGCACAGCCTAAAGTTGTAAGAATACTTGTTCTGTTTGATCTTCGCCAGGTTGTGCGCGCCAGGTTGATTGCATTCGTCGAAACTGGGTGGACCACGTGAAGGTTGCAATCTCCCACCCCGGGATCATGGCTGATCATCCACAATCAGTACCCCGTTCCCGCCTTCTCCCTATATCCCCTGACTCCGCTATCTTTAAGAGCCCTATCTAGCTCTATCTTGAAAGTATCCAGAAAACCAGCCTCCACCGCCCTCTGAGGCAGAGAATTCCACAGACACACAACTCTCTGTGAGAAAAAGTGTTTCCTCGTCTCCGTTCTAAATGGCTTACTCCTTATTCTTAAACTGTGGCCCCTGTTTCTGGACTCCCCCAACATCGGGAACATGTTTCCTGCCTCGAGTGTGTCCAAACCCTTAATAATCTTATATGTTTCAATGAGATCCCCTCTCATTCTTGTAAACTCCAGAGTGTACAAGCCCAGCCGCTCCATTCTCTCGGCATATGACAGTCCCGTCATCCCGGGAATTAACCTGATGAACCTTATTCCACACACTCACCACTCTCTGTGGAATAAGGTTCAGTGCAGATCAAGTCCAGTAAAGTCTGATCAAAGATAGTCAGAGCGTCTCCAATGAGGTAGATAGTAGTTCAGCATTGCTCTCTGGTTGTGGTAGGATGGTTCACTTGCCTGACAACAGCTGGGAAGAAACTGTCCCTGAATCTGGAGGTGTGCGTTTTCACACTTCTGTACCTTTTGCCCGATGGGAGAGGGAAGAAGAGGGAGTGGCCGGGGTGAGACTGATTTACAGAAGCCAAATAACCTACAAACCTCCACATCTTTATGATGTGCAAGAAAACCGGAGCACCCGGTGAAAACCAACGCAGGTCATGGGGTGAACGTACAAACTCATAGTCGGGATGGAACCCGGGTTTCTGGCGCTGTGAGGCACCCCTGTTATATAAAACCAGCATAGAACATTGAACAGAACAGCACAGGTACAGGCCGTTCAGCCCATAATGTCCGTGGCAAATATCATGCCATGACCGATACTTATCTGCCTGCATGTAATACACATTCTTTGGCCCCTCTTGGTCATGGCCGACCATGGGTGTCTTCAGGGTTGGAGGACGCCCGTGCGTGACTTTGTTTAACGTGGGGAGACTGGTGCACAGACAGCCACCCCACGGTCCTTGACAGATCTGGGTCAGGATCCAGTGGCATGGAGTCCAAGACGACCGGAGACCCTTTTCTGCTGCAGCCTTCATCCGCCTTCCCAGCCGTTGTGACGCTCCACTAAGGTCAGCCATCGTCCTCCGCCTGTTCCACCGTTGAGGTCTTGGTCGGATTGCTCTTTGTCAGAGACCTCCCCCTCGACCTTACCGCCATGGGTGGCCCTACCAGGAGCATCGCTCCAGACGGCATCGCTCTCAGGATCTCAGGACCACACAAGCTTCTCCACCACGACAAGGTGACAATCCATGGAGAAGTGAATCCACATTCCGTGCATATCCATGTGTCTGTCCAAAAGTTAAATCTCTTAAATGACCTTGTCCTATCTGATTGTGGATGATCAGCCATGATCACATTGAATGGCGGTGCTGGCTCGAAGTGCCAAATAACCTACTCTTGCACCTATTGTGTCTATTGTCTATTGGCTCCACCACCACCCCTGGCAGCACGTTCCAAGCACCTCTGAGTAAAATACTTGCCCCTCACAACCCCTATAAACTTTTCCCCTCTCACCTTGAAGCCATGCTCTCTAGTCTTTGACATTTCCACGCTGGGAAAAAGGTTCTGACTGTCTACCCTATCTGTGCCTCTCATAATTTTACATATTTCCATCAGGTCTCCCCACAACCTCTGGAATTCCAGTGAAAACAATCCCAACCACTGTCCAACCTCTCCCTGGAGGCAATGCCCCATTATTCAGGTCCCCTAATTATGGAAAGGCATTCTTGCCATTGATGTTGGCCTTTATAACAAGAGGAATCGAGTATAGGAGTCAAGATGTCCTTCTGCAGTTGTACAGAGCCCTAGTGCGACCACACCTGGAGTATTGTGTGCAGTTTTGGTCCCCTAATTTGAGGAAGGTCACTTGCTATTGAGCGAGTGCAGTGTAGGTTCACCAGGTTAATTCCCGGGATGGCGGGACTGTCATATGCTGAGAGAATGGAATGACTGGACTTGTACACTCTGGAATTTAGAAGGATGAGAGGGAATCTTATTGAAACATATAAGATTGTTAAGGGTTTGGACACGCTAGAGGCAGGAAACATGTTCCCAAAGTTGGGGGAGTCCAGAACCAGGGGCCACAGTTTAAGAATAAGGGGTAAACCATTTAGAACGGAGACGAGGAAACACTTTTTCTCACAGAGAGTGGTGAGTCTGTGGAATTTTCTGCCTCAGAGGGTGGTGGAGGCAGGTTCTCTGGATGCTTTCAAGAGAGAGCTAGATAGGGCTCGTAAAGATAGCGGAGTCAGGGGATATGGGGAGAAGGCAGGAACAGGGTACTGATTGGGGATGATCAGCCATGATCACATTGAATGGCGGTGCTGGCTCGAAGGGCCGAATGGCCTACTCCTGCACCTATTGTCTATTGTCTACTGTCTATTCAGGTGTCTTTCTGTTAAAGTAGGTAGAAAGGAAGTGTAGATGATGGTCTCTCAGTCTTAAGAAGGGACACAACCCGAAACAACACCCATCCATTTCTCCAGAGATGCTGCCTGTCATAAAGGCATGGAGTGATACAGCATGGAAACAAGCCCTTCGGCCCAACTTGCCCACACCAGCCAACATGTCCCAGCTACACTTGTCCCACCTGCCAGTGTTTGGCCCATATCCCTCCAAACCTGACTTGTCCATGTACCTGTCCAACTGTTTCTTAAACATTGAGATAGTCCCAGCCTCAACTACCTCCTCTGTGGCAGCTTGTTCCATACACCCACCACCCTTTGTGTGATAAAGTTACCCCTCAGATTCCTATTAAATCCTTTCCCGTTCACCTTAAACCTATGTCCTCCGGTCCTCGATTCCCCTACTCTGGGCAAGAGACTGTGCATCTACCCGATCAATTCCTCTCATGATTTTGTACACCTCTATATGATCACCCCTCAAATCAGCTACGGGAATCAAGATCATCCCGTCAACGGGGGCTCGAGGCCCACGTCCGAGAAAGAACAAAAGGAAGGACTTGAACTTTATTTTGCCTTCCATCACAGTGAGGAATGTGTAGGAGTCACTGTGGTGGATGTTGATGTTAAAATGTGTGTTTGAGTGATCTGTTGCTTTTAATTGTATGACTGACCTGGCCAGTGAAATTCCTCCTATGTTGCAAAACATACTGGGCGAATAAAGTGTGATTCTGATCCTGATCTTACGTGCTGCAAAACTACATTTTCTTACCTTTTGTCTACTTTTGTCCATGCGTTTGGCATTAATGTCCTCATGTAAGGTGAACATATGAAATTATAAAAGCACTGGACAAGCTAGATGCAGGAAAAAATGTTCCCAGTGTTGGGCGAGTCCAGGACCAGGGGCCACAGTCTAAGAATAAAGGGGAGACTTCATTTAAGACTGAGGTGAGAAAAAACGTTTTCACCCAGAGAGTTGTGAATTTGTGGAATTCCCTGCCAAAGAGGACAGTGGAGGCCAATTCACTGGGTGAAGTTAAGAGAGAGTTAGATAGGGATCTAGGGGCTAGTGGAATCAGGGGATATGGGGAGCAGGCACGGTTTATTAATTGTGGAGGATCAGCTATGATCATAATGAGCGGCGGTGCTGGATCGAAGGGCCGAATGGCCTCCACCTGCACCTATTGTCTATGTTTCCATGTTTCTATATTATCGGATTTGATTAGAGAGCTGGCAAAGAAAAGCTCTTCACTATATCTCAGTGCACGTGATAACAATAATAGTAATAGGAGGATGATGATTCAAATCAAGTCTAGAGAGTTTTATTGTCATGTGTCCCAGATAGGACAATGAAATTCTTGCTTGCTGCAGCACAACTGAATATGTAAACATGATACAGAACAGGAGATAAAAGTTCAGTGTGTCTATATACTATAGACCATATATACACAATAAATCAACAGATATAGTGCAATAGGCTGTTATTGTTCCGAGCTTATTTGATGTTGTGTTTAATAACCTGATGGCTGTGGGGCAGAAGCTGTTCCTGAACCTGGACGTTACAGTTATCAGGCTCCTGTACCTTCTGCCCGATGGCAATGGAGAGATGAGTGCATGGCCAGGGTGGTGTGGGTCCTTGATGATGCTGCCAGCCCTTTTTGAGGCAGCGACTGCGATAGATCCCCTCGATGGTGGGGAGGTCAGAGCCAGTGATGGACTGGGCAGTGGTCACAACTTTCTGCATTTTCTTCCGCTCATGGGGGTTCAAGTTGCCGAACCAAGCCAGGATGCAAGCCATCGTGGTACTGATGACACTTGATAGTCATTTGTACCTAGCTGGGTGCAGTGGAATTCTTTGTATTCTTTGCACAAAGTACACCCTGGGACCCCCTTAATTCTCGGCACCCCATCACGTCCACCCAGTCCCGACTCACTAAACCTAAACCTATTTATTTCAACTCATTATTGCAGATAAGACCTTTCATTTAGATGATAGACAAAAATGCTGGATAAACACAGCGGGTGAGGCAGCATCTGTGGAGCGAAGGAAATAGGCAACGTTGATGTATTTCCAGCATTTTTGTCTACCCTTCGATCTTCCAGCATCTGCAGTTCTTTCTTAAACATTTCATTATGATGAGATGAGATGGAAAAAAATCCTTCAAATCAGTTAAAATGTAGAATCAAGGAACTGCAGATGCAGGATAACAAAAAAAAAGGGACACAGCTTGCTGGAGTAACTCAGCGGGTCAGGCAGCATCTGTGGAGAACATGGATAGGTGACGTTTCCCAGAGTGCTGGAGTAACTCAGCGGGTCAGGCAGCATCTGTGGAGAACACGGATAGGTGACGTTTTGGGTTGAGACCATTTTTCAGGGTGATATTTTTATACCACGTAGATCCCATATTTAAAATATTTTTTTGCGGGTGGGAATATTTTATTAATATTGTTTTGGGGGAAGAGATGAGGATTTTGCCATTCATGAAAAAATCGCTACTTATCAAACACCTAAATACACATGACATATTGAGAAAAACAGTCTTCTATTGGCAATGCATTGGTATTAATATATTCTCACCAGCTTTTGTTAAAGTTTTCTGGAGAGAAGGCAATATGGCAATTGATTCATTCAAATGTTAATGAGCTTTTTATTTTGCTTGTACCAGGCTGATTAGATGCCAACATGTACCATGGCTCTCAATGAAGGGAAACAAGAAAATAAGTAATATTTACAAAGTGGTTCATTCTGGAGTCTGTGATTAAAACCATCACGCCCAGCTGTTATCAGGCAACTGAACCATCCTACCACAACTAGAGAGCAGTGCTGAACTACTATCTACCTCATTGGTATGTTAGCATTCATAGCAAAAGGATTTGAGTATAGGAGCAGGGAGGTTCTACTGCAGTTGTACAGGGTCTTGGTGAGACCACACCTGGAGTATTGCATACAGTTTTGGTCTCCAAATCTGAGGAAAGACATTATTGCCATAGAGGGAGTACAGAGAAGGTTCACCAGACTGATTCCTGCGATGTCAGGACTTTCATATGAAGAAAGATTGGATAGACTCGGCTTGTACTCGCTAGAATTTAGAAGATTGAGGGGGGGATCTTATAGAAACTTACAAAATTCTTAAGGGGTTCGACATGCTAGATGCAGTAAGATTGTTCCCAATGTTGGGGAAGTCTAGAACAAGGCGTCACAGTTTAAGGATAAGGGAGAAATCTTTTAGGACTGAGATGAGAAAAACATTTTTCACAGAGAGTGGCGAATCTGTGGAATTCTCTGCCACAGAAGGTAGTTGAGGCCAGTTCATAAGCTATATTTAAGAGGGAGTTGGATGTGGCCCTTATGGCTAAAGGGATCAGGGGGTATGGAGTGAAGGCAGGGACGGGATACTGAGTTGGATGATCAGCCATGATCATATTGAATGGTGGTGCAGGCTCGAAGGGCCGAATGGCCTACTCCTGCACCTATTTTCTATGTTTCTATGTTTCATTGGTGACTCTCGGACTATCTTTGATCAGAATTTGTTGACGGTCATATTTCACTTGGGCAGTTTACACCCCAGTGGTCTGAACATTGACTTCCCCAATTTCAGGTAGTCCCTGCTTTCTCCCTCCTTCCCCTCCCCTTCCCAGCTCTCCCACAGCCCACTGTCTCCGCCTTTCTTCTTACCGCTCCCCTCCCCCCCAACACCCCGACATCAGTCTGAAGAAGGGTCTCGACACAAAACGTCACCTACTCCTTCGCTCCACAGACGCTGCCTCACCCGCAGAGTTTCTCCAGCATTTTTGTCTAACCTCGGACTATATTTGATCGGACTTTGTTGAGGGTCACATTTCGCTTGGGCAGCTTACAACCCGGCGGTAGGAATCTTGATTTCTCTAACTTTAAGTAACCCTTGCATCCCCTCTCTCTCCGTCCCTCCCCCACCCAAGTCATTGTAATAGTTCCAGAGTCATCTTGTTGAGTCTCAATATACAATAGCCAATAGGTTCAGGAGGAGGCCATTTGGCCCTTCGAGCCAGCACCGCCATTCAATGTGATCATGGCTGATCATCCACAATCAGTACCCCTGCCTCATTGTCCGTAACTCATTCTCACCGAGCCCACAGCTATCAATGGCCTGTATCCTTTATCATCGTTACTTTTTTGCATATCTTTCTTTCATTTGTTCTATATATCTCTACTATATCTCTCGTTTCCCTCTCCCCTGACTCTCAGTCTGAAGAAGGGTCTCGACCCGAAACGTCACCTATTCCTTTTCTCCAGAGATGCTGCCTGTCCCGCTGAGTTACTCCAGCTTTTTGTGTCTATCTTTGATCGGACTTTACTGGCTTCATCTTACACGAAACATTATTCACGTTATTCCCTTATCGTGTATCTGTACACTGTAAACGGCTCGATTGTAATCATGTATTGTCTTGCCGCTGACTGGATGGCGAGCAACAAACGCTTTTCACTGTACCTCGTTACACGGGACAATAAACTAAACTGAACTAAACTAAATAAACTCTAAGTAATTTGTTTGCCACATCTATTTGTCTTTGTCAATGAGTCTTTCTTCAAAGATGACAATTGGACCTCATTGATCCCATTGCTTTGTATCCGTCTAGTTTATAGTTTAGAGATACAGCGCGGAAACAGGCCCTTCGGCCCACCGAGTCCGCGCCGACCAGCGATCCCCGCACGCGAACACTATCCTACACACACTAGGGACAGTATACATTTGTACCAGGCCAATTAACCTACAAACCTCCACGCCTTTAAGAGTGTGGGAGGAAACCAATGATCGCTGAGAAAACTCACGCAGGTCACGGGGAGAACGTGCAAACTCCGTACAGACAGCACCCGTAGTCAGGATGGATCCCGGGTCTCTGGCGCTGTGAGGCAGCAACTCTACCGCTGTGCTGCCTTTAATATCCCTGACTTAAAATGGGTGAAGTTATTCGTCTTAAATATCAAATCCCCCCGCGCTCAGGGTGCGTTCGCACTGCCAGAAATCTGTGCACATATTTTATTGTCATTATTGGCCCCAGAGAAATTGTGTTAATATCCATTAAATGGTTTTTATTTTTTTCCATTTTCACATAATTGCTAATGAATGGGGCTGATTTGGGATGCCAACATTGAAAAGCAGAAGGAAAAATGAGTAGAAACATTTTTTTTTCCTTTTGTTGAATTGAACTGAATTAAATAAATGTTATCAGCCAAGGATGTTCACATACAAGGAATTTGCCTTGGTGCTCCGCCCGCGAGTAACAACACGACGTACAGCAGACAATTAAAAATAAAGCATTGTAATTTAGACAATAGACAATAGACAATAGGTGCAGGAGGAGGCCATCCGGCCCTTCGAGCTAGCACCGCCATTCAATGTGATCATGGCTGATCATCCCCAATCAGTACCCCGTTCCTGCCTTCTCCCCCATATCCCCTGACTCTGCTATCTTTAAGAGCCCTATCTAGCTCTCTCTTGAAACTATCCAGAGAACCGGCCTCCACCGCCCTCTGAGGCAGAGAATTCCACAGACTCACCACTCTCTGTGAGAAAAAGTGTTTCCTCGTCTCCGTTCTAAATGGCTAACTCCTTATTCTTAAACTGTGGCCCCTGGTTCTGGACTCCCCCAACATTGGGAACATGTTTCCTGCCTCTAGTGTGTCCTAACCCTTAATAATCTTATATGTTTCAATGAGATCCCCGCTCATCCTTCTAAACTCCATTTAAACATGTGAAGAATGAAATAAAGAACACAGGTAGATGACAGAATATTGGCTGTCGAGTCGAGCTACTGCTTGTGGGTTATGTTAAAGTAAGATGCTTCATGAAACTCAGTCTGTGTTTCTGTATCACTTAATCCTCAAAGCAAGAGTCACGAGAGTCAAGAGTGTTTTATTGTCCTGTGTCCCAGATAGAACAATGACATCCTTACTTGCAGCAGAACGACACAAGATGTTAACATTGTACAGAAATAATATCGTGAATGAGAAAAAAAGCTCAGTCGATTTTTTTAATATCATATATATGTGTGTGTGTATATATATATGTATATATGTGTGTAGACAAACATATTATATTTGTGCATATTATGCACACACACACACACACATATATATATATATATATAACGTATTAATATGTTTCCACCGAAGACTGTTACAAAATGCTGGAGTAACTCAGCGGTCAGGCAGCATCTCTGGAGAGAAGGAATGGGTGACGTTTCGGGTCAAGACGCTTGTTCAGACTGAGAGTCAGGAGAAAGGGAAATGAGTGATATGGAAAGGTACGAAGTGAAGTTAAGAAGCGAAAAGGACACATATATACATAAATATATTCAAACGACACAAAATGCTGGAGGAACTTAGCCGGCCAGAGATGCTGCCTGTCCAGCTGAGTTACTCCAGCATTTTGTATCTACCTTCAATTTAAACCAGCATCTGCAGTTCCTTCCTACACATATATACATACACACATATATACACACATAACATACATATACTTACACATACACGTATATATATATATATATATGCATATATATATATATATATATATATATATATACACATGTGTGCACTCAGAAAGTATTCAGACCCTTTCACTTTTCCACATTTTGTTATAGCCTTATTTTAAAATGGATTACATTCTTTTTTTTTTATCATCACTCTACACACAATACTCCAGAATGAAGAAGCGAAAACAGGTGTTAGAAATGTTTGCAAAGTAATTAAAAATAAATAACTGAAATATCACATTTGCATAAGTATTCAGACCCTTTGCTATGACACTCAAAATTGAGTTTAGGTTCATCCTGTTTCCATTGATTATCCTTGAGATGTTTCTACAACTTGATTGGAGTCCACCAGTGGTAAATTAATTTGATTGGATATGCAAAAGTATTCAGCCCCCCTGAGTCAATACTTTGTAGAACCACCTTTCACTGCAATTACAGCTGCAAGTCTTTTGGGGTATGTCTCTACCAGCTTTGCACATCTAGAGACTGACATTTTTCCACCACCATGTTTACACAGTGGGGATGGTATGTTCAGGGTGATGTGCAGTGTTAGTTTTCCGCCACACAGCGTTTTGCATTTAGGCCAAAAACTTCAATTTTGGTCTCATCAGACCAGAGCACCTTCCTCCACATGTTTGCTGTGTCCCCCACATGGCTTGTGGCAAACTGCAAACGGGACTTCTTATGGCTTTGTTTCAACAATGACTTTCTTCTTGCCACTCTTCCATAAAGGCCCGATTTGTGGAGTGCACGACTAATAGTTGTCCTGTGGACAGATTCTCCCACCTGCTGTGGATCTCTGCAGCTCCTCCAGAGTTACCATGGGCCTCTTGGCTGCTTCTCTGATCAATGCTCTCCTTGCCCGGCCTGTCAGTTTAGGTGGACGGCCATGTCTTGGTAGGTTTGCAGTTGTGCCATACTCTTTCCATTTTCGGATGATGGATTGAACAGTGCTCCGTGAGATGTTCAAAGCTTGAGATTTTTTTTATAACCTAACCCTGCTTTAAACTTCTCCACAACTTTATCCCTGACCTGTCTGGTGTGTTCCTTGGGCTTCATGATGCTGTTTGTTCACTAATGTTCTCTAAGAAACCTCTGAGGCCTTCACAGAACAGCTGTATTTATACTGAGATTAGATTACACACAAGTGGACGCTATTTACTAATTAGGTGACTTCTGAAGGCAATTGGTTGCACTGGATTTTATTTAGGGGTATCATAGTAAAGGGGGCTGAATACATTTGCACGCCACACTTTTCAGTTTTTTATTTGTAAAAAAAATTTGAAGACCATGTATCATTTTCCTTCCACTTCACAATTATGCGCCACTTTGTGTTGGTCTATCACATAAAATCCCAATAAAATACATTTACGTTTGTGGTTGTAACGTGACAAAATGTGGAAAAGTTCATGGGGTATGAAAACTTTTGCAAGCTACTGTATATACACACACACACACACACACACACACACACACACACACACACACACACACACACACACACTCACTCACACAAACAATGTAAGTGTAAAAGGGTTGTGATTGATATTTCTGTGATGGTTGTTCTGTCATTGTGTGCATTCTGTATCTTTATATATTGTTATTACTACGAACTGACGCTAAACTGCATTTCGTTGTACCCAGACTTGTATCTGTGCAATGACATTAAAGTTGAATTGAATTGAATTGAATTGAATGTCAGGCAGCTTTGATGTTGGTGAGGAGTAGATGCTTATTGTCGGCTGGGTGGGTGTGTGGGCAGGTAGTGTGCCCCCTTGGTATTTAACGCTGGGTAACTGTAGCCAGTTGCTGTTGGTCTCCTGCAGCGTAGTAGCTTCAGCCATTAGTGTAATGCACACTGGTGTCTCAACCTGCAACAGGGATTATTCCCCTGACATATTAGCACCAGATGAGTGAAGATCGAAACACGGGGAAGACTATTAACATACTCGCAGCCTGTAAATCACCAGTGGCAGAACGTGTTTGTATGAGCCTGATTCAGGAGGCTGTTGGTTCTCTCACATCCATCCAGGCACAGGCAGCGATGCAGCAGTTATCCTGAGCTGGACAGAGCAACACACACACTGACCGGCTGACTGGATTCACACCACTGTGGAGGGAGAGGGAGAGGGAGAGGGAGAGGGACGGAGAGAGAGGGAGAGAGACAGAGAGGGACAGAGGCGGAGAGGGACAGAGAGAGACAGAGAGAGAAATAGTGACAGAGGGAGAGACAGAGTGACAGACAGAGACACAGAGAGACAGACAGAGAGACAGAGAGAGAGAGACACAGAAACTGAGAGAGAAAGAGAGACAGACAGACAGACAGAGAGAGAGACACAGACAGAGAGAGAGAGAGAGAGAAAGAGAGAGAGACACAGAGAGAGGGGGAAACTGAGAGAGTGAGAAAGAGACAGGGAGAGAGAGGGAGACCGTGTGTGTGAGAGACAGAGAGGAGACAGACTATAAAAGAGAGAGAGACAGAGAGAGAGAAATGCTGAGGGAGAGAGAGACATAGAGGGAGAACGTCAGAGGGAAAAGCTGCCGGGCTGGATTCACTCCGTCAGCCTCCTGGCCAATGTTAGTAGCACCAAGTTTTGCAGCAAAGCGAGTCCAGCGTCAGAGAGAGGGGGAGTGTGGGAGGGAGAGAGAGAGAGAGAGAGAGAGAGAGAGATCGAGGCCAGGTAGAGAGAGAGAGAGCGGCAGTGATTGAGGGAGAGAGAGACAGAGTCATGCAGGGTGGTGCTGGCATGAAGTGAATTTCTCCAGAGTGTTGCCTGCTTGCAAAAGGATGTCTGCAAAAGGCTTCATCTTCAGCAAGTGTTTCCTGCCTTTGTGCATCATGTTTGCACACCTGGATCATCTTGGGTATCCATCGGGCTGACAGCCTTGCTGGTGTTGGGTGGTTTGCAGGTAGGGGATTCTCACCCTCTCCTGTGTGTGCCATTAGGTGTTTGGATACTTGGACCCTAGCCATTGTAAATCTATGTTATCCGTTTAGGTGAGTCTATCTGTACCCCTTTGCATGCATACTAATGTTGAATTCGACAAGCGTGAAATATAGGACATTATGTTGTCTGGTTGTTCGATCTGTAGTTCATTCCATAGAGTCATACAGCGTGGAAACAGCCATTCAGCCCAACTCGTCCATACTACCCCATCCACACTAGTTCCACCTGCCCGTATTTCAACCACATTCCTTTAAGCCTTTCCTAAACATGCACTTGTCCTAGTGTCTTTTGGTCTGAAGAAGGGTTCTGACCCAAAATATCACCTATCCATGTTCTCCAGAGATGCTGCCTGACCTGCTGAGTTACTCCAGCACTCTGTGTCTATCGGTTGTTTTAGTGGCTACCTCAATTACCTTCCATACACCCACCACCCTCTGTGTGAAACAGCTGCTCCTCCGGTTCCTATTAGCTCTCCCTCCCCCCCCCAACCTTAAACCTGTCCTATCCAAGTACCTGTCCAAATGTTTCTTAAACATTGCCATAGTCCTTGCCTCAACTACCTCCTCTGGCAGCTTGTTCCATACACCCACCACCCTCTGTGTGAAAATGTTACCCTTCAGGTTTCCTGTTCTATCTTAAACCTACATCTCGATTCCTCTGTTCTGGGTAATAGACTGCACATTCAGTTGTGAAACAGTTCAGTTGCGTTTAGTTTATTGTCACGTGTACTGAGGTACAGTGAAAAGCTTTTGTTGCGTGCTAACCAGTCAGCGGAAAGACAAGACATGATTACAATCGAGCCATTCACAGTGTACAGATACATGAGAAGGGAATAATATTTCGTGCAAGGTAAAACCTTCCAGTGATCAGGGATAGTCCGAGGGTCACCCAAGAGGTAAATAGTTCAGGTCCACTCTCTGGTTGTGGTTGGATGATTCAGTTGCCTGATAATAACTGTCCCTGAATAAACATTATGTTGTCCCTTTCTCTTCCTGCATCTAGCCTGTCCAACCCCTTAAGAATTTTGTAAGTTTCTATAAGATTCCCCCCTCAGTCTTCTAAATTCCAGCGAGTACAAGCCAAGTCTATCCAGTCTTTCTTCATATGAAAGTCGTGCCATCCCAGGAATCAGTCTGGTGAACCTTCTCTGCACTCCCTCTATGGCAAGAATGTCTTCCCTTAGATTTGGAGACCAAAACTGTACGCAATACTCCAGGTGTGGCCTCACCAAGACCCTGTACAACTGCAGTAGAACCTCCCTGCTCCTATACATTGTGCCTGTGCTTCTAAAGGACTTTATTCTAAAGGCTCTTGTTTGTTCTTTTCACACCCGATCATTCTATCTATTTGTTCTTTGTACCTCTCCATATCTCTCCTCTCCTCCGACTCTCAGTCTGGAGAAGGGTCTCTACCTGAAACGTCTCCTATTCCTTTTTTCCAGAGATGTTTACAGTGTAGTTTATTGTCACGTGTACCGAGGTACAGTGAAAAGCTTTTGTTGCGTGCTTCAGTTCAGTTCAGATTTATTTGTCATATGTGTTTGACAAGACAACGGGTCACCTCAGCAATGATATTACAAGGATAAAATTAAGATGAAAAAAAAGATAAAGGTGACATTTGTAGGTAAAAGACAATAATAAATAAAAGAATCAACATATATGATGTGTTTATGAGTTCAGAAGCCTGAATGCATGATGGTAAAAACTGTCCTTAAGTCTGGTGGTACGCGCAGCCACGCTCCTGTATCGTCTGCCTGACAGAAACAAGGAGAGCAGTCTGCGTGCTGGGGGGCTGTGGTCCTTGATGATGCTGTGTGCCTTCCGCACGCACCGCCGGTGGAACATGTCCTGAACGGCCGTGAGACAGTAGCCAGTGATGTGGTGTGCTGCCTTCACCACTCTCGGGAGTGATTTGTGGCTGTGGGCAGAACAGTTCCCATACCAGCCTGTGACCAGTCAGCAGAAAGACAATACATGATCACAATCGAGCTGTTTTACACTGTACAGATACAGGATAAGGGAATAACATTTGGTGCAAGGTAAACCCCGATCACGGATAATCCGAGGGTCACCTATGATCGAACCTACACCAAACCCAAACCAATTAGGAGCAGACGAGGGCATTCGATCCAATTTGTGATTCCAGCTACCAAGACAGATGTGTACAGCAATTTGTTCTTCCCCCGCACAGTTAAAGCACGGAATAATCTCCACCCTACTGTAGTTACCCAACCAGACGCAACTACATTTAAGGTGGCTCTTTCTTCCCAAAAACCCTTTCTGGCTTAAGTCCTCCCTCCACCACCTCCAGTTTAAATTCCATTTGGAATACTTTGGAGGACCAAGAAACACGAAGTGAAGTATGGATAGATCTGAGAGGTTTAAGGAGATGGTAGTTGAAGTCAAACATGTTGCAGTGGGAGAAGAGATTTAAGAGTGTGGGGCGATTGAGATATGTAATAGTAGATTTGCTTCTGTGGCCAGCAAGCAGATAGTTGCCTGGGTTAGGCACCATCTTGGTATTAAGTGGTCGGCCTTCAGACCAGTCGGATCAGGCTCTCAGTCTGAAGAAGGATCTCGACCCGAAACGTCACCTATCCATGTTCCCCAGAGATGCTGCCTGACCCGCTGAGTTACTCCAGCACTCTGTGAAACGTCACCTATCCATGTTCCCCAGAGATGCTGCCTGACCCGCTGAGTTACTCCAGCACTCTGTGAAACGTCACCTATCCATGTTCCCCCAGAGACCCGCTGCTGCACCTGACTGACCGCTGAGTTACTCCAGCACTCTGTGAAATGTCACCTATCCATGTCCACAGATGCTGCCTGACCCTGAGTTACTCACTCTGTGAAACGTCACCTATCATGTTCATGTTCCACAGATGCTGCCTGACCCGCTGAGTTACTCCAGCACTCTGTGAAACGTCACCTATCCATGTTCCCCACAGATGCTGCCTGACCCGCTGAGTTACTCCAGCACTCTGTGTCTACTAAAAGTCTTGCTGCTCTTCAGTTTCTGTTTTTCAGTGTAGCCCCTCTCAGGCGATGGTGAGTTAAACACAGATGAAGGTCTGGTCAGGTACAGCAAGGCAGTATGTTTTGTCAGTGCTTTTCCGGCTGTCACTAAACGTGTTAGCTTTTGGCTGAAGATACCTGTTTTATCAGAAGATTTGTTCTATTTGCAGCGTTATTGATACCCGTGTTCAAGCTGGTGAGAGTGGTTATGAGTTCAGGATTATTAAAGTCACATGTACCATGGAGCACAGCTGGATGAGGAGTAATCTTATTGAGGTGTACACAATCTTGAGAGGAATAGATCAGGTAGATGCACAGAGTAGGGGAATTGTGAACCAGAGGACATAGGTTTAAGATGAGGTGGGAAAGATTTATGAAACACCACACTCAAAAAGACGTGCAGGTTTGTAGGTTAATTGGCTTTGGTAAAATTGTAAATTGCCTTAGCGTGTGTGTGTGTGTGGGATAGTGCTACTGTGCGGGGATCACTGGTCTTTGCGGACCCGGTGGGCCAAAAGGCCTGTTTCCGTGCTGTATCTCTAAACTAAACTAAACCTTATGAAAGTCTGGAGAACATGGAGAGGTGATGATTGCATTGGGACCTTTCTTGATGGCCTAATTGTACTCCTATTCCTTACGACCTTCTTCAGTCTGATGAGCGGGCGGGGAAAGCAAGCTGGATGAGAGGGGCAGGACAAGGCGTGGCAGGTAATAGGTTGGTGCAGGCGCAGACCTATCCCTTGCCATGCTTTTTCCTGCATACCCCTTTTCTCTTCCTGTTTTCTTCCCACCTCCCCCCAATCAAACTGCAGAAGGGTCCCGATCCGATGAGTCACCTTTAGAATTGATGGGTACAGAGTGGAAACAGGCCCTTTGGCCCATCAAGCCCGTGCTGACCATTGATCATCCCGTACACTAGCACTACCCTGCACACAAAGGACAGCTTACAATTTACTGAGACCAATCAACCTATAAACCAGTCTGAAGAATGGTTTCAGCCCGAAACGTTGCCTGTTTCCTTCGCTCCATAGCTGCCGCCGCACCCGCTGAGTTTCTCCAGCATTTTTGTCTACCTTCGATTTTCCAGCATCTGCATTTAAGCTATAAACCTGCACGTCTTTGGAGTGTGGGAGGAAACCCGTGCAGGTCACGGGGAGAACGTACAAACTCCGTACAGACAGCGCCCGTAGTCAGGATGGAACCCGTGTCTCTGGCGCTGCGAGGCAGCAACTCTACCGCTGCACCACCGTGACGCCCACGGTAGTTTCATTTTGGGATCTACTGGCATAAAAAATGGAAAGAATATAGGACGGGCTGTCTTCTTGCCTTGAAGAAATCAAATGTAGATATGGATGAGTAAACTGAACAAATGGTATTACAACAAGTGTAATATGTCCAGTATTGATCCCAGTGTCACAAAGAAAAAATAACCGTAAAATAAATTAAGGATGAACATTTTTTAGTTCCTTGTTGAAGTTGTTTCATGATCTGGTCTTTCGCAGCGGACAGTCAAACAAAGTTTAGTTTGAAAATAGACACAAAATGCTGGAGTAACTCAACGGGTCAGACAGCATCTCTGGAGAGATAGGTGATGTTTTAGACCGAGACCCTTCTTCAGACTCCTATTGCTTTTCCTCACCTCAACTTTCTTCACCTGTTCCAGTACTCCACAGATGCTGCCTGACCCGCTGAGTTACTCCAGCACTCTGTGAAACGTCACCTATCCATGTTCTCCACAGATGCTGCCTGACCCGCTGAGTTACTCCAGCATTTTGTGTCTATTTTCTATGATGTAAACCAGCATCTGCAGTTCCTTGCTATACTGAAAGTTCACTTTAGTTTATTAATGTCACCTGTACCGAGGTACAGTGAAAAGATTTCTGTTTCGTGCTGTCTTGACACAATTAAGACAGCATGGTGGTGCAGTGCCAGCGACCCAGGTTCAATCCTGACTACGGGTTCTACCGATGTTGGGGGAGTCCAGGACCAGGGAGTCCAGGATCAGTTTAAGAATAAGGGGTAAGCCATTTAGAATGGAGACGAGGAAACACTTTGTGTTTCTGTGGAATTCTCTGCCTCAGAGAGCGGTGGAGGCAGATTCTCTGGATGCTTTCAAGAGAGAGCTAGATAGGGCTTGAAGATAGTGGAGTCAGGGGATATGGGGTGAAGGCAGGAACGGGGTACTGATTGGGGATGATCAGCCATGATCACATAGAATGGCGGTGCTGGCTCGAAGGGCCGAATGGCATACTCCTGCACTTATTGTCTGTACGGAGTTTGTACGTTCTCCCCGTGACCTGTGTGGGTTTTCTCCGGGAGCTCCGGTTTCCTCCCACACTCCAAAGACATACAGGTTTGTAGGCCTGACTAAAATTGTAAATTGTCCCGAGTGTGTAGTGTGTCGTGCATTGGTGATCATTAGTCGGTGCGGACAGGGTGGGCCAAAGGGCCTGTTTCCTCGCCGTATCTGTGAAGTAAACTGAACTGAATGATCAAGTTCAAGTTTGACTTTATTATCACGTGTACTAATTAAGGGACAGTGATCTTTGAGTTGCCATACAGCCGCACTGAGTGAAAAGCAACGAGACGCACAGCCGCGTAAAGTAAAATGTAACATCTACCACAGCGGTATCTACATTCCTCACTGTGATGGAAGGTAATAAAGTCCGATCATCTTCCTCCAGTGTGAAGAAGGGTCTCGGCCCGAAACGTTGCCTCTTTCCTTCGCTCCACAGATGCTGCCGCACCCGCTGAGTTTCTCCAGCACTTTTGTCTACCTTTGATTTTCCAACATCTGCAGTTCCTTCTTAAACATCTTCCTCCTTTGTTCACCCGTGGTCAGGGCTGTTGACTTGTTGCGAGTCTGCAGATAGAGAGAGCTAGCTTCACCACACCACCTCCAGGTCCCTCAGGTCGGCCGTATTGGGGTTACTGACCATGCATAAGCTCAGGGCGACCGCTCCTTTGCCGATGCTGGACCCAGACTATGGAACAGCATCCCTCGTCCCATCACAACTGCCCCCCCTCTTTTAACTCTTAAGTCTAGACTTAAAACTTATTTCTACTCACAAGTGTTTCTTGAGGTCCTCTGAGTATGTATGTATATATGTATGTATTGTTAGATCTATGTACCACTGTTTGTAGCACGTTAGTGCCTGCACTGATGTAAAGCACTTTGGTCAACGAGAGTTGTTTTTAAATGTGTTATAGAAATAAAGTTGACTTGACTTGAGATGGGGCTCTGAAAGATAGCGGATTCAGGGGGTATAGGGAGAAGGCAGGAACGGGGTACTGATTGGGGATGATCAGCCATGATCACATTGAATGGCAGTACTGGCTAGAGGGCTGAATGGCCTACGCCTGCACCTATTGTCTATTGTCTATTATCTATTGAATGGTGGTGCTGGTTAGAAGTGCTGAATGGCCTACTCCTGCATCTATTGTCTATTGTCAGGACTGTCTTATGAAGAAAGACTGGATAGACTCGGTTTATACTCTCTGGAATTTAGGAGATTGAGAGGGGATCTTATAGAAACTTACAAAATTCTTAAGGGGTTGGACAGGCTAGATGCAGGAAGATTGTTCCCGATGTTGGGGAAGTCCAGGACAAGGGGTCACAGCTTAAGGATAAGGGGGAAATCCTTTAAGACCGAGATGAGAAAGACTTTTTTCACACAGAGAGTGGTGAGTCTCTGGAACTCTCTGCCACAGAGGGTAGTTGAGGCCAGTTCATTGGCTATATTTAAGAGTGAGTTGGATGTGGCCCTTGTGGCTAAGGGGATCAGAGGGTATGGAGAGAAGGCAGGTACGGGATACTGAGTTGGATGATCAGCCATGATCATATTGAATGGCGGTGCAGGCTCGAAGGGCTGAATGGCCTACTCCTGCACCTAATTTCTATGTTTCTATGTTTCTATGTTTCTATTGTCTATTGTCTGTAATGTAGCTGGGACATGTTGGCCGGTGTGGGCAAGTTGGGCTGAAGGGCCTGTTTCCTCACTGTATCACTCTATGACTCTATGACTCTATATCTGAAACTGCACTAATCCAAGTAGTGTCATTCGAACTATCCTTCACGTCGAAGGGCCGAATGGCCTACTCCTGCACCTATTATCTATTGTCCACTGAACCCTCCGCAGTTCACCGCTGCCGACGCTCCGATGTGCTAAGCCCTTGCGTCGAATCTGTTCAGCTGTTTGATATGAATTCAATGTGAAAATTAAGTTGCCTTCAAGACTATTGATGAGGAAGCAGTGAGTTGAATATGCCCGTAATGATTAAATGCAGGCTTATTGACGTTACTTTGTTAAATACTGCCTTTGATAGGAGGCTGGATAACTCGTTAATTGGCAGTAATTGCAGCGATTCAATGCACTAAACCCTTGAGAATTTTTTTATTTATCTTTTGCCCGTCGATAAACAATTCACCTCTTGCACAGGCATTGGGATAATTCCGTCCCTGACAGTGCCGGAGTAAATATTGATCTTTAAAGTCGAATGTAAAAGCAAAGTTTATAATTAGTTCAGCTTTACCATTCCATGGTGGAAATATGTTCCCGAAGTTGGGGGAGCCCAGAACCAGGGGCCACAGTTTAAGATTCAGGGGTAAGCCATTTAGAACGGAGATGAGGAAACATTTTTTCTCACACAGAGAGTGGTGAGTCTGTGGAATTCTCTGCCTCACAGGGCAGTGGAGGCCGGTTCTCTGGATAATTTCAAGAGAGAGCTAGATAGGGCTCTTAAAGATAGCGGAGTCAGGGGATATGGGGAGAAGGCAGGAACGGGGTACTGATTGGGGATGATCAGCCATGATCACATTGAATGGCGGTGCTGGCTCAAAGGGCCGAATGGCCTACTCCTGCACCTATTGCCTATTGTGTATTTCATGACTTAAGTTCAATGTTTAGTTTCAGTTTAGTTTATTGTCCCGTGTACCGAGGTACAGTGAAAAGCTTTTGTTGCATGCTAACCAGTCAGCGGAAAGACAATACATGATTACAATCGAGCTGTTTACAGTGTACAGATACATGATAAGGGGATAATGTTTAGTGCAAGGTAAAGCCAGCAAAGTCCGATCAAGGATAGTCCGAGGGTCACCAATGAGGTAGATAGTAGTTCAGGTGTGCGTTTTCACACTTCTATACCTCTTGCCTGATGGGAGAGGGGAGAAGAGGGAGTGGCAGGGGTGAGACTGGTCCTTTCTGCTAACTCGGTAAACATTAAGGTTTCTCAGTTGGAACAGCATTGGACGAAAATAGACAATAGGTGCAGGAGTAGGCCATTCGGCCCTTCGAGCCTGCACCGCCTTTCAATGTGATCATGGCTGATCATCCACAATAAAATACCTCACATGCATTTCAACTAAGACAAATCGTGGCTTGTAGACGGATTACAAGTAAGGTGGAGGATTCTGTATTATTGAGTTCCAGTTTAGGAGTCCAAACCTGATGGGGAAAGTTGCCTTCCCTGGCATATAGGCAGAAAAGCCATGGAGATGCTTGTGAACATCCCTGACCCGCTGAGTTACTCCAGCACTCTGTGAAACGTCACCTATCCATGTTCCCCACAGATGCTGCCTGACCCGCTGAGTTACTCCAGCATCACTGATAAAAACAGCAAGAAGCTGGACCAGCTGGTGAAATGAGGTAACTCAGTGCTGGGGGGGGGGGAGAGTGGAATCTGTGGGGGATGGGCTTGAGAGGAGTATGGGAGCAAGTTGCGGACCATCCTCGCCAACTCCGGGCACCCCCTCCATGAAACTCTGGAGGGTCAGAGGAGCAACGGAAGCACAAGCGGCTCCTCTCCCTGCGCTGTAGAACGGAGCGGTTCAGGAGATCCTTCACCCCTGCAGCCATTAGATTTTATAATACTGACCGTTAAGCTGTATGGGGATGCTTTTCACTTTTAATAGTTATTTATTGGGTGATTTTTAAGTAGTTATTGCTTTTACGTATTGTCCATTTTTTATGTATTGTCTGCTTTACGTTTTGACTGTGTCGGCTACTGGACATCTGAATTTCCCAGAGGGGATTAATAAAGTATTTATCCATCTATCTATTTTGTGTCTGCCTTCGGTATATCTGCAGTTCCTGGTTTCTCCATGGTCATTTAGTTTGGTGTTAGGTGGGTGAAATTCCTCTCTTCACTCCAAAACCTGAAAGGACGACTTCCCTCTTTGTAAGGAGTAGTTTGTGTCGTGGTTTTCTCACAGTGGCACAGCGGTAGAATCATTGCCTCACAGCGCCAGAGACCCGGGTTCCATACTGACTACGGGTGCTGTCTGTACAGAGTTTGCACGTTCTCCCCGTGACCTGCGTGGGTTTTCTCCTGGTGCTTCGGTTTCCTCCCACACTCCAAAGAAGTACAGATTTTTAGGTCAATTGGCTTTGGTAAAATTGGAAATTATTCCTAGTGTGTAGGATAGTGTTAGTGTGCAGGGATCGCTGGTCGGAGTGGACTCGGTGGGCCGAAGGGCCTGTTTCCACGCAGTATCTCTAAACTAAAAACTAAACGTCCCCATCTAGTTCACAATCAATTAAATACATCTGGCATTTAACTGAATGGATTTAAACACTCCCCGATCGCTGGTCAGTGCGGACTCGATGGGCCGAAGGGCCTGTTCCTCACTGTATCTCCAAACTGAATTAAACTGAACATGGTACATCTTACACCATGGTACATTGAAAATCTTAAGGGCCTGTCCCACTTGCATGCGATTGCATGCGTCTGGCGCGACCAAACGTGGTCGCTTGATGCGTACGTGCACCGTATGGCCGCGCGGGGCTGGTCCCACTTAGAAGCGCGGAGGTGTATGGAGTTGTGCGGGGCTGGTCCCGACATTGCACGGGGCTCCGAAAATCCCGCACTGTCTGAGAATTTAGCTCGGCAACGGCCTGTCGGCCCGCAGGCGCATTGCGGGCGTGCGCAGTGCCTTGACGGCGTATGCCTAGCGTGTGGCATTGCATGATGATGTCACTGCCCGCAGTGGCGTTGCGTGATGACGCCACCGCCAGGCGCCGTGCGACGCTGAAAATCCGGCGGCCCCCCTCCTGCCCTCCTGATTGGTGGGTGTGACGCAAATGACGTCTCGCGTGAACTCAGCACGAACTTAGCGCGTACGTAGCACGTACTTAGCGCGAACTCTGCATCCGTTTGGTCGCGCCAAACGCATGCAATCGCATGCAAGTGGGACAGGCCCTTTACACCAGTCTGAAGAAGGGTCCCAACCCAAAACTTTACCTGCGGTAGAGTTGCTGCCTCACAGCACCAGAGACCCGGCTTCCATCCTGACATTCAGGCTCGTAGGTTAATTGTCATCTTGTAAAATTGAAAAATTGCCCCAGAGTATATGTAGGGTCGTGTCAGTGAACGGGGCCATCACAGGTCAGCGTGGACTTGTAGGGCCAAGGGGCCTGTTTCAGCGCAGTATCTCAAAACTAAACTAAATGGAGTCATTTAAACATATAGCGTGGAACGAAACAGGCCTACCGAGTCCGCACTGACCATCTCGCACTAATTCTGTGTTATCCCAGTTTCTCATCCACTCCCTACACACTCGGGGAAAATTGAACATAGAACAGTTTGGTTTATAAGTTATGGGAGCAGAATTAGGCCATTTGACCCATCAGGTCCCATTTGATGTTTATAGGAAGTTATAGGAACCGCCTAGTTATAGGAAGGATGTCAACAAAAATAGAGAGAGTACAGAGGAGATTTACTAGAATGTTGCCAGGGTTCCAGCAACTATGTTACAGAGAAAGGTTTGAACAAGTTAGGTCTTTATTCTTTGGAGCGCAGAAGGTTAAGGGGGGACTTGATTGAGGTCTTTAAAATGATGAAAGGGATAGACAGAGTTGACGTGGATAAGCTTTTCCCATTGAGGGTAGGGAAGATTCAAACAAGAGGGCATGACATGAGAATTAAGGGACAGAAGTTTAGGGGTAACGTGAGGGGGAACTTCTTTACTCAGAGGGTGGCGGCTGTGTGGAATGAGCTTCCAGCAGAAGTGGTGGAGGCAGGATCGATTTTAACATTTAAGAGTAAAGTGGATAGGTATATGGACATGAAGGGAATGGAGGGGTATGGTCTGAGTGCAGGTAGATGGGACTAGGGGAAAACAAATGGTCGGCACGGACTGGAAGGGCCGAGAGGGCCTGTTTTCCGTGCTGTAATTGTTATATGGTTATATGGTTATATGGTTGACCCACTCCACAATGGCTGTCTCGCCAACATGTTCCCGATGTTGGGGGAGTCCAGAACCAGGGGCCACAGTTTAAGAATAAGGGGTAAGCCATTTAGAACGGAGACGAGGAAACACTTTTTCACACACAGAGTGGTGAGTCTGTGGAATTCTCTGCCTCAGAGGGCGGTGGAGGCCGGTTCTCTGGATGCTTTCAAGAGAGAGCTAGATAGGGCTCTTAAAGATAGCGGAGTCAGGGGATACGGGGAGAAGGCAGGAACGGGGTACTGATTGGGGATGATCAGCCATGATCACATTGAATGGCGGTGCTGGCTCGAAGGGCCGAATGGCCTACTCCTGCACCTATTGTCTGTTGTCTGTCTGTCTGCCCTTTCTTCTGTTACAGTTATTTTAAGTACATGTTAAAGACTATGTTTTGGTGTCCCTTGGTTTGTATTATGTGGGAGGGGGGGAGGGGGATCTTATTTTCTCTTACCTCGACGGAGATGTGATCTTAAAAATATATTTATTTATTTATTTATTTATTTCCGTATCGTATCTCCGTCCCCACTGCGGCTTAACATCGTGGAGTGGCACAGATTCACCACCCTCTGACTAAAGAAATTCCTCCTCATCTCCTTCCGAAAGGAACGTCCTTTAATTCTGAGGCTGTGCCCTCTGGTCCTAGACTCTCCCACTAGTGGAAACATCCTCTCCACATCCACTCTATCCAAGACTTATCCAGATCTGACTAACTTATGGTACGAACATTGTGGGCCGAAGGGCTAGCTCCTATACTGCATTGATGAAGGGTTCGGCCCGAAACGTTGCCTATTTTGTTCGCTGCATAGGTGCTGCCGCACCCTCTGAGTTTCTCCAGCATTTGACCTGCATTGATCACTGTTCTATGTTCTACATACTGAATAATCCACACACCCTGTTGTTCTATCATTGAGAGAGTTTGAGTAATTCAATGCAGGTGGAGACTGCAGAATTTATATGAAATCCACAGAATGTTGTTCCCTATTTCTCTAGGCTTTCAATCTTTATGGAATCTACATATCTCATTTTTCCAAACATATATTCTCTGAATAGATTTATCAAAATATACTTGCACTGAAGCTAAAGGTGCAAAACTATATTTTCCAGCTGGTTTTATAGTTCGCATATTTAGGAGCGTTTGTCGGCACTGGGCCTGTACTCGCTGGAGGTTAGAAGGATGAGGGGGAGACCTCATTGAAACACACAAAATAGTGAAGGGCCTGGATAGAGTGGATGTGGCAAGCCTGTTTCCACTAGTGGCAGAGTCGGCCTTTTGGCTAAGATCAAGTGTAGTATCTGTTCTTTTTGTGAAAGAGACTATCTGTTCTTATCAGAACAGTTCTGGCGGTTCCTTGGGGACAAGGGCCGTGGATTGCGGAGCGAAATCGTTGAGGAGTCGGTCGGCTGCAGGCTTAGAGGTGGATCCATGCTGGTTGGGAAACCAACCTAACACCTTATTCAGCCACAATGTCAGCAGGAGCAGGAGCAGGAGTGCAGGGTAATTCGGAATACCCTGCGAATAAGCGTCAAGGACCTCAGCAAGGGGAACCCCTTCTCACGAGACCTGTTCGTGAAGAAGGTCTTGCTAGAGGCCTGCAAATTTGAGGCCAAGGACATCTACTGCCTCCAGGATTTTCCGGGTAACGGATATTTTGATGTTACCTTCAAGTATCCAACGGGATGGCAGAAGGTGATGGAAGTCTTCCGGGAGAGGGGAAATGAAGCTCCGCTGTCGCTGCTGAAAGTGCAGCCGCTCTTCACCCTCCCCACCCAGAAGGAAAGGTTCATCACGGTGCACATGTTTAACCCACATGTGCCCGTAGTGGATGTCCTCACCTTCCTTGCTCGCTACGTTGAGGGAACAGGAGACTGTGTGGACGGGACTTGGACCAGCAAGCGGCAAGTCAAGGTAAAGCTGAGGGTGGACAAGGATGGAGAAATCGTCCACCCCCCCCTCGGTTTTTGCGATTGGAGGAAACCGAGGGTACTTGAGCTATGTAGGGCAACCCAGGCTGTGCAGGAAATGCAACAAGCCTGGGCATGTGATGGCCCAATGCACTGCAGTTGTCTGCAAAAACTGCAAGATGGAGGGCCACGAGACAAAGGACTGTCAGGCCAGCAAGAACTGCAACCTGTGCGGGGAGGCAGGCCAACGTTTACAGGGCTTGCCCTAAAAGAGCCTGCACCTACGCACAGGCAACAAGAGGGGTTGCTGCCAGCACCCCAAAGGGGGGTGAGGCACCCCCCACCACTGCCAAGACCCCAGCAGAAAGAGGGAACACGGATGAGGACAGCCCGACCACCTTGAGGCCCCAAGTGCCAGAAGGAGACGCCCAGCATCCTGCCCAGGAGGGAGAGTCGATGGAGGAGGGGGGAACAGCAGGAGAAATGGACAACGGTGAAGTACAAGACGAGGGGTCAGCCCAAAGAGCCAAGGCCGGAAAGGAGTGGTAAGTCCAAAAGAAAATCACAAAAAAGGTGTCTTTCTCTTACAGAAGGCAGCAACCTCTCCTCCTCGTCGGAGGATGAGGCGACCGGGAAGTCCCAACGAGGGAGGCAGAGGAAGAAAACGGGGGAGGAAAAGGAGACCGAGAGCAGAGAAGTGGCCGAGGGGCTCCAGCCCCAGGACATCGGGAGCAGCGCAGTGGTTGAGGGGCTCCAGCCCCTGGAGACAGGAATCATCACAACGGCAAGTGGACCCCAGCTCCAGGGGACCGGGAGCAGTGCAACGGCCGATGGGCCCCAGCTCCGGGCGACCGGGAGCAGCGCAGAGGCCATTGGGCCCCAGCTCCGGGCGACCGGGAGCAGCGCAGAGGCCATTGGGCCCCAGCTCCGGGTGACCGGGAGCAGCGCAGAGGCCATTGGGCCCCAGCTCCGGGCGACCGGGAGCAGCGCAGAGGCCATTGGGCCCCAGCTCCGGGCGACCGGGAGCAGCGCAGAGGCCATTGGGCCCCAGCTACAGAAGACAAAGGAAGCGGCATGCCCAAAAGGGGGTGGAACGAGAAGGCCCCCCCCAACGACAACTTTGGTTACGCCACCTGATACTCACCTCACCGCTGGATTCCTGAGCCCAGGAAAGCTGAGGCAATTCACCGAAGCGGTGGGAATGATGGGACATGGAAATGGTCAGTGACTCTAAAGACAATGGAGCTCAAACTGGGCATCTTTAAACGTGCGCAGTATAAAGAGCACTGCGCGATGTGTTAATGCCTTACAGTACCTGGCCAAGGTCAAGGCAGATGTGACTTTTCTTCAGGAGTGCGAGCTGCCACACCTCCGCTGCTATCAGAGGTGGTCGCGATGGTGGCCCCACGGACTGTCGGTGTGGTCGGGGGGAAATGACTGTCGTGCTTCCGGCCTGGGGATTTTGCTGCGGGGGGGGAACTTCGCCATCACTGAGGTCAAGGAAGTGGTTGGAGGGCGTCTCCTCGTGGTGGACGTTATGTACCGTGGCTCTCCGCTCCGGCTGATAAATGTGTATGCCTCACCCACGCAGAGCGAGCGGCTGGCCGTTCTCCAGCAGCTCCCAGTGCTGCTGGCCACGTCCCGGCAGCTCGTTCTGGCCGGTGACTTCAACTGCATCATTGATGCGGCTGGACGATCCGGCAGTGCCGACAGCAGACTGGACAGCACGTCCAAGTTCCTGATGGAGATGGTAAAAGACGCAAAGCTGCGTGACGCCTTCAGCGACCCTGCAGGCGGGTCCCAGCCGCGGTTCACCTGGTCGAGATCGGACGGTTTAGCCCGATCTCGGATAGACTTCGTCTTCACGACGAAGGCCGTCACGGTGAGACACACTGACCTCACGCCAGTGTTCTTCTCCAACCACTGCCTCCTTCAGGCTTCCTGTCACCTACGGGAGGACCGGAAGGCAGGCAGAGGGACGTGGAAGTTAAACATGAAACTGTTGACCCCAGAGAATGTTGAGGAGCTAAAGAGGGACTACGCATGTTGGAGAACAGTGAAGCCCCTCTTTGACTCCCCCACACTCTGGTGGGAAGCAACCAAGGAGAACATTAAGAGGTTCTTCATAATTAAAGGGGTTCAGAGAGCAAGACAGAGTCAGAGGGAATTGTGCCAACTCCAGACAGATTTGCAGCAACTGCTCCTTCTGCAGTCGAGCGGGGTGGATGTGAGGGAGGAACTTAGAGAGTTGAAGGACCGGCAAGCTCAGCTCTTCACCTCTGAATCCTCCAAGATCATCTTCCGATCTAGGGTCCACCATGTGGAGCAGGATGAGACGTGCTCACGTTTCTTCTTCCATAAGGTTCACAGGGGGAGCTCTGTGATGAACAGCCTTAGGGAGGAGGACGGCACGGTAGCATCCTCACACAGACATACTGAGGATCTGCAAATCCTTTTACACAGATTTGTACGACCAAAAGACCACAGACAGTACCTCCTCCCAGAACTTCCTGTCCTCAATCATGGAGGTCTTGGAGGACAGCAAGCGGGAGTGTCTGGACCAACCACTGACCCTAGAGGAGCTGACTGGCTCCATCCGTTCCTTTGACTCGAATAAAAACTCCCGGAAGCGATGGCTTACCGGCTGAGTTGTATTTGGCTCTGTGGGACTGGATGGGCCCAGACCTGCTAGAAGTGTACAACGACATGCTTCTGGCCGGTAGCATGTCAGACTCCATGAGGAAGGGCAACATCACCCTAATCTACAAGCAGAAGGGGGAGATGAAGGACATAAAGAATTGGAGACCCATAACACTCTTGAATGTAGACTACAAGATCCTGTCCAAGGCCATCGCCAACCGGGCCAAGTCTGCTCTGGGACAGGTGATCCACCCGGACCAAACCTGTGCTGTACCTGGCAGGAAAATCTCAGACAGCCTAGCGCTGCTGAGAGATACCATCGCCTACGTGCAGGACAGACGGGTGGATGCCTGCCTAGTCAGCTTGGACCAGGAGAAGGCCTTCGACAGGATTTCGCACACGTACATGAGGGACGTGCTCTCCAAAATGGGTTTTGGGGAGGGAATTAGGAATTGGATCAAACTGCTCTACACCAACATCCGTAGTGCAGTCCAAATCAATGGGTGGGAATCAGACAGTTTCCCTGTAAGGTCTGGAGTCAGGCAGGGTTGCCCTCTCTCTCCTGTCTTGTTTGTCTGCTGTATTGAACCTTTTGCTGAATCCATCAGGAAGGATGCGAGCATAAGAGGAGTGACATTGCCAGGCAGTGGGGGCATTCAAGTAAAGACCTCCCTGTACATGGACGATGTCGCTGTCTTCTGCTCGGATCCAGGGTCGGTTCGCAGACTGATTAGTATCTGCGCCCAGTTTGAGTCGGCCACGGGAGCCAGGGTGAACCGCAGGAAGAGCGAGGCCATGCTCTTTGGCAACTGGCCTGACAGATCTTCCGTCCCCTTCACCATCAAGCCTGACTTCTTGAAGGTGCTGGGGATCTGGTTCGGGGGGTCTGAGGCATGTAACAAAAATTGGCTGGAGCGGATAGCCAGGGTGGGGAGGAAGCTGGAGCTGTGGAGGCAACGCTCCCTCTCCATAACGGGAAAGAATTTGGTCATCAGGTGTGAGGTGCTCTCGGGGCTGCTGTACTTGGCACAAGTGTGGCCTGTCCCCCCCTCCTACGCCACAGGGATCACCCGGGCCATCTTCCAGTTCATCTGGGGGTCGAGGATGGACCGGGTGCGACGGGCCACAATGTACAAGTCGGCAGACAACGGGGGTAAAAGCGTGCCCAACGTCGCCCTCATTCTGATGGCCACCTTCGTGTGTGGCTGCATCAGGCGGAGTGTAGAGCCAAGGCACGTGGGCACCAAGTGTCACTACCTGCTGAGGTTCTACCTGTCCCCGGTGTTGAGAAGGATGGGCCTGGCGCAGGTGCCACGCGATGGGCCTGGCGCAGGTGCCACGCAATGTGCCAGTCAGCTGGACATTGCCGCCCCATCTGTCGTCGGTGGAAGGGTTCTTCCGGACCAACACCTTTGACCACATGTCCATCGGGCAGTGGTCAGCACAGAATGTCCTGCAGGCACTGCAGGGAAAGGACTCTATGGACCCGGTGGCGTGGTTACCTGAGCAGACTGCCCAGCTCGTCTGGCAAAATGCCTCATCGCCAGAACTCACCAACAAGCACCAAGACCTGGCTTGGCTGGCGGTGAGGGGAGCCCTCCCAGTCAGATCCTTCCTGCATCGTCGGAACCTCACTACCAGCGCACGCTGCCCCTCGGGACGGCTGCTATGGCGAGGAGACGGTTTGCCCACCTCTTTACAGAGTGTGGGTTTGCAAAAAGAGTCTGGAGAAAAATGCAAGGGTCCCTGGTACGCTTTATCCCGCACAGCTCCGTCACAGAGGACTCTGTGATTTACGGACTGTTCCCAGGGACACATTCAGAGGCTGACATCGAGTGCTGCTGGAGGGTCATCAACTCGGTAAAAGACGCCCTTTGGTCTGCCCGAGCATTGTTCACCACCCAGCAGAGTGAGATGTCCGTCAGGGAATGTTGCCGACTGGCCCGCTGCAGACTGCAGGAGTACGTGCTGAGGGACGCACTGAAGCTCGGTGCAGCCAACGCCAAGGCTCGGTGGGGGAGGGCCACAGTCTAAGGCCCTTCTGCTGCTGGACATGGGGGGTACGGTATGGTGGAGACACCACTCAATATAAGGGAAGGTATCCCACGCCATTGTGGCACGAGTGGGGGACTGATTTGTGGAAATTATGGGGGAAAGAAATGTCTAAACTGTATTGATCTATTGTACAGCCTCCGAAAATGTCGGATGGATTTTCTGCAAGGTTAATGTATTGTATATATTTATCATTCGAATAAAGTATATTTTGAAATTAAAAAAAAAAACTAGTGGCAGAGTCTAGGACCAGAGGCACAGCCTCAGAATTAAACGACATCCTTTTCGGAAAAAGATGAGGAGGAATTTATTTAGTCAGGGTGTGGTGAATCTGTGGAATTCTTTGCCTCAGAAGGCTGTGGAGGCCAAGTCAGTAGATATTTTTAAGGTGGAGATAGATAGAATCTTGATTAGTACGGGTGTCAGGGGTTATGGGGAGAAGGCAGGAGAATGGGGTTAGGAGGGAGAGATAGATCAGCCATGATTGAATGGCGGAGTAGACAAAGAAGGTCTCGACCTGAAACGTCGCCCATTCCTTCTCTCCGTAGATGCTGCCGCACCCACTGAGTTTCTCCAGCATTTAGTGTCTGCCTTCGGCAGAGTAGACGTGATGGGCCAAATGGCCTGATTCTGCTCCTATCACATGACATTATGACCTTGTGTACATTCACACTGAGGCATAGAGTTATTTTAGTTTAGAGATACAGCTTGGAAACAGGCCCTTCGGCCCACCGAGCCCACGCTGACCAGCGATCGCCCCGTACACGAATACTGTCGTACACATCAGGGATAATTGAACCATATAACCATATAACCATATAACAATTACAGCACGGAAACAGGCCCTCTCGGCCCTTCCAGTCCGTGCCGACCATTTGTTTTCCCCTAGTCCCATCTACCTGCACTCAGACCATACCCCTCCATTCCCTTCACGTCCATATACCTATCCACTTTACATTTAAATGTTAAAATCGATCCTGCCTCCACCACTTCTGCTGGAAGCTCATTCCACACAGCCACCACCCTCTGAGTAAAGAAGTTCCCCCTCACGTTACCCCAAAACTTCTGTCCCTTAATTCTCATGTCATGCCCTCTTGTTTGAATCTTCCCTACCCTCAATGGGAAAAACGTATCCACGTCAACTCTGTCTATCCCTTTCATCATTTTAAAAACCTCAATCAAGTCGCCCCTTAACCTGCTGCGCTCCAAAGAATAAAGACCTAACTTGTTCAACCTTTCTCTGTAACATAGTTGCTGGAACCCTGGCAACATTCTAGTAATTTACAATTTTACCAAAGCCAAACCAGCACGTCTTGTGGGACGAAACTGAAGATCTCGGAGAAAACGTACAAACTCCATACGGACAGCACCCGTAGTCAGGATGGAACCCGGTCTCTGGTTCTATGAGGCACGATGCCACATATAATGTAACAGACTGCATGACTGCATACAGAAATCCAGTGTCAAATATGCTGAAGTATCGGAGGGTCGGACTGTATTTGCATCCTCAGAGACCGTATTTCAGCGAGCTTTTGTTTCTGGAGCAGTAATATCTGTTTTTATGAACTCAGTCATCACATCTTGACAATTTGCCGTCAGCAGCCTGAAGAAGACAAAAGAAATATAAGCTGGATTTTTGAAGTTATTTGTCAAGAGAGACCTTTTATCACAAGTTAAGAATGCCTCAGACGTTCTCTCTCTGTAGATTTAAACTCATTATCAATAATAGCGTAGAGTCCAAAGTAGAGTCTGATCAAGGCAGGCTGAGTTTAACGTTCTCTTGCAGAAGGTATTTGAAAGAGGATTTGACAGCAAGGGGTCTGGAAGTCTATTATAGTTATCGCCACGACTGTGTTTGAGGATGTTGACATTGTGTAGCACAATAAGAACCTTTGTTTCTGTTGCAATGTCCGCTCCTTATATAATGCAGCCGTCAACGCTACACCCTTCTCTGCCATTTGCCCAGCATCTGGGCTCAGACCCAAATAAACTACAAGTTTAGAGGAAATCAAGTTCAAGTTACATATACTGCGCTGTGCGGTGCTGGCTCGAAGGGCCGAATGGCCTACTATTGTCTATTAATTGTCACATTGCGTCTATTGTCTATTAATTGTCACATGCACCAATTGGTACAGTGAGATTTGAGTTATAATAGACAATAGGTGCAGGAGGAGGCCATTCGGCCGTTCGAGCCAACACCGCCATTCAATGTGACCATGGCTGATCATCCCCAATCAGTACCCCGTTCCTGCCTTCTCCCCATATCCCCTGACTCCGCTATCTTTAAGAGCCCCTTCTAGCTCTCTCTTGAAAGCATCCAGAGAACCGGCCCCCACCGCCCTCTGAGGCAGAGAATTCCACAGACTCACCACTCTCTGTGTGAAAAAGTGTTTCCTCGTCTCCGTTCTAAATGGCTTACTCCTTATTCTTAAACTGTGGCCCCTGGTTCTGGACTCCCCCAACATCGGGAACATGTTTCCTGCCTCTAGCGTGTCCAAGCTCTTAACAATCTTAGGTAGACAAAAGTGCTGGAGAAACTCAGTGAGCGTGGCAGCACCTATGAAGCGAAGGAAATAGGCAATGTTTCAGGCCAAAACCCTTCTTCAGACTCGATAATAATCTTATATGTTTCAATGAGATATCCTCTCATCTTTCTAAACTCCTTTCTCAGAGAGAGTATACAAGCCCAACCGCTCCATTCTCTCAGCATGTGACATTCCCGCCATCCCGGGAATTAACCTGGTGAACCTACGTCATACGAATAAAAAGAACACAATACAACGATAGGGTTTAACATGAACATCCCCCACAGCGGAATCAGCGTTTCCCACTGTGAGGGAAGGCACTAAAGTTCAGTCATCTTCCTCTTTGTTCACCCGTGGTCGGGGCCTTTGAACCCTCGCAGTCGCCGCTACGGACGGCCCGATGTTTCAGGCCCTCTCGCCGGGATGATCGGAGTTCCGACATCGGAACGGAAGATCACTCTCAGTGGCATGGAGTTTCTGAATCGGCCGCATCCGACCGAAGACCGCGACTCAGAAATACCTCGTCTGAATAGAGTTTGCAAGTTGAATCGGTGGTAAAGCAGGCAAATGCAATGTTAGCATGTATTTCAGGAGGACTGGAGTATTAAAACACGGCATGTTGGCCTTCATGACAAGAGGAGTTGAGTATAGAAGCAAAGAGGTCCTTTTGCAGCTGTACAGAGCCCTAGTGAGACCACACCTGGAGTATTGTGTACAGTTTTAATCCCCTAATTTGAGAAAGGACATTTTACCTATTGAGGGAGTGCAGCGTAGGGTTACAAGGTTAATTCCCGGCATGGCGGGATGTCATATGCTGAGGGAATGGAGCAGCTGGGCTTGTACACTCTGGAATTTAGAAGGTTGAGAGGGGATCAAACCCTTATAAGATCATTAAGGGTTTGGACACGATGTTGGGGCAGTTCAGAACCAGGGGCCACAGTTTAAGAATAAGGGGTAAGCCATTTAGAACGGAGATGAGGAA
Organism: Okamejei kenojei; assembly: GCA_035221665.1. Classification (NCBI taxonomy): domain Eukaryota; kingdom Metazoa; phylum Chordata; class Chondrichthyes; order Rajiformes; family Rajidae; genus Okamejei; species Okamejei kenojei. The sequence continues at coordinate 2,981,419 of CM069133.1, forward strand.
ACACTTTTTCTCACAGAGAGTGGTGAGTCTGTGGAATTCTCTGCCTCAGAGGGCGGTGGAGGCAGGTTCTCTGGATACTTTCAAGAGAGAGCTAGATAGGGCTCTTAAAGATAGTGGAGTCAGGGGATTTGGGTAGAAGGCAGGAACGGGGTACTGATTGGGGATGATCAGCCATGATCACATTGAATGGCGGTGCTGGCTCGAAGGGCCGAATGGCCTCCTCCTGCACCTATTGTCTATTGTCTAATATGCTGAGGCTTTATTGTTTAGACATACAGCACAGAAACAGGCGCTTCGACCCACCAAGTACACGCCAACAACGATCCCACCACACTTACACTATCCTACTGATAATAGGGACAATTTACATTTATACCAATCCTGACTACATAGAAACATAGAAACATAGAAATTAGGTGCAGGAGTAGGCCATTCGGCCCTTCGAGCCTGCACCACCATTCAATATGATCATGGCTGATCATCCAACTCAGTATCCTGTAACTGCCTTCTCTCCATACCCTCTGATCCCCTAAGCCACAAGGGCCACATCTAACTCCTTCTTAAATATAGCCAATGAACTGGCCTCAACTACCCTCTGTGGCAGAGAGTTCCAGAGACTCACCACTCTCTGTGTGAAAAAAGTCTTTCTCATCTCGGTCTTAAAGGATTTCCCCCTTATCCTTAAGCTGTGACCCCTTGTCCTGGACTTCCTCAACATCGGGAACAATCTTCCTGCATCTAGCCTGTCCAACCCCTTAAGAATTTTGTAAGTTTTTATAAGATCCCCTCTCAATCTCCTAAATTCCAGAGAGTATAAACCGAGTCTATCCAGTCTTTCTTCATAAGACAGTCCTGACATCCCAGGAACCTTCTCTGCACGCTCTCTATGGCAATAATGTCCTTCCTCAGATTTGGAGACCAAAACTGTACGCAATACTCTCACCAAGACCCTGTACAACTGAAGTAGAACCTCCCTGCTCTTGTACTCAAATCCTTTTGCTATGAAAGCTAACATACCATTTGCTTTCTTCACTGCCTGCTGCACCTGCATACCTACTTTCAATGACTGGTGTACCATGACACCCAGGTCTCGTTGCATTTCCCTTTTTCCTAATCGGCCACCATTCAGACAATAGTCTGCCTTCCTGTTTTTGCCACCAAAGTGGATAACCTCACATTTATCCACATTATACTGCATCTGCCAAACATTTGCCCACTCACCCGGCCTATCCAAGTCACCTTGCAGCCTCCTAGCATCCTCCTCACAGCTAACACTGCCCCCCAGCTTAGTGTCATCTGCAAACTTGGAGATATTGCATTCAATTCCCTCATCCAGATCATTAATATATATTGTAAATAGCTGGGGTCCCAGCACTGAGCCCTGCGGTACCCCACTAGTCACTGCCTGCCATTGTGAAAAGGACCCGTTTACTCCTACTCTTTGCTTCCTGTTTACCAGCCAGTTCTCTATCCACATCAATACTGAGCCCCTAATACTACGGGTGCTGTCTGTACGGAGCTTGTACATTCTCCCCGTGACCTGCGTGGTTTTTTTCTGAGATCTCCGGTTTCCTTCCACACTCCAAAGACGTACAGGTTTGAAGGTCATTTGGCTCAGTATAAGTGTAAACTGTCCCTAGTGTGTGTAGGATAGCGTTAGTGTGCGGGATCGCTAGTCGGCGCGGACCTGGTGCGCCGAAGGGCCTGTTCCCGTGCTGTCTCTCTAAAACTAAACTAAGTCCGCAGAATAAATAATGACCTTGCAAATCTACAAAGAAGACATGTGTGGGCAGATGTTTCAGTTCTTGCATTAGTCAATAAATTGAAAATATTTGTCAGGAAGGGTGTTTAATGAGATAGATGTTGCTATTCAAATCAATGATGTGAAAAATGGTGCAGAGTTTTTAGAATGACACATCAAAAGGCAGATATTTTTCAAGTTGCTGTTCCGTGTGTACAATTCAGATAGGTATTTAGATGTCTTCTGAAAAATGCTCGTCACTGGAGTATCATGTCGACTGGCAGCATTTAATGTTATTACAGCAGTTATTTCAAAAGATCAATCAATCCTGGCCAGCATTAAATGAAACGAGACACAGTGGGCCAGGCAGCATCTGTGGAGAACATGGATAGGTGACGTTTCACAGAGTGCTGGAGTAACTCAGCGGGCCAGGCAGCATCTGTGGAGAACATGGATAGGTGACGTTTCACAGAGTGCTGGAGTAACTCAGCGGGTCAGGCAGCATCTGTGGAGAACATGGATAGGTGACGTTTCACAGAGTGCTGGAGTAACTCAGCGGGTCAGGCAGCATCTGTGGAGAACATTGATAGGTGACGTTTCACAGAGTGCTGGAGTAACTCAGCGGGTCAGGCAGCATCTGTGGAGAACATGGATAGGTGACGTTTCACAGAGTGCTGGAGTAACTCAGCAGGTCAGGCAGCATCTGTGGAGAACACGGATAGGTGACATTTAGCCGGAGGGAGGGATATGGGTGAAGGAGAGTGGGAGAGTGGGGGAATGGGAGTGCAGGGATTCAAATATGTGGAACGTGCTATGCTGCATTTCTGTTGCATGCATCATCTTATAAATGCAAGAATCTGCATATATCATGGGGCGGTCACGGTGGCGCAGCGGTAGAGTTGCTGCCTCACAGCGCCAGAGACCCGGGTTCCATCCTGACTACGGGTGCTGTCTGTACGGAGTTTGCACGTTCTCCCCATGACCTGTGTGGGTTTTCTCTGAGATTTTCCGTTTCCTCCCACACTCCAAAGACATACAGATTTGTTGCTAATTGGCTTGGTATAAAAATGCCGGCGGGTGAGGCAGCATCTATGGAGAGAAGGAATAGGTGACGTTTCTGGTCGAGACCCTTCTTCAGACTGAAGGAATAGGCGATGTTTCAGGTCGAGACCCTTCTTCAGTCTGAAGAAGGGTCTCGACCCGAAACGTCACCTATTCCTTCGCTCCATAGATGCTGCCTCACCCGCTGAGTTCCTCCAACATTTTTGGCTACCTTTGATTTTTCCAGCATCTGCAGTTCTTTCTTAAACAACGGCTTGGTATAAAAGTAATTTGTCCCTAGTGCGTGTAGGGTAGGGCTAGTGTGGTGGGATCGCCGGTCGGTGCGGACTCAGTGCATGAAGGGCCTGTTTACACGCTGTATCTCTAAACTAAACTGAAGCTTAATAGCTTTGTTAAAATAGCAAGTGACAACATTTCATTGCAGTGGACCTCCAGTGCATCTTCTCCTGGGTCTGATTCCTTCAGGGTATGTTTTGTTTTCCGTGCTGCCCTGTTTTTACTGGATTAGTGGTACTCCTGGCCACGTACCCAAGGACTGCTCCTTCCCCAAACAATTAACGCTGGAAAATGGTGCAGACGCTCTCCACATTCCCAACGGCTTGTTCATCGTTACGTTGTGTAATTTCTTTCTTAGAGTTGAAACCACGAGATAACATCTCACTTAGAATCCTCGCTGCTGAGGTAGATCTGTTAACGCTGTAAGGTTAATCCAGCAAAAAATGATTCTATTGTGACAGAGAGCAGAAACGTCCTTGATTTAGTTTAGTTTAGTTTCAGACACAGCGTGGAAACAGGCCCTTCGGCCCACTGGGTCCGTGCCGACCAGCGATCCCCCCTCCGCACACTAACACTATCCTACACCCACTAGGGACAATTTTTACATTTATACCAAGCCAATTAACTTACAAACCTGCACGTCTTTGGAGTGTGGGAGGAAACCGAAGATCTCAGAGAGAAAACCCACGCAGGTCACGGGGAGAACGTGCAAACTCCGTACAGACAGCACCATAGTCAGGATGGAACCGGGGTCTCTGGCGCTGTGAGGCAGCAACTCTGCCGCTGCGCCACCGTGACGCTCAGTCTTAGGTAGATTTATCAACACCGCCAGGGACAGTCAACAAAAATGATTCTGTCATGGCACAATGGAGGAAGAAAGAACTGCAGATGCTGGTTTATACCAAAGATAGACACAACATGCTGGAGTAACTCAGCAGGCAGCGTCTCTGGATAGAAAGGATTGGTGATGTTTCGGGGCGAGACCCTTTTGCAGTGGGCATCTTGATGTGCTGTATTCACACTCTGGACCTGTTTCCACGCTCTATCTTTCCAAAGTCTAAAGTCAATCTGAAGCAGGGTCCCGACTCGAAAAGTCACCTGTGTAAGACCAGTGCAAAAATATTCACTGGCAACGGAAAAATACTGGCAGAGCAAATATACTCAAAGTGCAAAAATACTCACCATGAAAAAGTACTCACAGTCAAAAAATACTGTTTGTGCAAAAATACTGTTTGTGCAAAAATACTCAGTGTGTAAAAATACTCAGTGTGTAAAAATACTGGTTGTGCAAAAATACTCACTGTGCAAAAATACTCACCATGCAAAAATACTCAGTGTGTAAAAATACTCAGTGTGTAAAAATACTCAGTGTGTAAAAATACTGGTTGTGCAAAAATACTCACTGTGCAAAAATACTCACCATGCAAAAATACTCAGTGTGTAAAAATACTCAGTGTGTAAAAATACTCGTCGTGCAAAAATACTTGTGTGCAAAAATACTCACTGCTAAATCAGTGGACAAATATCTGCAGTACAAAAATAGTGCAAAAATGCTCACAGTGTAAAGATAGTGCAAACACAATTAAAGTGCAAAAGTACTGGCAGAGCAAGTCTTGTAAATGAAAAGGTCTTCCTTCCTTTTTCTTCACCTCCTGTCATGATTTCTGTCTCAAGTCAGTTTTACCACCAGTGAATGACCTTCGAAGAGTTAATATTTTGCTCCCAATTGACATTAAAATTCTGGTATGTGATTCCAGATTAAAAATTAAATTTGCCTGAATATTTTACTTTGGAAGATTTAATTAGATTATTATTTGCTAATAAATTATATAGGCAAAAGTCAAAGTCCTTGAAACATAAGGGCAATACGCAGAGGTAACGAGCAAGTGGTGTCTGATCAATTTAATTCTGAACTGGCAGCCTGCTCTTTGCGTCAGTACTTGCTTCTTCCATTAACAACCTGTGCAAGGCTTCTGTTCATTTAGTTTAGTTTAGAGGCACAACGTGGAAACAGGCCCTTCGGCCCCCCGGCTCGGTGCAGACCAGCGGTCACCCCGTGCACTACCACTGTCCCACACCCACTAGGGACAATTTACAACCTTTACCGAAGCCAATTAAACGACAAACCAGCATATGCAATATATATAAGCATCTGGATAAACAGGGTCTGATCAGGAACAGTCAACATGGATTTGTGCCGGGAAGGTCATGTTTGACAAACCTTCTTGAATTTTTTGAAGTGGTAACTAGGGAAATTGATGAGGGTAAAGCAGTGGATGTTGTCTATATGGATTTCAGTGAGGCCTTTGACAAGGTTCCCCATGGAAGGTTGGTTCAGAAGGTTCAATCTTTGGGTGTTAATGGCGGAGTAGCAAGATGGATTCAACAGTGGCTGAATGGGAGATGTCAGAGAGTAATGGTGGATGGCTGTTTGTCAGGTTGGAAGCCGGTGACCAGTGGGGTGCCTCAGGGATCTGTGTTGGGTCCACTGTTGTTTGTCATGTAGATCAATGATCTGGATGATGGGGTGGAAAATTGGATAAGTAAGTATGCAGATGATACTAAGATAGGTGGTGTTGTGGATAATGAAGTAGATTTTCAAAGTCTACAGAGAGATTTGGGCCATTTGGAAAAGTGGGCTGAAAGATGGCAGATGGAGTTTAATGCTGTTAAGTGTGAAGTGCTACATCTTGGCAGGACAAATCAAAATAGGACGTACATGGTAAATGGTAGGGAATTGAGGAATGCTGTGGAACAGAGAGATCTAGGAATAACTGTGCATAGTTCCCTGAAGGTGGAATCGCATGTAGATAGGGTGGTAAAGAAAGCCTTTGGTGTGCTGGCCTTTATAAATCAGAGCATTGAATATAGGAGTAGGGAAGTAATGTTACAATTGTACAAGGCATTGGTAAGACCAATTCTGGAGTATGGTGTACAATTTTGGTCGCCTAATTATAGGAAGGATGTCAACAAAATAGAGACAATACAGAGGAGATTTACTAGAATGTTGCCTGGGTTCCAGCAACTATGTTACAGAGAAAGGTTGAACAAGTTAGGTCTTTATTCTTTGGAGCGCAGAAGGTTAAGGGGGGACTTGATTGAGGTCTTTAAAATGATGACAGGGATAGACAGAGTTGACGTGGATAAGCTTTTCCCTTTGAGGGTAGGGAAGATTCAAACAAGAGGGCATGACATGAGAATTAAGGGACAGAAGTTTAGGGGTAACGTGAGGGGGAACTTCTTTACTCAGAGGGTGGTGGCTGTGTGGAATGAGCTTCCAGCAGGAGTGGTGGAGGCAGGATCGATTTTAACATTTAAAAATAAAGTGGATAGGTGTATGGTCGGGAAGGGAATGGAGGGGTATGGTCTGAGTGCAGGTAGATGGGACTAGGGGAAAACAAATGGTCGGCACGGACTGGAAGGGCCGTGAGGGCCTGTTTCCGTGCTGTAATTGTTATATGGATATATGTGGGGGGAAACCAGAGTGCCCGGAGAAAACCCACGCGGGTCACGGGAAAAACGTACAAACTGCGTACAGACAACACCCGTATTCGGGATTGAACCCGGGTCTCTGGTGCTGTGAGACAGCAACGCCATAGTGCCACCGAATTCGGCATTCGACAACACAATCGTTCCTGCAATCTGAAAATGCATAGTCATAAAATTACCGGCCGTTGATCCAGGTACATGAGTTTATATCTCACTGAGGCTACCAGCAAATAAAAACTCAAGTAATTATGTTAAAAAGTGAAAAATGTGAATGGCACCTTGGCCTTAAGAGGAGTTGGGTATGGGAGCAAAGAGGTCCTCCTGCAGTTGTACAGGGCCCTAGTGAGACCACACCTGGAGTATTGTGTGCAGTTTTGGCCCCCTAATTTGAGGAAGGACATTCTTGCTATTGAGGGAGTGCAGCGTAGGCTTACAAGGTTAATTCCCGGGATGGTGGGACTGTCATATGCTGAGAGGACGGAGCAGCTGGGCTTGTACACTCTGGAGTTTAGAGGGATGAGAGGATCTCATTGAAACATATAAGATCGTTAAGGGTTTGGACAGGCTAGAGGCAGGAAACATGTTCCCGATGTTGGGGGAGTCCAGAACCAGGGGCCACAGTTTAAGAATAAGGGGTGAGCCATTTAGAACGGAGACAAAGAAAAACATACAGAGTTGTGAGTCTAGAATTCTCTGCCTCAGAGGGTGGTGGAGGCCGGCTCTCTGGATACTTTCAAGAGAGAGCTAGATAGGGCTCTAAAAGATAGCGGAGTCAGGCGATATGGGGAGAAGGCAGGAACGGGGTACTGATTGGGGATGATCAGCCATGATCACATTGAATGGCGGTGCTGGCTCGAAGGGCCGAATGGCCTACTCCTGCGCCTATTGTCTATTGTCTATTGTTGGGGTCAGTGAGGGTAGACTCTGGCCATTGTTTCGGGTCTTTAACAATTGTTTGGATATGGGTGGTCCAGGCCAAGTTGCTGGTGATATTTAGGCCTAGGAGTTTGAAGCTTTCAACCATCACTATCATTGCTGTTCCTCTACCTTCAAATTGCTATCGGGGGAACTACGGTACAATCCCATCAGAGTGGTCGCACAGTTCTTATTTTTGAACTCTACCCATTCTGTATCTTCTCAGAGAACAAATCCTCCTATATGCGGCACGGAGGTGCAGTGATAGAGTTGCTGCCTCACAGCGCCAGAGACCCGGGTTCAATCCTAACTACGGGTGCTGTCTGTACGGAGTTTGCACGCTCTCCCCGTGACCTGTGTGGGATTTTTCCCCAAGATCTTCGGTTTCCTCCCACACTCCAAAGACGCACAGGTTTGTAGGTGAATCGGCTTGGTATAAATGCAAAAATATTGTCCGTAGTATGTGTAGGATAGTGTTAGTGTGCGGGGGTCGCAGGCCGGTGCGGACTCGGTGGGCCGAAGGGCCTGTTTCCACCCTGTATCTACAAACAAAAGTAAACCATGTGCTGTCTAAGTGTCACTGTGCCTGTCTCTATGATCAGTAGCGTATTTGTGGAATTCCCTGCCTCAGAGGGCAGTTGAGGCCTAATCACTGGATGGATTTAAGAGAGAGTTAGATAGAGCTCTAGGGGCTACTGGAGTCAAGGGATATGGGGAGAAGGCAGGCACGGGTTATTGATTGGGGACAATCAGCTATGATCACAATGAATGGCGGTGCTGGCTCGAAGGGCCGAATGGCCTCCTCCTGCACCTAATTTCTATATTTCTATGTTATGTAACTCCGCCACCTCTTGTCCCTCCCTCTCCATCATGTCTAAAACATCAAACTCCAGGCACGCTGAGCCGCCCATCCTCATTGCCACAACGCGATAGTCACAAGATAGACACAAAATGCTGGAGTAACTCAATGGGTCAGACAGCATTGCAGGCAGAGGCCACTCCCTCTTCTCCCCTCTCCCATCGGACAAGAGGTACAGAAGTGTGAAAACGCACACCTCCAGCATCAGGGTAGCAAAAAATGCTGGAGGAACTCAGCAGGTGAGGCAGCATCTTTGGTGCGAAGGAATAGGCAACATTTCGGGTCGAGACCCTTCTTCAAAATTCACACCTCCAGAGTCATGGACAGTTTCTTCCCAGCTGTTATCAGGCAACAGAACCATCCTACAACAACTAGAGACCAATTGGTTTCCCTAAAGGGCCTGTCCCTTTTGGCGATTTTTTTTCGGTGACTGCCAGCGTCATATCAGGGTCGCCAAAAGATTTTGAACATTTCAAAATCCAGCGGCGACAAAAAAAAATGGTGCGACACCTGAAAAATCAACGTGCGTCAATACGTCGTCACGCCGTGAATTTTTCAGTGACCTGATGCGTCAGTCAATGATGCCGGCAGTTGCCAAAAAAACTGCCAAGTGGGACAGTCCCTTCACACTATCTGTGATCGGACTTTACCGGCTTTACCTCGCACTAAACGTTACTCCCTTATCCTGTATCTGTACACTGTGAATGGCTCGATTGTAATCATGTATTGTCTTTCCGCTGACTGGTTAGCACGCAACAGAAGCTTTTCACTGTACCTCGGTACACGGGACAATAAACTAAGCTGAACTAAAACTAAACTAAATTAAAATGAAACTATTGCGAGAATATCAGTTGTCACAGTCATGGAAATGTATTATAGTTATACAGTAAATTGTGTGTATAATATGTGCAGAACATAGTGTTGTAGCATTATAGACTTGCAGTTCCAGAGAAAAACACGAGGGTTTGGAATGAGGTAGGTTGGAAGATTGGGAGTACACCCTGGCTTATGGGATATCTTCAAACGAGTTGTAAGAAACTGCAGACGCTAGAAGCATGAGCAAAACACAAAGTGCTGGAGGAACTCAGCAGGTCATGCAGCATCTGTGGAGGCAATGGTCAGAAAAATGTTGGGTCACGTCCCTTCTTCAGCGTCTCTGAGTCTGACCCTGTGCCCCAATCAATTTAGTTCAGTTTAAATTAGTTTAGAGATGCAGCGCGGAAACAGGCCTTTGGACCCACCGAGTGCACACCGACCAGCGATCCCCCGCACATGAACACTATCTACACACACTAGGGGACAGTTTACAATTTACAAATGCTTTCAAGAGAGAGCTAGATAAGGCTCTTAAAGAAAGCGGAGTCAGGGAATATGGGGAGAAGGCAGGAACGGGGTACTGATTGGGGATGATCAGCCATGATCACATTGAATGGCGGTGCTGGCTCGAAGGGTCGAATGGCCTACTCCTGCACCTATTGTCTATTGTCTATTGTACTTGAATCCAAATGTACAAATATATCCCACCCAAGCCTGACAGTGTTATGTTTGAGATTTTCCACTTGAAGGCATTAGCAGTGTCGAGGAGATGAATGGGAAAGGCAGTAATTTCATGTATTCGTGACCCCAGCATCTGTTGTTTCTGAGCACTTAAAGGGTGCAGTCCATCAAACCTCCATGCAGCTTCAGAGTGGAAGAATTGATTGCACGTAAAGCAAGTGATCTGTCTTTTCTCGTGAGCAGTGTCAGAATGTACTAGGACACTGAGATGCTAAAACTAAAAGATTAAACTCACGAAAAATGCTGTGAATCACAATGTCCTTGTGGTTTAGTTTAGTTTTAGAGATACAGCGCAGAAACAGGCCCTTCGGCCCACCGAGTCCGCATCGACCAGCGATCCCGCACACTAACACCATCCAACACACACTCGGGACAATTTACAATTATGCCAATTAACCTACAAAGCTGGACAAAAATGCTGGAGAAACTCAGCGGGTGGAGGGAAGGAAATAGGCGATGTTTCGCTCCATAGATGCTGCCTCACCCGCTGACTTTCTCCAGCATTTTTGTCTACGTTCGATTTTCCAGCATCTGCAGTTCCTTCTTAAACCTACAAAGCTGACTGTCCTTGGAGCGTGGGAGGAAACCAAAGATGTCAGATAAATCCCGCGCAGACAATTGACAACAGGTGCAGGAGCAGGCTGTTCAGCCCTTCAAACCAGCACCGCCATTCAATGTGATCACGGCTGATCATCCCCAATCAGTACCCCGTTCCTGCCTTCTCCCCATATCCCCTGACTCCGCTATCTTTAAGAGCCCTATCTAGCTCTCTCTTGAAAGTATCCAGAGAACCGGCCTCCACCACCCTCTGAGGCAGAGAATTCCACAGACTCACAACTCTCTGTGAGAAAAAGTGTTTCCTCGTCTCCGTTCTAAATGGCTTACTCCTTATTCTTAAACTATGGCCCCTGGTTCTGGACTCCCCCAACATCGAGAACATGTTTCCTGCCTCCAGTCCTGCGCAGAACGTACAAACTCCGTACAGACGGCTCCCGTAGTCGGGATGGAACCCGGGTCGTGGCGCTGTGCCACCGTGCGGCCAGTTTGAAATGGGAAACATGACCTGAAGGTTGTGTCGCATCTGGATGTTATCGCTGGGTAGCGGGAATGCAGGTGAACCCTCGCTAGAATGGACCACGGGGTTTTCGTTATTGTCGATTGTCCGCTATAGTGAGGAGGTGGAGTTGTGCAGTGTACGGTAGCCTGCTACCAGGGAAGAAGCTGTTTCTGAACCTGGACGTTACAGTTTTCAGTCTCCTGTACCTTCTTCCCGATGGTAGTAGTGGGATGAGAGCGTGGCCAGGGTGGTGTGCGTCCCTGATGATGCTGGCTGCCTTGTTGTGGCATCGTGGGCCACGGAACCGGGGGGGGGGGGGGGGGGGCGGGGTGTGCTCGAGGAGGGGGGGCTGCAGCCCCTCCACTTTTTTGGCGACATGCTTCATAACCTGAAATTATCCGGTCGCAACGCCAAACGTAGGCTTGGCGATCGTTTCGCCAAACACCTCCGCTCGGTCCGCATTAACCAACCTGATCTCCCGGTGGCTCAGCACTTCAATGCCCCCTCCCATTCCGAATCTGACCTCTCTGTCCTGGGCCTCCTCCATGGCCCAGAGTGAGCAACACCGGAAATTGGAGGAGCAGCACCTCATATTCCGCTTGGGCAGTCTGCACCCTAGCGGCATAAACATTGACTTCCCCAATTTCCGGTAGCCCTTGCTGTCTCCTCCCCTTCTCAGCTCTCCCTCAGCCCTCTGGCTCCTCCTCTTCCTTTCTCCTTTCTTCTCCCCGCCCCTCCCCACACCCTACATCAGTCTGAAGAAGGGTTTCGGCCCAAAGCTTTGCCTATTTCCTTCGCTCCATAGATGCTGCCTCACCCGCTGAGTTTCTACCGACAAAAGCAAATAATTCTGCCAACCCTCCCCCAACTCTCGGTCACTCCGCTCCCACACTGGGTACCCCCCAAGGCCGGTGATCAGTGCTCGCTCAGCCCCCCATCCCCCACTTTCAAAAACGTCCCGCGGCCCCTGGGTAGCGCCTCCTTTCGATGGTGGGGAGGTGAGTCCCCGTGATGGAGCGGCCAGTGTCCAGCACTCTCTGTAGATCTCCTCTGTTCCTGGGCGTTCGAGTTGCCGAAGCAGGCCGTGATGCGACGGGAAGATGTGTTCTCCCCTGTACACCTGTAGAAGTTCAAGAGAGTGTTCGTCGACATAACGGACCTCCTTAATCATCGAAGGAAGTGAGACGCGGAGCAACGTTGATGGTTTTTTGTGGAAATGGTAAACAGTTTAAAAATATTCACAACATATATCAGAAGCGACATGCCAAACTATCGAAATAAAAGCTTTAAGCTTTAATGTGCAAATAACTGGGTCAAACCATGAAAGCTTCAAAAGCAGATTTGCTCTCCTCATTTATCACCCATTTTATCTTTGATGTACAGGCTTTGAACTGCGATTTTCCGTACATCGCTGATAATGGTAAAAGTTAAATGGCTAGCTTCACTTTCCCCAGTTGGGTCTGCAGCATTTCAGCCTGGTTCATTCAGTCATTTCATTATTACGACATGGCTTCAGAATTAGGCCATACAGTGCATCGAGTCTACTCCGCTATTCAATCATAGCTGATCTATCTTTTCCTCTCAAGCCCATTCTCCTGCCTTCTCCCCGTAACCCTCTCACCCTCATATCAACCTGGTGGATGTAACTATAGAATTATATAAAATTATCAGAGGAATAGCGGCACGGTCAGTAGTGTTGGAGGACGCCTGTGCGTGACTTTGTTTAACGTGGGGAGACTGGTGCACAGACAGCCACCCCACGGTCCTTGACAGATCTGGGTCAGGATCCAGTGGCATGGAGTCCAAGACGACCGGAGACCCTTTTCTGCTGCAGCCTTCATCCGCCTTCCCAGCCGTTGTGACGCTCCACTAAGGTCAGCCATCGTCCTCCGCCTGTTCCACCGTTGAGGTCTTGGTCGGATTGCTCTTTGTCAGAGACCTCCCCCTCGACCTTACCGCCATGGGTGGCCCTACCAGGAGCATCGCTCCAGACGGCATCGCTCTCAGGATCTCAGGACCACACAAGCTTCTCCACCACGACAAGGTGACAATCCACGCAGTCATAGAGTCCGAGTAATACAACCCAGTCCAACTTGCCAAAACCGACCAACATGTCCCGTCTACACTAGACCCATTTGCCTGCATTTGGTCCATATCTCTCCATACCCATCCTATCCTGTCCGAATGTCTTTTAAATGTGATCGTCCCTGCCTCAACTATGCAGCTCGTTCCATAGACCCACCACCCACTGCTTCAAAAAGTTACTCTTCAGGTCCTTATTAAATCTTCGCCCTCTCACATTAAACCTTTATCCTCCATTAAATTAAAAACTAAATATCTTCCCTCTTCGTTTTAAAGAAGGAACTGCAGATGCTGGAGAATCGAGGGTACACAAAAAGCTGGAGAAACTCAGCGGGTGCAGCAGCATCTAAGGAGCGAAGGAGATAGGCGACGTTTCGGGTCGAGACCCTTCTTCAGACTGGGGACGTTTCGGGTCGAGACCCTTCTTCAGACTGGAGAAGGGTCTCGAACCGAAACGTCGCCTATCTCCTTCGCTCCTTAGATGCTGCTGCACCCGCTGAGTTTCTCCAGCTTTTTGTGTACCCTATCTTCCCTCTTCATTGTCTGCCCTGATGTAGGCTAAAATGTTGGATGCCCTGTCCCTCCGCAGATGCTGCCTGACCAGCTGAATCCAAGGAATAGAGTCTGAACCTGCCCAACCTCTCCCTATAGCTCAGGCCCTCGAGTCAATCAACAATAGACAATAGGTGCAGGAGTAGGCCATTCGGCCCTTCGAGCCAGCACCGCCATTCAATGTGATCATGGCTGATCATCCACAATCAGTACCCCGTTCCTGCCTTCTCCCCATATCCCCTGACTCCGCCATCTTTAAGAGCCCTATCTAGCTCTCTCTTGAAAGTATCCAGAGAACCGGCCTCCACCGCCCTCTGAGGCAGAGAATTCCACAAACTCACCACTCTCTGTGAGAAAAAGTGTTTCCTTGTCTCTGTTCTAAATGGCTTACCCCTTATTCTTAAACTGTGGCCCCTGGTTCTGGACTCCCCCAACTTCCTGAACGTGTTTCCTGCCTCTGGCGTGTCCAAACCCTTAATAATCTGGCGGTGCCGGCTCGAAGGGCCGAATGGCCTCCCCCTGCACCTATTTTCTAACCTTATTTGTTTAAATAAGATCCCCTCTCATCCTTATAAATTCAAGTGTATCCAAGCCCAGCCGCTCCATTCTGTCAGCATATGACAGTCCCACCATGCCGGGAATTAACCTTGTAAACCTACGCTGCACTCACTCAGTTGCAAGAATATCCTTCCTCAAATTAGGGGACGAAAACAGGTCACAATACTCCAGGAGTCCTGGCAACGTAAGTCTTCTCTGCACCCTTTCCAGATGTATGACATCCGTCCTATAACAGGCTGACCAAAACTGAACACAATGCACGTCGCCCATACCTTCTCCATAGATGCTGACTCACCCGCTGAGTTTCTCCAACATTTTTGTCTACCTTCGATTTTTCCAGCATCTGCAGTTCTCTCTTAACCAATACATCAAACGTTGCTCACCAATGCCTTGGGCAACTGTAACATAATGTTCTAACTTCTGTACTCAATTCTCAGACCAATAATAATAATAATAAAAATAATAATAATAATAATAATAATAATAATAATAATAATAATAATAATAATAATAAATGCTTTATTGATCCCCTCAGGGAAATTCAGATAAAGGCCAATGTGCAAAAAGTTAAGCTGGAAAGTGTGCAAAGAAGATTTACGAGGATGTCGCCTGGATTTGAGGGCCTGAGCTACAGGGAGAGGTTGAGCAGGCTGGGACTCTATTCCTTGGAGCGCAGGAGGATGAGGGGTGATCATATAGAGGTGTGACAAAACATGAGAGGAATAGATCGGGCAGACGCACAGAGTCATTTGCCCAGAGTTGGGGAATCGAGGGCCAGAGGACATAGGTTTAAGTTGAGAGGGGCAAGATTTAATAGGAACCTGGGGGAGAAATCTTTCACCGAGAATGTGTTAGGTATACTAGCCACTTGTTTCGACATCACTCATGTCTGGAGTTCTCATGCCAGCACAGAAACAGACCCATCGGGACAACCTGTCCCTGCCGACCCTTTTACCCAGAGTAGGGGAATCAAAAACCAGAGGACATAGGTTTAAGGTGAGGGGAGGAAAGGTTTAACAGGAACCTGAGGAGTAACCTTTTCACACAGAGAGTGGTGGGTGTAGGGATCGAGCTGCCGGCGGAGGTAGTTAAGGCAGGGACTGTAAGTTTTTCACCACCCTCTGGCTAAAGACATTCATCATCATCTCTTTCTAAATATCTGTCCTTTAATTCTGAGGTTGTGCACTCTGGCCTAGGCTCTCCAACCACTGGATCCATGCTCTCCACGTACATGCTCTCTAGGTTTAAGCACGATTCCAGCATCTGCAGTTCCTTGTGTCTGCACAAGTCTTCAGCTGTTCTTTTAGAGTTTTAGGACATTGCCCGAAAAACCGGCGATCGGGCAATGTCTACGACAACCTACCACCTAGTCAACGTCAAGCTGCGGCAAGCTGCCGACAACCGGCGACCCATCAGCACGTCCACCTGCGACCACACCTACGACAACCTACGTCCACCCGCGACAAGCTACGACAAGGTCAGACAATTCATCTGTACCTGTCGGCGGTTGACGTAGGCAGTCGCCAATGGAATTCCCCGGTCAGCATCGGCGACAACCTCCGGCAGCACCTACGTCAGGCGAAGACAAGCCATGCTCATTGGCGTCAAGCCCGCTGCCGCTTAAAATGTTTGAACATTTCAAAATCCAGCGGCGACCAGAAAAACGCTACGACTCTTTGGGCGAGTGAGGACACGACTCACGACCATACAGGTGGCACCCCGGCGACCGTGTGACGACAGCCTCGTTGCCTGTAGTCGCCTAAAGAATTGCCCAAGTGGGACAGGGGAAATAGAGTCGTGGAGTGATACAGTGTGGAAACAAGCCCTTCTGCCCAACTTATCCACACCGGCCAACATGTCCCATCTAAATCTACCCTACCTACATCCCTGGGGATAATCAGCCATCTGCTTCTTCTTGCGTATGGCATGCACAGCCTAAAGTTGCAGGATAACTTGTTCTATTTGATCTTATTTGATTGTGCACGCCAGGTTGATTGAATTTGTCGAAACAGGGCGGACAACATGAAGGTTGCAATGAGGTTAATTCCCGTGATGGCGGGACTGTCATATGATGATAGATTTGAGTGGCTGCGCTTGTACACTCCGGAATTTAGAAGGATGAGAGGGGATCTTATTGACACATATAAGATTATTAAGGGTTTGGACACGCTAAAGGCAGGAAACGTGTTCCCGATGTTGGGGGAGTCCAGAACCAAGGGCCATAGTTTAAGAATAAGTGGTAAGCCATTTAGAACGGAAATGAGGAAAAACATTCCCACACAGAGAGTGGTGAGTCTGTGGAAGTCTCTGCCTCAGAAGGCAGTGGAGGCTGGTTTTCTGGATGCTTTCAAGAGAGTGTTAGATAGAGCTCTTAGGGATAGTGGAGTTAAGGGATATGGGGAGAAGGCAGGAACGGGGTACTGATTGGGGATGATCAGCCATGATCACATTGAATGGCGGTGCTGGCCCGAAGGGCCGAATGGCCTACTCCTGCACCTATTGTCTATTGTCTATTGTCTATAAATGCTTTGTAAATCTTGCTATAATACCTGCCTCAACTGGTGTGAAAATGTTACCCCTTAGGTTCCGAATAAATCCTTCCCCCGGCACCTTAAACTTGTTCTCGATCGCCCTATTCTGGGCAAGAAACTCTGTGCGTCTAAGTAAGTAAGTTAAGGGCCTGTCCCACGAGCATGCAACCTGCATGCAGCCAGCGTGACCAAACCGGACGCGGGGGCCGCGCGGAGGTCGGGTGAGTGACGTGAAGTTGGAGCGAAGTCCACGGGAAGTTCGCAAGGACAGAGAGGGACACGGAGGCACACACAGAGAGGGTCACGGAGGCACATAGAGAGGGGCACACAGAGAGGGTCACGGAGGTAGATAGAGAGGATCACAGAGGCACACAGAGAGAGACACGGAGGCACAAAGTCGAGGCGGTGCGTACGGCGTCGAGGTGGCTGCGGGCCGACAGGCCGTTGCTGCGCGGAATTTTGAACACGGTCATTCTTTCGGAGCCCCGCGCGATGTCGGGACCAGCTCCGCACAACTCGCACACGGCTCCGGCGATTGAAGTGGGACCGGCCCCGCGAGGCCGTACGGCTCAAGCAACCACGTTAGGTCGCGCTTGCCGCATGGAGTCGCATGCTGATGGGACAGGCCCTTACGTTTATTGGCCAAGTATTCACATACAAGGAATTTGCCTTGGTGCTCCGCCCACAAGTAACAACATGACATACAGTGACAGTTATGAATGACTCAGAAAACACTAAATGTTAATAATAATAAAACATTAATGATAAAACACCATTGATCAAGCATGTGAAGCAACAAACTACCAGATCAAAGTGAGGCTACAGATTTTTGGCTGTTGAGTAGAGCAACTACTCGTGGATAAAAGCTGTTTTTATGTCTGGCTGTGGCAGCTTTGACAGTCCAGAGTCGCCTTCCAGAGGGAAGTGATTCAAAGAGTTTGTGGCCAGGGTGAGAGGGGTCAGAGATGATCTTGCCCGCTCGCTTCCTGGCCTTTGCAGTGTACAGTTCATCAATGGAGGGAAGGTTGCAGCCAATTACCTTCTCTGCTGATCGGACGATTCGCTGCAGCCTCCGGGTGTCGTGCTTGGTGGCTGAGCCAAACCAGACCATGATGGAGAAGGTGAGAACAGACTCTACGATGGCCGTGTAGAATTGGACCATCATTGCCCGTGGCAGATTGTGGCCTACAGCGGTGGAGCAACAGCAGGGGACACCAAGGCTACGCTTGGCCAGGCCGACCCTGCAACATCGCCATGGCAACGGGCCTTCATGGTCCGATCAAGATCCCTGCACCTACAACAACTGGGACTTGGAAGTTCAAGTTCGTTCAAATTTAATTGGTAGGCTACAAAGTTCAGCCAGTCCTCCTCCTTTTTTTCACCCGTGGTCGGGGCCATGAACCCTCCGTAGGCGCCGCTACGGATGGCCACAAACTGGCGACTCTATACTGCCTCAGTGTACTGCTACTGTACACCTGTACTGTACCCGAGTTGCTGATCTAAGATATATCTTTATGTGTTTATGTCTAGTGATACTTGTGCTAAAATGTATACAACAATGGACTTCGCTGTACCTCAGTACGCGACAAATTATGTACCTATTCCTCTGATGTTTTTGTACACCTCTATCAGACCATTTTGGTTGCTCTATTCTTCTCTTTCGAACCATGGGAATAAGGGGTAAGCCATTTAGAACGGAGACGAGGAAACACTTTTTCACACAGAGAGTGGTGAGCCTGTGGAACTCTCTGCCTCAGAGGCCGGTTCTCTGGATGCTTTCAAGAGAGAGGGCCTGTCCCACTTTCACGACCTAATTCACGACCTCTGCCGAGTTTGCCCTTGACTCATACTCGCAGCATTCGTCATCACAAGGTCGTAGGAGGTCGTTGGAGGTCGGAGCAGGCCGTGATGCTAGTCGTAGGCACTCGTGGCATCAAGTAGGTCGGGGCGTTTTTTCTCGCCTGATGAAAAATGTCCACGAGTAAAAAAGGTTGTGAATTAGGTCGTGAAAGTGGACAGGCCCTTAAGATAGGGCTCTTAAAGATAGCAGAGTCAGGGGATATGGAGAGAAAATCAAATTACTCTCTTATTAAGATTAGTAAGGGTTTGGACACGCTAGTGACAGGAAACATGTTCCTGATGTTGGGGGAGTCCAGAACCAGGGGCCACAGTTTAAGAATAAGGGGCAAGCCATTTAGAACGGAGACGAGGAAACACTTTTTCTCAGAGAGTTGTGAGTCTGTGGAATTCTCTGCCTCAGAGGGCGGTGGAGGCCGGTTCTCTGGATACTTCCAAGAGAGAGCTAGATAGGGCTCTTAAAGATAGCGGATATGGGGATATGGGGAGAAGGCAGGAACAGGGTACTGATTGTGGATGATCAGCCATGATCACAGTGAATGGCGGTGCTGGCTCGAAGGGCCGAATGGCCTACTGCCGCACCTATTGTCTATTGTTTATTGTCAATTAAATATTGTCAAGAGCAATCTCACAATGCTTCAGCAATTGAAAATTGAGGATATCAGTTGCTCTGTCGTTAGTGTGAATACACGTCTTATTTTCTGCACTGTAGCTGCACGCGACAAACAAAACGCGTCGGTGTCGGGAAGACTGGGAGTGGGAGGGTGTCACAGAATCTTGAGATGTAACTGGGTTGGAAAGAATTGTAAACCTCTGTTGAGTTGATGTTCATTGTTCATCACTGTGACTTTCTCTCCACAGAAACTAACTCCAATCAATAATCGCTCGATAAATCCCGGGACCAGTGCCAGGCAACAAGTGTGAGTTTATTCTTAGTTTCTATTCAAGAATAAATTAAATTGATATCGCAGGATTTGGGGTGGGGGCGGGGGGGGGGGGGGGTGTCAATGCACATATACTTTGCGTTATACTTCATTCAGTATGTTTTTCGATGAATTAATCTGTGGAATTCATTGCCACAGACGGCTGTGGAGGTCAAGTCAGTGGATATTTTTAAGGCAGATATAGATAGATTCTTGATTAGTGCGGGTGTCAGGGGTTATGGGGAGAAGGCAGGAGAATGGGGTTCGGAGGGAGTGTACAGGTGGAGTAGCCTTGATGCGCCGAACGGCCTGATTTTGCTCCTATAACATGAATTTACAAACATTTGAATTAAATATTAATTTGTTTGGGATATTGATCGGATGTTAATTTTGTCGTTGATATCGCTGTCTTCGTATCTTAGTCTTATATAGTTATGAAACAATGAACATTTCTGACGATATCCAGAGTGATATAATTTGAAATGATAAATGAAACGATGACTGAGTTTACCAATGTGCAGTGTATCAAGTCTTAGCCTAAATTCTTGGATCTCAGATGGAATATTCCCAATGATTTGGGATTGGTATTGCTATTTTCAATATATGGGGAGAAGGCAGGAACGGGGTACTGATTATGGATGATCAGCCATGATCACATTGAATGGCGGTGCAGGCTCGAAGGGCTGAATGGCCTACTCCTGCACCTATTGTCTATGTTTCTATATGACTTAATTCCTGGTATTTATCAGATTATTCTGACTGAAAAGTATGTTGTTATGTTTAACGTTCTAGGTCCAGTCTGTGGTTTTGCCTTGACTATAATGTCCTACACATTACCTAACCTACATCTCTTATGACGACAGTTTATTTAGACTTGGTTACAGAGGGCACTGTGTGAATAAGGAGTCTTCGTGCAACTTGAAACAGTATTGTTTTCATACATACACAAATGCGTAGGAGGGAAATGCAGATGCTCGTTTAAACCGAAGATAGACACAGAGTGCTGGAGTAACTCAGCGGGTCAGGCAGCATCTGTGGAGAACATGGATAGGTGACGTTTCACAGAGTGCTGGAGTAACTCAGCGGGTCAGGCAGCATCTGTGGAGAACATGGATAGGTGACGTTTCACAGAGTGCTGGAGTAACTCAGTGGGTCAGGCAGCATCTGTGGAGAAAAGGAGTAGGTGACTTTTCGGGTCGAGACCCTCCTGCAAACTGAGATTCAGGGTAAAGGGAAACAAGAGATATAGTTGGTGATGTATAGAACAAATGAATGAAAAATATGCTAAAAGGTAACCATGATATAGGAAACAGGCCGTTGTTAGCTGTGGGCTAGGTGAAAAAGAGTAACAGACAACGAGACTCAACAAGACAACCCAGTCGATCCATTCTTTCATCACATTATAGAAACGTATAAAATTATAAAAGGACTGGACAAGGGTGGGGGAGAGATGGAGAGAGAGGGATAGCAAGGGTTGCCTGAAGTTAGAGAAATCAGAGGCCACAGTTTAAGAATAAGGAGTAAGCCATTTAGAACGGAGACGAGGAAACACTTTTCCTCACAGAGAGTTGTGAGTCTGTGGAATTCTCTGCCTCAGAGGGCGGTGGAGGCCGGTTCTCTGGATGCTTTCAAGAGAGAATTAGATAGAGAATTAAAGATAGCGGAGTCAGGGGATATGGGGAGAAGGCAGGAACGGGGTACTGATTGGGGATGATCAGCCATGATCACATTGAATGGCGGTGCTGGCTCAAAGGGACAAATGGCCTACTCCTGCACCTATTGTCTATTGTCTATTGTCTATGGTTCATACCACTGCCCATCGTCTGCTTCTCATTAGAAACATAGAAAATAGGTGCAGGAGTAGGCCATTCGGCCCTTCGAGCCTGCACCGCCATTCAATATGATCATGGCTGATCATCCAACTCAGTATCCCGTACCTGCCTTCTCTCCATACACCCTGATCCCTTTAGCCACAAGGGCCACATCCAACTCCCTCTTAAATATAGCCAATGAACTGGCAGAGAATCCCACAGATTCACCACTCTGTGTGAAAAATGATTTTCTCTGAATATGATGTGCTTTTTAGCCTAGCTGAAGAAAACTCAGCTGCTGTATTTACAGTACAGTCACAAAGAAATCCCAACTGACTGTTATTTTCTCAGATTAGTAGTAATTGGTGTTTATCATGGATTGAATATAGCTGCTTTGTCCCAAAGTAGACCTGGTTTGCAACAAAATCATTGCTCATTGATATTTTCCAGAGATTTAAGACGTTAAAAAATAGCACACGATACAGTGTTTTTGGTGACAGTGCATGTGTACTGGAATCAATAATTCTTTAAATTTTTTTAAAATTTACTTCGTGAGGTGTTGCTTTTTGGGTAGTATCACATGGGCAGGACCTACACAGTGAATGGTAGGGCTCTGTGTTGTTGAGCAGAGGGATCTAGATGGTTCCTTGAAGGTCGAGTCGCAGGTAGATAAGGTGGTCAAAAAGGCACATTGGCCTTCATCAGTCAGAGTATTGAGTATAGAAGTTGAGAGGTCATGTTGCAGTTGTATAAGATGTTGGTGAGTATCGTGTTCAGTTCTGGACACCGTGTTATAGGAAATATGTTGTCAAGTTGGAAGAGAAGATTTGAATGAATGATTAAGTTTATTGGCCAAGTATTTACATACAAGGAATTTGTCTTATAAGGACATTGTCAGGACTCGCGGGACTGAGCTACAGGGAGAGGTTGAGCAGGCTGGGACTCTATTCCATGGAGCGCAGGGGGATCTTATAGAGGCGTACAAAATCATGAGAGGAATAGATCGGGTAAATGCACAGAGTCTCTTGCCCAGAGTTGAGGAATCGAGGCCTAGAGGACACTGGTTCAAGGTGAAGGGAAAAGATTTAATTGGAATTAATTGTGTGTGTAGGATAGTGCTAGTGTACGGGGTGATCGCTGTTCGGTGCAGACTCGATGGGCCGAAGGGCCTGTTTTGCCCTGTCCCACACAAGAGATTGGTATACAAACTTAAAGCACACGGTATTGGTGGTTCAGTATTGATGTGGATAGAGAACTGGCTGGCAGACAGGAAGCAAAGAGTAGGAGTGAACGGGTCCTTTTCAGGATGGCAGACAGTGACTAGTGGGGTGCCGCAAGGCTCAGTGCTGGGACCCCAGCTATTTACAATATACATTAATGATTTGGACGAGGGAATTAAATGCAACATCTCGAAGTTTGCGGATGACACGAAGCTGGGGGGCAGTGTTAGCTGTGAGGAGGATGCTAGGAGGCTGCAGGATGACTTGGATAGACTGGGTGAGTGGGCAAATGCATACAGATGCAGTATAATGTGGATAAATGTGAGGTTATCCACTTTGGTGGCAAAAACAGGAAGGTAGACTATTATTTGAATGGTGACCGATTAGGAAAAGGGGAGATGCAGCGAGACCTGGGTGTCATGGTACACCAGTCATTGAAAGTAGGCATGCAGGTGCAGCAGGCTGTGAAGAAAGCGAATGGTATGTTGGCATTCATAGCAAAAGGATTTGAGTATAGGAGCAGGGAGGTTCTACTGCAGTTGTACAGGGTCTTGGTGAGGCCACACCTGGAGTATTGCGTGCAGTTTTGGTCTCCTAATCTGAGGAAAGACATTCTTGCCATAGAGGGAGAACAGAGAAGGTTCACCAGACTGATTCCTGGGATGGCACGACTTCCATATGAAGAAAGACTGGATAGACTTGGCTTGTACTCGTTGGAATTTAGAAGATTGAGGGGTGATCTCATAGAGACTTACAAAATTCTTAAGAGGTTGGACGGACTAGATGCAGGAAGATTGTTCCCGATGTTGGGGAAGTCCAGGACAAGGGGTCACAGTTTAAGGATAAGGGGGAAGTCTTTTAGGACCGAGATGAGAAAATCGTTTTTCACACAGAGAGTGGTGAATCTGTGGAATTCTCTGCCACAGAAGGTAGTTGAGGCCAGTTCATTGGCCATATTTAAGAGGGAGTTGGATGTGGCCCTTGTGGCTGAAGGGATCAGGGGGTATGGAGAGAAGGCAGGTACAGGATACTGAGTTGGATGATCAGCCATGATCATATTGAATGGCGGTGCAGGCTCGAAGGGCCGAATGGCCTGATCCTGCACCTAATTTCTATGTTTCTATGTTTCTATGTATCTCCAAACTAAATTGGATGGATTTAAGAGAGAGTTAGATAGAGCTCTAGGGGCTAGTGGAATCAAGGGATATGGGGAGAAGGCAGGCACGGGTTATTGATTGGGGACGATCAGCTATGATCACAATGAATGGCGGTGCTGGCTCGAAGGGCTGAATGGCCTCCTCCTGCACCTATTTTCTATGTTTCTATGTTTCTTCGAATCCGAGGGGTAACTTTTTTACACAAAGGGTGGTGGGTGTATGGAACAATCTGCCAGAGGAGGTGGCTGAGTCAGGGACTATCCCAACATTTAAGAAACAGTTAGACAGGTACATGGACAGGACAGGTTTGGAGGGATATGGGCCAAACGTGGGCAGGTGGAAATAGTGTAGATGGGACATGGTGGTTGGTGTGGGCAAGTTGGGCCGAAGGGCCTGTTTCCACGCTGTATCGCTCTATGACTCTATGAAGAGCCTGGTTCCGCACTGTATCACTCCATGACTCTATGAGTGGAGAAACAAACAGACGTTGGAGACAGAACTGGGACTATTATGAGCTCTCAAATGATGCAAAAGCATTGAAGGTATCTATCGGACTCTCATTTTGATGTGCTTTCAGCTTTGTTTCACAGTGCAGTCACTCTGATGTATTGATTACTGATCGGTTTTCCTTCCTACACGCTACATCATTGCTATTTGCCAGTTAGCAGCTGCTGGGATTAGGGGGGAGAGATGG
Source organism: Okamejei kenojei (assembly GCA_035221665.1). Lineage (NCBI taxonomy): Eukaryota > Metazoa > Chordata > Chondrichthyes > Rajiformes > Rajidae > Okamejei > Okamejei kenojei. The sequence continues at coordinate 3,005,760 of CM069133.1, forward strand.
ATCAGCTATGATTGAATGGCGGAGTAGACTGAGGGCCAGATGGCCTAATTCTGTTCCTATCACATGAACTTAAGAACTTATCATTGATAGTATATAGCCACCTTTGTTACAACCCTAATATATATCCAAGCGCCTGCAGAATGTTGAAAACTAGATTTTCTAATTTGTTAGATTTTTAATTTAACTTTCATTTATTGAGTTTAGAGATACAGTGTGGAAACAGGCCCTTTGGCCCACCGTTTCCGCGCCGACCAGCGATCCCCACACACTAACGCTATCCTACACACTCCAGGCACAATTTCCAATTTTACCGAAGCCAATTAACCTACAAACCTGCACGTCTTTGGAGTGTGGGAGGAAACCGGAGCACCCGGAGAAAACCCACGCAGGTCACGGTGAGAACGTACAAACTGCGTACAGACAGCACCCGTAGTCGGGATGGAACCCGGGTCTCTGGCGCTGTGAGGCAGTAACTCTACCGCTGCGTTCTGGGTAAAGAGTGAGCGTCAAAGCTGACTTTGCTGCAGTTTAATCAGCTGACAAGATTACACAGAAACATTAAAGGGCCTGTCCCACTTGGGCGACATTTTCGGCGACAGCCTGAAAAGCGGTTGTCGGGGCGTGGTCGGGGCGTGACGCGGGGTGACGCGTGTAGTGACACGCGGTGACTCCCTGCCGCCCCTGGATTTTGGAATGTTCAAAACCTTCAGGCGACATCTGGGTGTCTGATCGTGTCGTGCGCCCTGTCACACGCTGACGTGTGCTGTCCTGTGGGTGATGCCCGGTGATGCGGGTATATACAGCGCCGACCTATCTATTAAAAAGTTATTTGTCCTTAGATGTATTGTAGATAAGTTCATTTCCAATGTGATTATTACACGTCGGTGTCACCTTCTTGTGTCGTGAAGGCGGGTGGCGTGCAGTGTCGGAGCTTGACGTGACCGTGACGCGGAGTGTCGTACAACTTGACGGTGTTCAGGGCGTCAATCGCTGACGTTCGCAGTCGCCGAAAAGAATCGCAAAGTGGGACAGGCCCTTAAATCAAGGTCTTGATTACAGAATGGAGATTATAGAAAGACTTAATTAGTTAACAATCTCGGTCTGGATTACAGAATAAAATGATTCTCCACAAGTGTTAGTTGCCGGTAGATCCAGTTTTCTGTTGCAGTGATGGGTGCACGCTAAGACGTCATCAATGACCTTCCTGAAAGTTGGGTGGCGTCACTGCTGCATTCCATGTCTCTACGTTTAGGCACGGCAAGGTGGTGCAGTGTCAATCCCCTGTCCCACTTTCACAACCTCATTGACGAGTTTGCCCTTGACTCGTACTCGCAGCATGGTCGCCACGAGGTCGTAGGAGGTCTTCGTAACTCTTCCTCATGCTCGAGAGTGGCCGCCGCGTACTCGTGGCCTCTAGTAGGTCGCGGCGTTTTTTCCAGCCTGGTAAAAAATGTCCACGAGTTAAAAAAAAGGTCGGCATGGAAATAATTCATACTTTTTACTCGTAGGTAGGTCGTAGTAGGTCGTGGGTAGTCGTAGATAGTCGTGGGTCCGCAACTGGCCCGAGCAAAAAATGCAAACATGACATAATTTTATCATGTGATCATTTTTCACTCGTAGCCAGTCGCAGTTGGTCTTAGGTGTGGAAGACTGTTGAGGGGGGTCGTAGGAGGTCGTAGACAGAGTCGTAGGAGGTCGTAGACATAGTCGTAGGAAGTCTTTTACTTCGGCGAGTCAACACGACCTTGACATTTTTTTCAATTCGTCTAGGGTCTTCTAAACTCGTGGATTAGGTCGTCCATGTGAGACAGCCCCTTTAGAATTGGGAAGCGTTAGACAGGCTCCTTGAAGCATAGGAGGATGACGGGTGACCTTATCCAGGTTGATCCCACTGCCCACTGTCTCCGCCCATTCCTTTCTTCTTCCCCACCCCCCCCCCCACCCGCATCAGTCCGAAGAAGAGTCTCGACCCGAAACATCACCCATTCCTTCACTCCATAGATGCTGCCTCACCCGCTGGGTTTCTCCAGCGTTTTTGCCTACCAGAGCAATAGATCATGCATGTAGTTTCACACAGTCTCTTGCCCAGAGTAGGGGAATCGAGAACCAGAGGACATAGGTTTAAGGTGAAGAGGGTAGGATTTAATATGAACCTAAGGCGTGACGTTATCACTCTATGACTCTGTGACTTGTGGGAGAGTCCAGGACTAGCGGTCACTGCCTCAGAATAAAAGGACGTACCATTAGAAAGGAGATGAGGAGGAATTTCTTCAGTCAGAGGGTGGTGAATCTGAGGAATTGTTTGCCACAGATGGCTGTGGAGGCCGAGTAGGCTGATATTTTTTAAGTTCGAGATTGACAGATTCTTGATTAATACGGGTGTCGCAGCGGTCGAGTTGCTGCCTCACAGCGCCAGAGACCCGGGTTCGATCCTGATTACGGGTGCTGTCTGTACGGAGTTTGCACGTTCTCCATGTAACCGCGTGGCCGAATGGCCTAATTAGACAATAGATAACGGACAATAGGTGCAGGAGTAGGCCATTCGGCCCTTCCAGCCAGCACCGCCATTCAATGTGATCATGGCTGATCATCCCCAATCAGTACCCCGTTCCTGCCTTTGCCCCATATCCCCTGACTCCGCTATCTTTAAGAGCCCTATCTAGCTCTCTCTTGAAAGTATCCAGAGAACCGGCCTCCACCACCCTCTGAGGCAGAGAATTCCACAGACTCACCACTCTCTGTGAGAAAAAGTGTTTCCTCGTCTCCATTCTAAATGGCCTACCCCTTATTATAAACTGTAGCCCCTGGTTCTGGACTCCCCCAACATCGGGAACATGTTTCCTGCCTCTAGCGTGTCCAAACCCTTAATAGTCTTATGTTTCAATAGGATTCCCTCTCATCCTTCTAAACTCCAGCGTATACAAGCCCAGTCGCTCCATTCTTTCATCATATGAGGACAGCCATCCTGGAAATTAACCTGGTAAACCTACGCTGCACTCCCTCAATAGCAATAATGTCCTTCAAATTCTGCTTGGAGAACTGATGAAGTAATGAATTTATCGTCCAGCTGTGAATCCAAGCTGACTATGTCGGCATGTTAGCTGGCGGTGAACAATCAGCCCTTGCTTATTCAGGCAGGCTCTCATGCTCGGATGTACAGACACAAAGATCTTCCTGCTCAAACGCCCAGAACATCAATCCAGCATCAGTGGATATAACCATGTACACTTGCCTGTTTTCATTTAGATTTCAGTAAACATGCACGAGGAACTGGGAATTAAGCCTGCTGCAGTCAATTCTATTTGAAGCAGAGTTTTAATTTGGAGATGCAGCGTGGAAACAGGCCCTAAGGACCACCGGGTCCACGACGACCATATCAGCGACTACTCAATGGGCCGAAGGGCCTGTTTCCACACCGTATCTCAAAAAAAAGGTCACTGCAACCATCAATCACACCAGTTCTACGTCATCCCACTTTCTCATCAGAGACCCCGGGTTTGATCCTGACTATTTGTGTGGAGTTTGCATGTTCTCCCCGTGACCGCGTGGGTTCTCTCCGGGTGCTCCGGTTTCCTTCCACACTCCAAAGACGGGCGGGTTTGCAGGTTAATGGTCCCTCTGTAAATTGTCCCGAGGGTGCAGGGGGTGGATGAGACATTGGGATAACATAGGACGAGTGTGAACGGGTGATCGAAGGTTGGCGTGGGCTTTTCTGTGGAGATACAGCGCGGAAACAGGCCCTTCGGCCCATTGAGTAGTCGCTGACCAGCGATCCCCGTACACTAAAGGGCCTGTCCCACTTTCACGACTTAATTCAAAACCTCTGCCGAGTTTAAAGGAGCCAAAAAAACATCAGGATCGTGGTAATCTACGAACTCCTACGACCTTCCACGATTATGTTCACAAACTCCTACGAGTCTACGAATTGCCACGACTATTTCGATGCCCTCCTTACGAGTAAGAAGTTGCAATTTATTTCATCCCGACCATTTTTTTACTCGTGGACATTTTCTATCGGGCTGGAAAAAACGTCCCGACTTACCTAATGCTCCGACTACCTACGGCTGGCATAACGAGCTGCTACGATATATCTACGGACTCCTAAGACCTTCTATGGACTCGTTACGAACATTCTGCTAGTTTGAATCAAGGGGAAAACTCGGGAGAATTTGTGCATGACCTCGTGAAAGTGGGACAGGCCCTTAACACTATCCTACACACACACTAGGGACAGTTAACAATTTTTCCAAAATCAATTAACCTACAAAACTGTACGTCTTTGGAGTGTGGGAGGAAACCGGAGCACCCGGAGAAAACCCACGCAGGTCACGGGGAGAGCGTACAAACTCCGTACAGACAGCACCCGTAGTCAGGATGGAACCCGGGTCTCTGGCGCTGTGAGGCAGCAACTCTACCGCTGTGCCACCGTGACGCCCTCGGAAGACCGCAGTTTCTTATTCTGTTCCACACACTGTATCTTCCAAACCGTCCGCCAACCCTTTAGAAATGCAAGAAGCATTTCCCGCAAAATCCGTTGATGAAATTTGTTCATTCATCAGCAGTGTGCGAAGGGTTCAATTTTGCTCAGGATAAAAACTTGAATTAGAATATAATGTCCATCATTTGCTCATTCATGTTTAACTACTGACAGTGCTGGAGGATTACATTTGGAACGGCTTATTAACTAGGCTGCTAAAAATAGCAATAACATTTCAGTGGCTTTGAAACGCATAGGTAATAATTTTCTGTTATTTAGATTCTTACGTGCTTTTGATTGCAAGAAATTCTTCTGACATTCTACTGCAGTGTAAATGGTAATTAGCCAGGGGATTTTATTTTTTTCAACAGTTTCGTAGACAATGAAATGTCAGAGACGAGAGGGGCAGGTGAGAGGTGAGAGGGGCAAAGTTTAAAACCTGCAGGGCAGGGTAGGTTTTTTTTACACAGAGGGTGGTGGGTGCCTGGAACATGCTGCCAGGGGTGGTGGTGGAGGCAGGTTCGATACCAGGTGTGCCAAACATGATGTTAAGGAAGGAACTTCAGATGCTGGAAAATCGAAGGTAGACAAAAGTGCTGGAGAAACTCAGCGGGTGCAGCAGCATCTATGGAGCGAAGGAAAAAGGCAACGTTTCGGGCCGAGACCCTTCTTCAGACTGATGTAGGGTGGGGTGGGGGGTGGGGGGAACGGGAAGAAGAAAGGAAGAGAAGGAGCCAGAGGGCTGAGCGAGACCTGAGAAGGGGAGAAGACAGGGGATATGGGGAGAAGGCAGGAACGGGGTACTGATTGGGGATGATCAGCCATGATCACATTGAATGGCGGTGCTGGCTCGAAGGGCCAAATGGCCTCCTCCTGCACCTATTGTCTATTGTCTATTGTCTATTGTCTATTGAGACAGCAATGGCTACCGTAAATTGGAGAAGTCAATGTTTATGCCGCTGGGGTGCAGACTGCCCAAGCGGAATATGAGGTGCTGAGGTGCCAAACATGATGCCATCTTGAACCGATCTCTTCTACCTGATCCCTCCATTCCCAACATATCCAAGTGCCTATCCAAAAGCCTCTGAAACACCACTATCGTATCTGCCGCCACCACCCCCCCTGGCAGCACGTTCCAGGCACCCACCACCCTCCGTGTAAAACACCTGCCCCACACATCTCCTTTAAACTTTGCCCCTCTCACCTTAAAGCCACGCCCTCTAGTCTTGGACATCTCCACCCTGGGGAAAGGTCAATTGTTCGGTTCAGTTGAGTTTGTTGTCACGTGTGCTGAGGTACGGTGAAAAGCTTTCGTTGTGTGCTAACCAGAAAAGACTCTGCATGGTTACATTCGAGCCACAGTGTCTCGTGCACTGAGAGTGGAGCATTCACATTCTACTTGCAGCAGCATAACAGGTCTGTAAGCACGCTGACCATTGATGACACAATAACCCAAAAAAATTAAATTAATGAACTAAAACAATATTATTCCACCATTCCACCAGGTGGCGCTGTGATGGCAGACTCGCCAACAGTCTGTTTGTCCTTTTCATCTATTATTTGTTATTTTTGTGTGTTTTAAAAGTATGTGTTAATGTTCTCCGGTGGGGGGGGGGGGGAGGGGGTCGGGGGAAACTTTTTTTCAATCCCTTACCTTGCCGGAGATGCGATTGTTTTCCGGATCGTGTCTCCGGTCGCTCTGCGGTCTAACACCATGGAGCTGGCGGCCTTGCTCGAGACTGACTTTGAGCCCCACCGTGGGGACGTGGACTTACCATCGGAGCCTGCGATCCCTTGCCTGGGATCGACGCTCCAACCGCGGCCTGCGGATTCCACCATCGAGGAGCTCGCAGTCTCGGGTAGAGACCGATGTCGGGAAGCTCCAAAAGCCGCACGATGATCGACTAGCCCCAACCCAGGATCCAATCGCCTGGCGCGTGGGAGCTGAGATTCACCCCGATGCAGGAGCTTGATCGCCCCGACAAAGAGGCTCGCCACCGGCTACGGGAGTAAGATCGTCCCGTCAACGGAAGGTTAGAGGCCCCCGACTGTTGGAGGACAATGAGGGAAGAGGTTGAACTTTTTTTTGCCTTCCATCACAGTGAGGAATGTGGAGGAGTCACTGTGGTGGATGTTTATGTTAAAATGTATTTTGTGTGTTCTGTTGCTTTTATTAGTATGATTGCTTGGCAAATCAAAATCCTTGTACGTTGCAAAACATAGTTGGCTAATAAAGTATGATTATAATTATGATCAGTGTAAAAATAAGCCTAAAGTCCTTGGTTCAACTCCCCTTACATGGGCTAGGGTCTGACCAGCAAAGTATTGTGTAGTATATATGTATTCACACATATATACTTTGACAACAGATTTATAGAGTCATAGAGTGACACAGCGTGGCCCAACTTGCCCACACTGGCCAACATGTCCCATCTACACTAGTCCCAACTGCCTGCATTTGGCCCATATCCCTCCAAACCTGTCCTATCCATGTACCTGTCTAAATGTTTCTTAAACTTTGATATTGTCCCAGCCTCAACTACCTCCTCCGGAAGCTCGTTCCATACACCCACCACCCTTTGTGTGAAAAATGTATCCCTCAGGTTCCTATTAAATCTTTTCCCCTTCACTGTTAACCTATGTCCTCTGGTCGTCGATTCCCCTACTCTGGGTAAGAGATTCTGTGCGTCTATCCGATCTATTCCTCTCATGATTTTATACACCATCTATAAGATCACCCTTCATCGTCCTGTGCTCCAAGGAATAGAAACCCAGCCTGCTCAACCTCTCCCTGTAGCTCACATTTACGAGTCCTGGCAACCTCCTCGTAAATCGTCTCTCCACCCTTTCCAGCTTGACAACATCTTTCCTATAACATGCTGCCCAGAACTGAACACTAAATGCGGCCCTCACCAACGTCTTACACAACTGCAACATTCTCTCCCAACTTCTCTACTCAATGCTGAATGGATATTGAAAGTATATGCTTTGTACATTCATTTCTCACAGCTTGTGTTTCTCTCTTTCAAAGACAACTGGGCGTCATGGTGGTTTAGCGGTAGAGTTGCTACCTCACAGCGCCAGAGATCCTGGTCCAATCTTGACTATTGGTGCTGTCTGTACGGAGTTTGTAGGTTCTCCTTGTAACTGCGTGGGTTTTCTACGGGTGATAGACAATAGACAATAGGTGCAGGAGTAGGCCATTCGACCCTTCGAGCCAGCACCGCCATTCAATGTGATCATGGCTGATCATCCCCAATCAGTACCCCGTTCCTGCCTTCTCCCCATATCCCCTGACTCCACTATCTTTAAGAGCCCTATCTAGCTCTATCTTGAAAGCATCCATAGATCCTGCCTCCACCGCCCTCTGAGGCGGAGAATTCCACAGACTCACAACTCTCTGTGTGAAAAAGTGTTTCCTCATGTGCTACGGTTTACTCCCACACTCCAAATTGTATTGTATTGTATATTGTATTGTATCCAGGGTAAGGGGGAGGATGAGTGCCAGGGCAGTTTACTGTTCTGGATGTCAGATGTGGGAGGTCATGCAGTCAGATAGCTCTCCAGACGTCCACATCTGCGCCAGGTGCGTCAAGATGGCGCTCCAAATGGACCGTATTCGGTACCTGGAGCAGCAGCTCGATGACCTCCGTCTGGTCAGGGAGAGTGAGGAAGCCATAGAGAGGAGCTACAGGGAGGTAGTCACTCCCAGACCACAGGAGGCAGAAAAGTGGGTCACGGTTAGGAGAGGCAAGGGGCAGAGGCAGGGACTAGAGAGTACCCCGGTGGCTGTACACCTTGGCAATAAGTACTCCTGTTTGAGTACTGTTGGGGGGCACAGCCTACCTGGGGGTAGCAACAGCGACCGGGCCTCCGGTACAAAGACCGGCCCTGTTGCTCAGAAGGGTAAGGAAAAGAAGAGGAGGGCAGCAGTAATAGGGGACTCTATAGTTAGGGGGTCAGATAGGCGATTCTGTGGATGCAGTCAGGAGACCCGGATGGTAGTTTGCCTCCCTGGTGCCAGGGTCCAGGATGTGACTGAACGTATCCAAGATATCTTGAAATGGGAGGTGAGAGGAGCCAGAGGTCGTGGTACATATAGGTACCAATGACATAGGTAGAAACAGAGAGGAGGTCCTGAAAGGAGAATTTAGGGAGTTAGGAAGAGTGTTAAGGAGAAGGACCGCAAAGGTAACAATCTCAGGATTACTGCCTGTGCCACGCGACAGTGAGAGTAGGAATGGAGCAAGGTGGAGGATCAATGCGTGGCTAAAGGACTGGTGCAGAGCGCAGAGATTCAAGTTTCTGGATCATTGGGACCTCTTTTGGGGAAGGTGTGACCTGTACAAAAAGGACGGGTTGCACTTGAACCGAGGGGGAACCAATATCCTGGCGGGGAGATTTGCAAAGGCTACTGGGGAGACTTTAAACTAGATCGGTTGGGGGGAGGGACTCAAATAGAGAAGGCAAGTAGTCCGTTTGTGAGGCAGGAGGCAGAGAAGAGAAGCAGTCAGATGCAACACGTAGGGAGGAAAGAAGAAAAAAATAACAAACGGAGAATAAGAAGTGGAGGGTTTCTTAAATGTGTGAGCAGAGACAGAGGGGTGTAAAATGAGGATAGGAGCAATAGGTAGCGAGGTGAAAAGTGGCAGGAAAACAAATCCAGGGCAAAAATCTAAAAGGGCCCCTTTTCAACATAATTGTAAAAGGGCCAAGAATGTTGTAAAAACAAGCCTGAAGGCTTTGTGTCTCAATGCGAGGAGCATTCGTAATAAGGTGGATGAGTTGAATGTGCAGATAAATATTAATAATTATGATATAGTTAGGATCACGGAGACATGGCTCCAGGGTGACCAAGGCTGGGAGCTGAACATCCAGGGATATTCAATATTCAGGATGGATAGACAGAGAGGAAAAGGAGGTGGGGTAGCGTTGCTGGTTAGAGAGGAGATTAACGCAATAGAAAGGAATGACATTAGCTTGGAGGATGTGGAATCGATATGGGTGGAGCTGCGAAACACTAAGGGGCAGAAAACGCTAGTGGGTGTTGTGTACAGGCCACCTAACAGTAGTAGTGGAGTTGGGGATGGCATCAAACAGGAAATTAGAAATGCGTGCAACGAAGGTAAAACTGTTATAATGGGTGACTTCAATCTACATATAGATTGGGTGAATCAAATTGGCAGGGTTGCTGAGGAAGAGGATTTCTTGGAATGTATGCGGAATAGTTTTCTAAACCAACATGTGGAGGAACCAACGAGAGAGCAGACTATTCTAGACTGGATATTGAGTAATGAGGAAGGGTTAGTTAGCAGCCTTGTTGTATGTGGCCCCTTGGGCAAGAGTGACCATAATATGGTTGAGTTTCAAACTCTTTAGATTCTGGAGTAATTCCTGAGGATTGGAGGGTAGCTAATGTAACCCCACTTTTTAAAAAGGGAGGGAGAGAGAAAACGGTTAATTACAGATCAGTTAGTCTAACATCGGTAGTGGGGAAACTGCTAGAGTCAATTATTAAAGATGGGATAGCAGCGCATTTGGAAAGTGGTGAAATCATTGGACAAAGTCAGCATGGATTTACGATGGGTAAATCATGTCTGACGAATCTTATTGAATTTTTTGAGGATGTAACTAGTAGAGTGGATAAGGGAGAACCAGTGGATGTGTTATATCTGGACTCTCAGAAGGCTTTCGAACAAGGTCCCACACAAGAGATTGGTATACAAACTTAAAGTACACGGTATTGGTGGTTCAGTATTGATGTGGTTAGAGAACTGGCTGGCAGACAGGAAGCAAAGAGTAGGAGTGAACGGGTCCTTTTCAGGATGGCAGGCAGTGACTAGTAGGGTGCCGCAAGGCTCAGTGCTGGGACCCCAGCTATTTACAATATACATTAATGATTTGGATGAGGGAATTGAATGCAACATCTCGAAGTTTGCGGATGACACGAAGCTGGGGGGCAGTGTTAGCTGTGTGGAGGATGCTAGGAGGCTGCAGGATGACTTGGACATTGAAAGTAGGCATGCAGGTGCAGCAGGCTGTGAAGAAAGCGAATGGTATGTTGGCATTCATAGCAAAAGGATTTGAGTACAAGAGCAGGGAGGTTCTACTGCAGTTGTACAGGGTCTTGGTGAGGCCACGCCTGGAGTATTGCGTACAGTTTTGGTCTCCTAATCTGAGGAAAGACATTCTTGCCATAGAGGGAGTACAGAGAAGGTTCACCAGACTGATTCCTGGGATGGCACGACTTTCATATGAAGAAAGATTAGATAGACTCGGCATGTACTCGCTGGAATTTAGAAGATTGAGGGGTGATCTCATAGAGACTTACGAAATTCTTAAGGGGTTGGACAGGCTAGATGCAGGAAGATTGTTCCCGATGTTGGGGAAGTCCAGGACAAGCGGTCACAGTTTAAGGATAAGGAGGAAGTCTTTTAGGACCGAGATGAGAAAATCGTTTTTCACACAGAGAGTGGTGAATCTGTGGAATTCTCTGCCACAGAAGGTAGTTGAGGCCAGTTCGTTGGCCATATTTAAGAGGGAGTTGGATGTGGCCCTTGTGGCTGAAGGGATCAGGGGGTATGGAGAGAAGGCAGGTACAGGATACTGAGTTGGATGATCAGCCATGATCATATTGAATGGCGGTGCAGGCTCGAAGGGCCGAATGGCCTGCTCCTGCACCTAATTTCTATGTTTCTATGTTTCTATGTGAAGGTTTGTCCACTAATTGGCTTGGTATAATTGTAAATTGTCCCTAGTGTGTGTAGGATAGTGTTAGTGGGCGCGGACTCAGTGGGCTGAACGGCCTGTTTTCGCGCTGTATCTCAAAACTTAAACTTAAACTAAACTGTGGATTTTTATGCAGACAAGTGAATTACTATCTTTAACAGAGTAAATACCAATTACATCCTAGAATTTGTGCAGACACCTTAACATCTGACTCATGGAGCCAAAATAACTCCTGTTGTTTCGTAAGAACAACTACTGAATTTACATCCTTTATTCATTCGTTTCCCAGGCTGTGAGCTTTACCTGCAAGGCAAGGTGGACAGTTTTCTCTGGAACTTTGGAGTTTGGGGAGAACACATAGTACCTAAAATTATCAAAGGCACAGTCAGAAGAAGGGTTCTGACCCAAAACATCACCTATCCATGTTCTCCACAGATGCTGCCTGACCCGCTGAGTTACTCCAGCACTCTGTGAAACGTCACCTATCCATGTTCTCCACAGATGCTGCCTGACCCGCTGAGTTACTCCAGCACTCCTTTCTTTCTCTTTCCCCAAATCAATCTGAACTCCAAGAAAACTTTTTCACCCAGAGAGTTGTGAATTAGTGGAATTCCCTGCCACAGAAGGCAGTGGAGGCCAATTCACTGGTTGAATTTAAAAGAGATTTAGATAGAGCTCTAGGGGCTCGTGGAATCAAGGGATATGGGGAGAAGGCAGACAGATCTTCAGTGTAAACCAACATCAGCAGTTCCTTCCTTCACATAAATGCTCGTGTTTCCAGGAGGTTAAGTTGCCGTCAATGCAGACTGGGGGGGCATGTGAACCACCACCAATTTCCATCCTAACCTACACTAGATCTCTGAGAAGCAAAAGATTGATGAACAAGATGAACTGAGATTATTCTATCAAAAGATGACAATCCTGAATCGTTTTTCTATTTCTAAAGCATTATTAAATAAACATTTGAGTATTATATTTTATTTGAAATATGAGAATCATAAAATGTTATGGAGTATCTAAAAGTGACTATTCAGTCTATCAATCCATTTCCAGATTGTTTGAAAGAGATAAACATGACTCTTATTTCATAGAAACAGAGAAAATAAGCGCAGGAGTAGGCCATTCGGCCCTTCGAGCCAGCACCGCCATTCAATGTGATCATGGCTGATCATGCCCAATCAGTACCCCGTTCCTGCCTTCTCCCCATATCCCCTGACTCCGCTATCAGGCAACTGAACCATCCTACCACAACCAGAGAGCAGTGCTGAACTACTATTTACCTCATTGGTGACCCTCGGTCCATCCTTGATTTGATTTTGAAGGTAGACACAAAATGCTGGAGTAACTCAGCGGGTGAGGCAGCATCTCTGGAGAGAAGGGATGGGTGACATAGAAACATAGAAACATAGAAATTAGGTGCAGGAGTAGGCCATTCAGCCCTTCGAGCCTGCACCGCCATTCAATATGATCATGGCTGATCTTCCAACTCAGTATCCCGTACCTGCCTTCTCTCCATACCCTCTGACCCTTAGCCACAAGGGCCACATCCAACTCACTCTTAAATATAGCCAATGAACTGGCCTCAACTACCCTCTGTGGCAGAGAATTCCAGAGACTCACCACTCTCTGTGTGAAAAAAGTCTTTCTCATCTCGGTCTTAAAGGATTTCCCCCTTATCCTTAAACTGTGACCCCTTGTCCTGGACATCCCCAACATCGGGAACAATCTTCCTGCATCTAGCCTGTCCAACCCCTTAAGAATTTTGTAAGTCAAAATTTCGGGTCAAGACCCTTCTTCAGACTTCATTGTAATCATGTATTGTCTTTCCGCTGACTGGTTAGCACGCAACAAAAGCTTTTCACTGTACCTCAGTACACGTGACAATGAACTAAACTGAAACTGAAACTGTACTGAGCAGATGAAGCCTGAAATTCCATTCTCCAAGTAGTTTTGGGTGTAATGTGTCTAGCAATCTGCATTCTCTCTTTACATCTTTCTAATTTCCTAATTTTCCTTGGATATCATCTCTGTAATGTCATGTGAACAACACATATGTGGAATTCTGTGGAGTCTGTGGAATTCTCTGCCTCAGAGGGCGGTGGAGGCCAGTTCTCTGGATACTTTTAAGGGAGAGCTAGATAGGGCTCTTAAAGATAGCGGAGTCAGGGGATATGGGGAGAAGGCAGGAACGGGGTACTGATTGGGGATGATCAGACATGATCGCATTAAAGGGCCAAATGGCCTACTCCTGCACCTATTGTCTATTGATTATTTATTACACATAAATGGTAATAGTCAAGTGTCAAGAGTGTTTTAGTGTCATGTGTCCCAGATGGGACAATGAAATTCTTACTTGCTGCAGCACAACAGAACATGTGAATATGTCAACATTGTATATAACGGGAGAAGAGGGAAAAGTGAAAAGGTTTAATTAAATAAACAAATATAGTGCAATAATAATAATATAGTCTTTTTCAGTTCAGAGCTCAGAGCTTATTTGTAGTCATGTTTAATAGCCTGATGGCTGTGGGGAAGAAGCTGTTCCTGAACCTGGACGTTACAGTTTACAGGCTCCTGTACCTTCTTCCCGATGGCAGCGGAGAGATGAGTGCATGGCCAGGATGGTGTGGGTCCTTGATAATGCTGCCAGCCTTTTTGAGGCAGCGACTGTGATAGATGCCTTTGACGGTGCAGAGGACAGAGCCGGTGATGGACTGGGCAGAGGTCACATCTTTTTCGCTGTTTGGATTTTTGACACCAGGATTGCTGGGGTCACGAACATTGAGGAACGCTGATATATATCCAGATATATCCAGGGTCTGAGCTACAGGGAGAGGTTCTGCAGGTTATGTCTCTTTTCCTTGGAGCGCAGGAGGAAGAGGGGTGATCTTATAGAGGTGGATAAAACCACGAGAGGAATATATCGGGTAGATGCACAGAGCCTCTTGCCTAGAGTAGGGGAATCAAAAATCAGAGGACATACTGTAGCATTAAGGTCAGGGGCGGTAAGATTTAATAAGATCCTGAGGGGTATCTGTTTTACACAAAGGGTGGTGGGTGTATGGAACGAGCTGCCAGAGGAGGTAGTTGAGGCTGGGACTATTGCAACGTTTAAGAAACAGGTACACAGGTACATAGATAGGACAGGTTTGGAGGGATATGGGCCAAACACAGGCAGGTGGGACAAGTGTAGATGGGACATGTTGGCTGATGTGGGCAAGTTGGGCCGAATGGCCTGTTTTCACACTACATTACACTGTAACGCTATCTGATTGAACTGATTAGGTTCAAACAGGGGGTCAGGGGTTACGGGGAGAAGGCAGGAGAATGGGATTGAGAGGGAGAGATAGATCAGCCATCAGCATCTAATTCTGCTTCTAGAACCTATGAAGTTGGGCAGCAAGAGCTTATATCACATTGATTAAAAGAATCTCTGCTGTTCTTCAAGATTATCATGCCTTTCTATGTTATTATTAATAATTCTTATGACATCAATTTTATGTCAATATTTAATTAACTTTTCAATCAGTTTCAGAGCCTACAGCTGACGTACGTGTAAACATTGATTGTCATGAGGTATTTATATATCAGTTATATTTTATTTATAGTACAATATATTTGTGCGTGTGTCCCTGACAGACTCAGATACTCAAAGTGACTGATGAAGATGAAGGGAAGATGAATGTTCCCCATGTTGGGGGCGTCCAGAACCAGGGGCCACAGTTTAAGAATAAGGGTTAAGCCATTTAGAACAGAGACGAGGAAACACATTTTCACACAGAGAGTGGTGAGTCTGTGGAATTCTCTGCCTCAGAGGGCGGTGGAGGCAGGTTCTCTGGATACTTTCAAGAGTGAGCTAGATAGGGCTCTTAAAGATAGCGGAGTCAGGGGATATGGGGAGAAGGCAGAAACGGGGTACTGATTGGGAATGATCAGTCATGATCACATTGAATTTAGCTAGAATTTGCTAGAATTTAGAAGATTGAGGGGGGGTCTTATAGAAACTTACAAAATTCTTAAAGGGTTGGACAGGCTAGATGCAGGAAGATTGTTCCCGATGTTGGGGAACTCCAGAACAAGGGGTCACAGTTTAAGGATAAGGGGGAAGTCTTTTAGGACCGATGTGAGAAAAACATTTTTCACACAGAGAGTGGTGAATCTGTGGAATTCTCTGCCACAGAAGATAGTTGAGGCCAGTTCATTGGCTATATTTAAGAGGGAGTTAAGATGTGGCCCTTGTGGCTGAAGGGATCAGGGGGTATGGTGAGAAGGCAGGTACAGGATACTGAGTTGGATGATCAGCCATGATCATATTGAATGGCGGAGCAGGCTTGACATTTTCTATGTTTCTATGTTTCTATGAATAGCGGTGCTGGCTCGAAGGGCTGAATGGCCTACTCCTACACCTATTGTGTGCAGTAGGCAATAGTCTATTGTCTATTGCCGATTGGCATTATTTCTCCAGATGTGGTCCGATGGCACTTTACCGTCACCTGCGGTCACAGTGGCGCAGCGGTAGAGTTGCTGCCTCACAGCGCGTGCAGCACCGGAGACCCAGGTTCAATCCCGACCACGGGTGCTGTGTGTATGGAGTTTGTACGTTTAGTTTGGTTTAGTGATACAGCGCGGAAACTGGCCTGTCGGCCCACCGGGTCCGTCCCAACCAGCGATCCCCGCACACTTACACTTTCCCACACCCCCTTTTTACATTTACCAAGCCAATTAACCTACAAACGTGTGCCATTCTGGAGTGTGGGAGGAAACCGAAGATGTTGGAGAAACCCCACACAGGTCTCGGGGGGAACGTACAAACTCCGTACAGACAGCACCCGTAGTCAGGATCGAACCCGGGTCTCCTGCGCTGCATTCTCTGTGCCACTGCGAACGCCCCACGTGTAGGAGAGAATCGCAAATGCTGGTTTACACCGAAGACGGACCTAAAATGTTCGAGTGACACAGCAGGTCAGGCAGCATCTCAGGTCACAGCATCTAGAAAACTAGAAACATAGAAATTAGCAGAGTAGGAGCCCTTTGCCTGGTGACGTATACATCTCCTTAGAGGGTACTGGCCTCAACTACCCTCTGTGCAGAGAGTTCCAGAGACTCACCACTCTCTGTGTGTCTCATCTCGGTCTTGCAGACCCTTGGGATCAACATCGGGAACAACATCTAGGGAATTTTGTAAGATCCTGGCTCAGGGTGCTGTACAGGAACGTACGGAGTTTGTACGTTCTCCCCATGACTTGCGTGGGTTTTTTCCGGGTGCTCCGGTCTCCTGCCACTTTCCAAAGACATACAGGTATGTAGGTTATTCTGCCTGCTGGAAATTGTCCCTAGTGTGTGGGATAATGCTAGTTATGGGGTGATCGCTGGTTGGCACTGAATTGGCAGACCAAAGGGCCTGTTTCCACACTGTATCTCTAAAGTCTAATGTTTTGGTGCCATTTTTCATGATTCAAGTCCATGTTGTTGATTTGGCCATGCAGGCCCGTTGTCCTGGCAACAGCTCTGTATGGAACGGGCTGCCAGAGAAGCTTGTTGAGGCAGGTACTATCGCATTGTTTAAGAAACATTTATACAGGGACATGGATAGGACAGGTTTATGGGCCAAACGCAGGTAGTTGGGACTAGTGTAAATGGGGCATGTAGGTAGGTGTGGGAAAGTTGGGCCGAAGGGCCTGTTTCCACGCTGTACCACTCTATGACACAGAGTGCTGGGTTAACTCAGCGGGTCAGGCAGCATCTGTGGAGAACATGGATAGGTGACGTTTCACAGAGTGCTGGAGTAACTCAGCGGGTCAGGCAGCATCTGTGGAGAACATGGATAGGTGACGTTTCACAGAGTGCTGGAGTAACCACAGTGGGTCAGGCAGCATCTGTGGGGAACATGGATAGGTGACGTTCTCACAGAGTGCTGGAGTAACTCAGCGGGTCAGGCAGCATCTGTGGAGAACATGGATAGGTGACATTTCACAGAGTGCTGGAGTAACTCAGCGGGTCAGGCAGCATCTCTGGAGAAACGTTTGGTAATGTTTCGGGTCGAGACTTTTCACCATTTCCTTTTCTCTCAAGATGCTGCCTGTCCCGCTGAGTTACTCCAGTATTTTGTGCCCTTAAACCAGCATCTGCAGTTCCTTCCAGCACACAGTGGCGTTTAGACAGGCACATGCAAACGCAGGGAAAGGGAGGGATATGGATCACGTGCAGGCTGAGGAGATTAGTTGAACTTGGCATCATGTTCGGCACGGACACTGCGGCCCAAAGGGTCGGTTCTTGTCCGGGTTTGCTCTATGTTCTATAAACTAAATTCATAAGGCATATGCCGATCGTGTTATCCGCAGTGATCTCTTGTGAAGATGTCCCATTTTCTAATTCCTATAATTGGATTAACATTACATTTAGTTGAGGAGTTTTTCATGAAACAAGAGCCGTAAATCTTATCTAACGGATGGAATTAGCTTCTATAAACTTTTCAAGATTGCCAATGTGAGCCCACAGTCATAGATTGATACAGCGTGGAAGCAGGTTCTTCAGCCAACTCGCCCACACCGGCCAACAATGTCCCATCTACACCAGTCCCACCTGCCTGCGCTTGGTCCATATCCCTCCAAACCAGTCCTCTCCATAGAAACATGGAAACATAGAAAAATAGATGCAGGAGTAGGCCATTTGGCCCTTCAAGCCAGCTGATCATCTAAATCAGTATCCCGTTTCTGCTTTTTCCCCATATGCCTTGATTCCTGTCGCTCAAAGAGCTAAATCTAACTCTCTGGATGAAGAAGTTTCTCCTTATCTCAGTCCTAAATGGTCGACCCCTTGTTCATAAACTGTGATCCCTGGTTCTGGACTCCCCCAACATTTTTCTAGCCTGATGAAAAAATGTCCACGAGTAAAAAAGGTCATGAATTAGGTCGTAAAAGTGGGACAGGCCCTTAACATAGCGGTTTGGAAATGTAGTGTCTAGATAATTTGGTGATTTGGTTCGCTACCACCGTTTCGCTAGGTATCGTGATTGTAATTAAACAAATTATTTTTGATATAAAAAAAAATTTAAAAAAACGAATCAAGTTCTGTAAACTTCAGATTTGTAAAGCATTTACATATCATGTTCTCCCCAGTCTCCTCTTGTGAAGATGTCCCATTTACAAGCTGGCTCTAAATCCTATAAATGGATTAACATTACATTTAGTTGAAGAGTGTTTCATGAAACAAGAGCCGTAAATCTTATCCAACAGACGGAATTAAATTCTATAAACGTTTCAAGATTGCCGATGGGAATCCGCAGTCATAGTCACAGAGAGATAGCGTGGAAACAGGCCCTTCGCCCCAACTTGCCCACACCGACCAACAATGTCCCATCTACACTAGTCCCACCTGCCTGCGCTTGGTCCATATCCCTCAAAATCTGTCCTATTCATGTACCTGTCTAACTGTTTCTTAAATGTTGAGATAGTCCCAGCCTCAACTACCTCCAGCAGCTCGTTGCATACACCTGCGCACCCTTTGTGTGAAAAAGTTATCCCTCAGATTCCTATTAATCTTTCCCCCTTCACCTTGAACCCATGTCCTCTGCTCCACGATTCTCCTACTCTGGGCAAGAGACTCTGTGCATCAACCCGATCTATTCCTCTCATGATTTTGTACACCTCGATAAGATCACCCCTCATCCTCCTGCACTCCAAGGAATAATGTTTTATAAACTTCAAATTTATAAGGCATATGCGTATCATGTTCTCCCTAGCCTCTTGTGAAGAGGTCCCATTTTCAAGAAGGCTCTAAATCATATAAATGGATTAACATCACATTTAGTTGAAGAGTTTTCCGTGATGCAAGAGCCGTAAATCTTATCCAACAGACGGAATTAGATTCTGTAAACGTTTCAAGATTGTCGATCTGAACCAACATGTCAATGTTTGTTGGCTCTGACATAATCCCGGTTAGAGCACTTGTGTACAGATATAACCTTGCTTCTTGCTTGTTGCTTTTGATTCCCCTTGGAGCATCGCATCTAATCTTCATCGGACACCACCGATATGTGCTGCCATATCCCCCTGAGCTGTGGTACAATAACAGTGGGAAATTTTCAAATTACATTTTACTCCGGTCTTCAACATTCTTCTTAGGCCCCCTTCAATCATGGCTGACCACGGGTGTCTCCAGGGTGCTATTCCCTATATGGAGGATGCCTGTGCATGACTTTGTTTAACGTGGGGAGACTGGTGCACAGACAGCCACCCCACGGTCCTTGACAGATCTGGGTCAGGATCCAGTGGCATGGAGTCCAAGACGACCGGAGACCCTTTTCTGCTGCAGCCTTCATCCGCCTTCCCAGCCGTTGTGACGCTCCACTAAGGTCAGCCATCGTCCTCCGCCTGTTCCACCGTTGAGGTCTTGGTTGGATTGCTCTTTGTCAGAGACCTCCCCTCGACCTTACCGCCATGGGTGGCCCTACCAGGGGCATCGCTCCAGACGGCATCGCTCTCAGGATCTCAGGTCCACACAAGCTTCTCCACCACGACAAGGTGACAATCCACGGGCTTCAACGTAGCCATTCAAGGATTCGATGAGGTAATATGGAATAGGGTTCAAAAGGGAACAGCACCTCATATTACTCTTGGGCAATGTACAGCCCAGCGGTATCAATATTGACCCCCGATGACATTTTACTTTTGTGTGCCTCGATGTCAATTTGTGCGGGTG
Organism: Okamejei kenojei; assembly: GCA_035221665.1. Lineage (NCBI taxonomy): Eukaryota > Metazoa > Chordata > Chondrichthyes > Rajiformes > Rajidae > Okamejei > Okamejei kenojei. The sequence continues at coordinate 3,025,666 of CM069133.1, forward strand.
TCAGGGGTTATGGGGAGGAGAGATGGATCACAAGTTCACAAGTTATAGGAGTAGCATTAGGCCATTTGGCCCATCGAGTCCACTCTGCCATTCAATTATGGCTGATCTCTGCCTCCTAATCCAATTTTCCTGCCTTCTCCCCATAACACCCATTCTAATCACAAATTTGCCTATCACTGCCTTAAAAATATCCACTGACTTGGCCTCCACAGCCCTCTGTGGCAATGAGTTCCACAGATTAACTAGCCTCTGATTTACATAGAAACATAGAAGGAGTAAGCCATTTAGAACGGAATAGGTGCAGGAGGAGGCCATTCAGCCCTTCGAGCCAGCACTGCCATTCATTGTGATCAAGGCTGATCGTCCCCTATCAATAACCCGTGCCCGCCTTCCCTCCATATCCCTTGACTCCACTAGCCCCTAGAGCTCTATCTAACTCTCTTTTAAATCCATCCAGTGACTTGGCCTCCACTGCCCTCTGTGGCAGGGAATTCAATAAATTCACAACTCTCTGGGTGAAAACGTTTTTTCTCACCTCAGCCTTGAATGGCCTCCCCTTTATTCTAAGACTGTGGCCCCTGGTTCTGGACTCGCCCAACATTGGGAACATTTTTCCTGCATCTAGCTTCTCCAGTCCTTTTATAATTTTATATGTTTCTATAAGACCCCCCCCCGTCATCCTTCTAAACTCCAGTGAATACAAGCCTAGTCTTTTCAATCTTTTCAATTTAAGAAGTTCCTCCTCATCTCCTTTCTAAAAGAGCACCCTTTAATTCTGAGGCTGTGACCTCTGGTCCTAGACTCTCTGACCAGTGGAAACATCCTGTACACATTCATCTATCAATGCCTTTCATTATTCTGTAAATTTCAATGAAGTCCCCCCTCAAGCTTCTAAACTCCAGCGAGTACAGACCCAGAACCAATGTCAGGCTGGGGTCTGGTCTATACCACCAACTGGTCTATAATTCTCCGTTTTCTCACTTCCTCCTTTCTTAAAAAAATGGCGGTTACATTGGCTCCTCTCCAGTCCATGGGAACTGATCCAGAGTCGAGAGAACATTGGAAAATGATCACCAATGCATCCACAATTTCTAGGGCCATCTCCTTGAGTACTCTGGGATGCAGACCATCAGGCCCTGGGGATTTATCTGCCTTCAGTCCCAACAGTTTACTTAAAACCATTTCCTGATTAATGTGGATTCTCTTCAGTTCCTCCCTCCCACTAGATCCTCGTCCCCTAGCATTTCTGGGAGATTGTTTGTGTCTTCCTTACTGAAGACAGAACCAAAGTACTATTCTGCCATTTCCTTGTTTCCCATTATAACTTCACCTGTCTCTGATTGTAAAGGACCTACAGTGGCTTGCAAAAGTATTCATACCCCTTGAACTTTTCCACATCTTGTCACGTCAAAAACCACAAACGTAAATGTATTTTATTGGGATTTTATGTGATAGACCAACACAAAGTGGCGCATAATTGTGAAGTGGAAGGAAAATGATACCTTGTTTTCAAATTGTTTTACAAATAAAAAAAACTTAAAAGTGTGGCGTGCAAAAGTATTCAGCCCCCTTTACTCTGATACCCCTAAATAAAATCCAGTGCAACCAATTGCCTTCAGAAGTCACCTAATTAGTAAATAGAGTCCACTTGTGTGTAATCTAATCTCAGTATAAATACAGCTGTTCTGTGAAGGCCTCAGAGGTTTGTTAGAGAACATTAGTGAACAAACAGCATCATGAAGCCCAAGGAACACACCAGACAGGTCAGGGATAAAGTTGTGGAGATGTTTAAAGCAGGGTTAGGTTATAAAAAATATCCCAAGCTTTGAACATCTCACGGAGCACTGTTCAATCCATCATCTGAAAATGGAAAGAGTATGGCACAACTGCAAACCTACCAAGACATGGCCGACCACCTAAACTGACAGGCCGGGCAAGGAGAGCATTGATCAGAGAAGCAGCCAAGAGGCCCATGGTAACTCTGGAGGAGCTGCAGAGATCACAGCTCAGGTGGGAGAATCTGTCCACAGGACAACTAATTTGTCATGCACTCCACAAATCGGGCCTTTATGGAAGAGTGGCAAGAAGAAAGCCATTGTTGAAACAAAGCCATAAGAAGTCCCGTTTGCAGTTTGCACAAAGCCATTGGGGGACACAGCAAACATGTGGAGAAAGGTGCTCTGGTCTGATGAGACCAAAATTGAAGTTTTTGGCCTAAATGCAAAACGCTAATGTGTGGCGGAAAACTAACACCGCACATCACCCTGAACACACCATCCCCACTGTGAAACATGGTGGTAGCAGCATCATGCTGTGGGGATGCTTTTCTTCAGCAGGGACAGGGAAGCTGGTCAGAGTTGATGGGAAGATGGATGGAGCCAAATACAGGGCAATCTTGGAAGAAAACCTGTTAGAGTCTGCAAAAGACTTGAGACTGGGGCGGAGGTTCACCTTCCAGCAGGACAACGACCCTAAACATACAGCCAGAGCTACAATGGAATGGTTTAGATCAAAGCATATTCATGTGTTAGAATGGCCCAGTCAAAGTCCAGACCTAAATCCTATTGAGAATCTCTGACATGACTTGAAAATTGCTGTTCACAGACGCTCTCCATCCAATCTGACTGAGCTTGAGCTATTATGCAAAGAAGAATGGGCAAAAATTTCAGTCTCTAGATGTGCAAAGCTGGTAGAGACATACCCCAAAAGACTTGCAGCTGTAATTGCAGCGAAAGGTGGTTCTACAAAGTATTGACTCAGGGGGGCTGAATACTTTTGCACGCCACACTTTTCAGTTTTTTATTTGTAATAAAATTTGGAAACTATGTACAATTTTCCTTCCACTTCACAATTATGCACCACTTTGTGTTGGTCTATCACATAAAATCCCAATAAAATACATTTACGTTTGTGGTTGTAACATGACAAAATTTGGAAAAGTTCAAGGGGTATGAAAACTTTTGCAAGCCAATGTACATTTGTCTTCACTAATATTTTCCTCTTCATATATCTATAGGAGCCTTTCAAGTCAGTTTTTATATTCCCCGCAAGCTTTCTTTCATGCTCTTGTTTCCCCCTCTTCATTAACCCCTTTGTCCTCCTCTGTTGAGTTCTATATTTCTCCCAGTCCTCCGGTTTGCTGCTTCCTCTGGCCAATTTATTTGCCTCTTCCTTGGATTTAACACTATCCTTGATTTCCCTCGTTAGCCACGGTTGAGCCGCCATCCCCGTTTTATTTTTTCGGCAGACAGAGATGGACAATTTCTGGAGTTCATCCATGCGATCTTTAAATCTTTGCTATTGCATCTCCACCGTCAGCCCTTTAACTATAATTTGCCCGTCTATCCGAGCCAATTCCCGTCTCTTACCTTCAAAGTTTCCTTTCTTTAAGTTCAGGATGCTAGTCTCTGAATTAATCGTGTCAACCTCCATCCTAAAGCAGAATTATCTAGATCGGGCTCTTATTGCGGAATCCGGGGATATGGGGAGAAGGCAGGAACGGGGTACTGATTGGGGATGATCAGCCATGATCACATTGAATGGCGGTGCTGGCTCAAAGGGCCGTATGGCCTACTCCTGCACCTATTGTCTATTGTCTATTGTAATTACAGCATATTATGGTCACTGTTGAACGAGGGGTTTCTGCCCTTGGCTATTTGGCAGTTCTGCCCATACCGATTCTACAGCTAATGTCTCTCATTGCTATTGCATTAATATCCTCTTTAACCACCCCACCTCCTTTTCCTTTCTGACTATCCTTCCTGAATATCGAATACCCCTGCTTGTTTAGCTCCCAGCCTTGGTCACCCTGGAGCCATGTCTCCGTAATCCCAACTATATCATTTATTCGAATCTGTTAATTACTAACTGCACATTCAAATCAGTTATTCCATGTTCTGTGATGCTTTGAACAATTGAAGGATGCAAGGAGGTCACAGCCTCAGAATTAAAGGCCGTTCCTTTAGGAAGGAGATGAGGAGGAATTTATTTAGCCGGAGGGTGGCAAATCTGTGGTATTATTTACCACAGAGGGCCGTGGAGGCCAAGTCATTGGATATTTAATAAATTATTGTTTAGACAATAGACAATAGGTGCAGGAGTAGGCCATTGGCCCCTTCGATTCAATGTGATCATGGCTGATCATCCCCAATCAGTACCCCGTTCCTGCCTTCTCCCCTCATTTCCTCGTCTCCATTCTAAATGGCTTACTCCTTATTCATAAACTGTGGCCCCTTAACAACCCTTATGTTTCAATGAGATCCCCTCTCATCCTTCTAAACGCCAGAGTGTACAAGCCCAGCCGCTCCATTCTCTCAGTTTAGTGCGGGTGTCAGGGGTTATGGGGAGAAGGCAGGAGAATGGGATTAGGAGGCAGAGATCAGCCATGATTGAATGGCGGAGTGGACTTGATGGGCCGAATGGCCTAATTCTGCTCCTATCACTAATGAACGTGTGAACATATGAATCCTTCATGGTTACTAACTTCATGCATCTGTCACTAACCACACTGGATCTTGCATCATTTTGATCAGTCATCTGTAGATCATAATCTGCACAGAGGCTGCTGTGACATTATTGCCGTTGTCTCAAACCGTTTAAAGCAGCAATGGTGCCTGTCTATTTCAACAGGAACCCGCAACAGCGATGCAAACCTCGCATTCAAGATATTTAATACGTTTAGGATGAATGCCGAAGGAAATTGCTTCATGCCTTTTGGAAGCAATGATGAGACTGGTGAACAATGACTAGATGCCAACACCGATAGCAACATACGGCATGGATATAGGTCACTGCATCCATGTTCACCACAGAGGGTGGTGGGTGCCTGGAACGTGCTGCCAGGGGTGGTGGTGGAGGCAATAGACAATAGACAATAGGTGCAGGAGTAGGCCATTCTGCCCTATGAGCCAGCACCGCCATTCAATGTGATCATGGCTGATCATCCACAATCAGTACCCCGTTCCTGCCTTCTCCCCATATCCCCTGACTCCGCTATCTTTAAGAGCCCTATCTAGCTCTATCTTGAAAGTATCCAGAAAACTGGCCTCCACCGCCCTCTCAGACTCACCACTCTCTGTGTGAAAAAGTCCTTGAAATGATGAATCCTCACGGCAGTTCCCCCATGCCGGGTCCCCCTTAGTTCCCACGTGACCCAACCTTGACGACCACCGACCCCTTGGTTTATCTGCTGAACTAGATGTGCAAAGGTTGTGTCCTCATCTACAGCATGGAAGATAAAGAGCTCATAATAACATTGAACCTGTTTAGTATTTCAAGGACATTTACAGATAATTTTCCATAAAACTGGGATATATAGATTTGTTATACATGCTTTGGAATTTTGTATGCAAGCCTGCCGTGTGAATTACTGCAGAGAATTGGCATAATAGACTTATAATGGTCACATACGCTACTTCAAAAATATTGATTGAGCGACCTTGTTAGCCAGGATACCGGGGGTAACCCTTATTCTAGAGTTTGGGAATGAACTTTTATGCAGCGGTAGAGTTGCTGCCTCACAGAGTCAGAGACTTGGGTTCGATCCAAGTTCAAGTTCAAGTGAGTTTATTGTCATGTGTCCCTGATAGGACAGTGAAATTCCTGCTTTGCTTCAGCACAACAGAACATAGTAGGCATTGACTACAGAACGGCTGATCATCCGTTGTGTGTCCATACATCATTATATAAATATATACACACATGAATAAATAAACTGATAACGCGCAAATAACAGATAATGGGTTATTAGTTATCAGAGTTTTGTCCGAGCCAAGTTTATTAGCCTGATGGCTGTGGGGAAGTAGCTATTCCTGAACCTGGTCATTGCAGTCCTCAGGTTCCTGTACCTTCTACCTGAAGATAGCAGGGAGATGAGTGTGTGGCCAGGATGCTGTGGGTCCTTGATGATGCTGCCAGCCTTTTTGAGGCAGCGACTGCGGTAGATCCCCTCGATGGGAGGGAGGTCAGAGCCGATGATGGACTGGGCAGTGTTTACTACTTTTTGTAGTCTTTTCCTCTCCAGGGCGCTCAAGTTGCTGAACCAAGCCACGATGCAACCGGTCAGCAAGCTCTCTACTGTGCACCTGTAGAAGTTAGAGAGAGTCCTCGTTAACAGACCGACTCTCCGTAATCTTCTCAGGAGTAGAGGCGCTGATGTGCTTTCTTGATAATTGCATTAGGGTTCTTGGACCAGGAAAGATCTTCAGAGATGTGCACGCCCAGGAATTTGAAGCTCTTGACCCTTTCAACCATCGACCCGTTGATAGAAACAGGACTGTGGGTCCCCATGCTACTATTCCAAAGTCCACAATCAGTTCCTTGGTTTTGCTGGTGTTGAGGGCCAGGTTATTGTGCTGGCACCATATGGACAGTCGCTCGATCTCTCTTCGATACTCTGACTCATCCCCATCAGTGATACGTCCCACAACAGTGGTGTCGTCAGCAAACTTGATGTTGGAGTTCGCACTGTGACGTGACCGGCTACGCAGTCATGAGTATAGAGTGACTACGGGTACTGTCTGTCTGGAATTTGTACGTTCTCCCCGTGACCTGCTTGGGTTTTATCCGAGATCTTTGATTTCCTCCCACACTCCACAGACGTGCGGGTTTGTAGGTTAATTGGCTTTGGTAAAGATTGTATACTACCCCTGATGTGTAGGAAGGTGTGAGTCTGCGGGGTAGGCACTGGTAGGTGCGGACTGAGTGGGTCGAATAATCTGTTTCCGCGCTGTATCTCTAAAGGCTAGAGTCTATAGAAGGATGTCAGATTGTGCAATGGGATTTTAACCCTACAGTTTGAAGTTGTGGCCCCATGTTATAACTTGTGCTGGAGGATCCATTGTTGATATTCTGCAATAAACGGCCATGTTGAGAACAAGGTTTAGAGTCAGAGAGTGATACAGTGTGGAAACAGGCCCTTCTGCCCAACTTGCCCACACTGGCTAACATGTCCCAGCGACACTAGTCCCACCTGCCTACACTTGGTCCATATCCCTCCAAACCTCGGCAAGGCCAGCAGCATAATCAAGGACCAGTTGCACCCCGGCCACTCCCTCTTCTCCCCTCTCCCATCGGGCAAGAGGTACAGAAGTGTGAAAACGCACACCTCCAGATTCAGGGACAGTTTCTTCCCAGCTGTTATCAGGCAACTGAACCATCCTACCACAACCAGAGAGCAGTGCTGAACTACTATCTACCTCATTGGTGACCCTCGGACTATGTTTGATCGGACGTTGCTGGCTTTACCTTGCACTAAACGTTATTCCCTCATCCTGTATCTGTACACTGTAAATGGCTCGATTATAATCATGTATTGTCTTTCCGCTGACTGGTTAGCTCGCAACAAAAGCTTTTCTCTGTACCTCGGTACACGTTTTGTACAAACCGTTTTGTACAAAATTACAGTCCGTTAACTCATGTTTAAAAAATAAACAGAAAATAAAATAATACCAGGGAACTCAGTTACATGCATCTGCCTTGCTTGCAGTAACCTCCGAATAAAAGCGCAAATGAAAGCAGTTTTGCTGGCTCCCACTGTAAGGTCACAAGAACCAAGTGCGGTTCAAGTTGACTAAACGGCATGCAAGCCTCTTGAGCAGCAGCTTGTAACACCGCTGCATACTCCGAGCTCACACCCTTGCCCGAACCTTCCTCTTTGGCTGTTGACTACAGTCTCATTAGTATTGAGGCACTGACAGGTTGCAGCTCAGTAGACAGTCATTCACTCCCCTTATAACCCACCGTCGAAGGGATTTATCGCAGTCGCTGCCTCAAAAAGGCGGCCAGCATCATCAGAAACCCACACCACCCTGGCCACGCGCTCACCCCACCACTGCCATCGGGAAGAAGGTGCAGGAGCCAGAAAACTATAACGTCCAGGTTCAGGAACAGCTTCTTCCCTACAGCCATCAGGCTATTAATCACCACCTAATAAGCTCTGAACTACAACAGCCTGTCTGTCTATATTACTAAAAGTCTGATCTTGACCACTTCCTGTTGTTCTGTATATTGATTTTAGAAAAAAAACGCTGCAACTTACGGCATTGATTTTTGGCCATCTTACTCAGAGTCCCCCTCCGCTGTGCAGGGTAAGAGGATTTTTCTCATTGATGAAAAATAAAAGAGTTATTAGTGTTTAAAAAATGTTGAGATTCTCTCTCCTGAAGGCCACGCCCCTTCCGGAGGGACTATAAAACCCGGAAGTGTTGAGTGTCTCAGTCAGTCTCTGCAAGATGGGGGAGCAAGAGGGTCATGTCTCTCAGTCTGAACTGTGAATAACACTGAACACATGTCTACTAAACTGTGAGTGGTTTTACTGATCTGTCAGTGGCCTTAATGTGGTTTGGAAATGCTAAAGCTGTGTTGCATTTGGTTTGGAAATGGTAAAGCTGTGTTGCCTTCGGTTTGGAAATGCTAAAGGTGTGTTGTCTAATTAAAGTTCCCTTGCCTAATTAAAGTTGCCTGGCCTAATTAAAGTTGCCTTGCCTAATTAATGTTGCCTTGCCTAATTAATGTTGCCTTGCCTAATTAAAGTTGCCTTGCCTAATTAATGTTGCCTTTCATAATTGAAGTTGCCTTGCCTTCTGTATAATTAAAAGTCGAATCTTGACCACTTCCTGTTTGTGCTTTATGTTGATTTTTGGAAAAAAAATGCTACCACCTACGGCTGTGATTTTGGCCAGTCCCCTCCACTCATCAGGTGCTGAGGATTTTTCCCAGCAATGAAAAATAAAAGAGTTATTAGTGTTTAAAAATTGTTAAGAATTTCTCTCCTGACAATCATGCCATGAAGGCCACGCCCCTTCTGGTGGGAGCGGGGAGGAACTATAAAACACAGAAGTGTGGGCGTGGCTCAGTCTCTGCAAGATGGAGGAGGGAGAGGTCACGACTCACTGTATTTAGTGGTCTTGTACCCTGCTTGAAATGGTATGAAACTGCACTTGAATTTGGTGACCTTGCACCCTGCTTGAAATGGAATTTCAAGGAATAGCCTGAGTCAACTGCCAGCCATGAATGAGTGAGCTGCCAGCACAACAGGCTTGAGTGACTGATCCGCCAGCCCAAGAATCCATTCGACCCACAATGTCCATACTAGCCCTTTGGAAACCAGTCCCTTCAGCCCACAACACCCATACTTGTGCGTCTTTACTGGAGCTGAGGGAGGCCGGCAGCCCCGCCCCCAGCTGGAGCCCTGCCCGCAGCAGCAGCCCCTCCCCCCGCAGCAGCCCTGCCCCCAGCCCAGCCTCGCCCCCTGCAACAGCCCCGCCCACAGTAGCTCCGCCCCACATCAGCCCCGCCCACAGTAGCTCCGCCCCCAGCAGCCCCACCCACCATAGCCCCGCACCCAGCAGCAGCCCCGCCCATCACAACCCTGCCCCCGCCCCCGCAGCAGCCCCGCCCACCACAACCCTGCCCCCGCCCCGCAGCAGCCCCACCCACCATAGCCCCGCACCCAGCAGCAGCCCCGCCCATCACAACCCTGCCCCTGCCCCCGAAGCAGCCCCGCCACCAGCAGCAGCCCCACCCACAGTAGCCCCGCCCCCAGCAGCAGCCCCGCCCACTGTAGCCCTGCCCCAGCCACAGCCCCCCCCGCAGCAGCCCCGCCCCCAGCAGTAGCCCCGCCCCAGCAGCAGCCCCGCCCCCAGCAGCAGCCCCGCCCCCAGCAGCAGCCCCGCCCCCAGAAGCAGCTCTGCCGCCAGCTGCAGCCCAGCCCAGAGTAGGAGATGTCGCCAAACGGAAAGCGGGGACTCTGATCCTACCGAAGGAGAACGACCAGCGCCCGCTGTGAATCCCCATCGCACCGCCAATTCCAGCCACTGGCCCTCTGGTCCGCCTCGCTGGCTCCTCCCCCCCTCCCTCGTGATGCCCCCCTTCTCACCCATTGCTCTTCCCCTGTCTTTTCTCCAAGTTCACTCCCCCATGCCCACACAACGATCTCACCACACACCCCTCCCCCCCACAACCCCCCGCCCACACACCCCTTCCCCCCAACACACCACCGCCACACCCCCTCCGCCCTCACAACACCCCCATCCCTCACAACCCCCCTGCCCCCACAATCCCCCCACAAAAGCCCCTCCACAACACCCCACTTAGTCCAGTTATTATTATTATTGCACTGTTATTAATTGTTTTTTGAATATGTGAGTGTATATATATATATATACATATACACACTGAACTTTTTTTTGTGTCTCTCATTTATCATATTATTTATTATGATTACATATTCCGTTGTGCTACAATAAGTAAGAATTTCATTGTTCTATCTGGGACACATGACAATAAAACATTCTTGACTCTCCTGACTCTTGAAAAATGAGAAAGGGTTGGAAGGATTCCAAAATTCTGCTGTCTTCTAGGTAGCATTTGGGTTGAGATTCCCAAGCAAAGATGTGGGGGGCACGGTGGCGCAGCGGTAGAGTTGCTGCCTAACAGCGCCAGTGACATTCGATCCTGACTACGGGCGCTGTCTGCACGGAGTTTGCACGCTCTCCCCGTGACCCGCGTGGGTTTTCTCCGAGATCTTCAGTTTCCTCCCACACTCCACACTTGCATGGAGCTGTTCCCAAACCAAGCTGTGATGCATCCCGATAAAATGCTTTCATGGCCCATCTGTAGATGTTGGTGAGAGTTTGGGGTGAAATCATTGTATCATCCCTTGCAACCAGGAAGCATCAGCAGTGTGGCCTAGTTTAGTTTAGTTTAGAGACGCAGCGTGGAAAAAGGCCCTTCGGCCCACCAAGTCCGTGCCGACCAGCGATCCTCGCACACTGACACAATCCTACACACACTGGGGACAATTTACATTGATACCAAGCCAATTAACCCATAAACCTGCACGTCTTTGCAAACCCCGTGCGGACAACTCCCGTAGTCGGGGTGGAACCCGGGCCTCTGGCGTTGTGAGTGAACTACAGAGATAGAGAGAGAGAGAAACTACTTGACAGAAAGTGGTCAGTCAGCAGAAAGCTATTAAGAATGTTTGGCAGGGTTCAACCAATTGCCATTTACAAATGGGAAAATCTATCTCTTGTGTTGGCACCTGAGAGAGCGTATGCAGTGTAGGCTGGCCTGTGACAGACAGGCTCATTAACCCACGAGTACTCCAATGTTTCTCCAGCTTAAAGAAAGGAAAGCTCACAATTTTGATTTACAGTACAATTACCGATGACACTGGAGTCCTGCTCCAGAATTCTAACTCATGACTGAATAAACCAGTGTTATGTTTAATTACCGATGTTACGTTGTTGAACAGGAATTCCTCCAAGAATCAGTGAGTTATGGGTATTACAATATGGAAACGGGCTAGGATCTCCCACAGATTCACCACCCTCTGACTAAAGAAATACCTCCTCTTCACCATAAAGGTATGTCCTTTAATTCTGAGGCTGTGCCCTCCAGTCCTAGACTCTCCCACCAGTGGAAACATCCTCTCCACATCCACTCTATCCAGGCCTTTCACTATTCTGTACTTTTCAATGAGGTCCCCCCTCATTCTTCTAAACTCCAGCGAGTACAGGCCCAGTGCCGACAAACGCTCATCATAGGTTAACCCTCTCATTCCTGGGATCATCCTTGTAAACCTCCTCTGGACCCTCTCCAGAGCCGGCACATCCTTCTTCAGATATGGGGCCCAAAATTGCTCACAATATTCCAAATGTGGCCTGACCAGCGCCTTATAGAGCCTCAGCGTTACATCCCTGTTTTTGTATACAAGCCCTCTCGCAATAAATGCCAGCATTGCATTTGCCTTCCATACTACCAATTCGACTTGCAGATTAACTTTCTGGTAATCTGCAAGGATTCGCCAAGAGTCAACTACAGATCAGAGGAGGAAATTTACAGGTATCAGCCACAGAAAAACATAAAAATTTAATAATGAGGGAGGAAATTGATCATCAGTGAAAACTGACAAATAAAGTCGAAACAAATCGCAAATGCACGGTGGCGCAGCGGTAGAGTTGCTGCCTCACAGTGCCAGATGTCCGGGTTCGATCCTCACTACGGGTGCTGTCTGTACGGAGTTTGTGCGTTCTCCCCATGGCCTGCGTGGGTTTTCTCCAGGTGCTCCGGTTTTCGCCAACACTCCAGAGACGTGCAGGTTTGCAGGTTGATTTTCTAGGCAAAAAATGTAAATTGTCCCAGTATGTGTAGGGTAGTGTTAGTGTGCGGCGATCGCTGGTCGGAGCGGATGACGTGGGCTGAAGGGGCTGTTCCTGCTCTGTATCTCTAAACTAAACTAAAAACTAAAAGCTACTTTGAATATATCACACAGTGGTGATAGCTAAGGTAAGTGTCAGAACCATGTTGGGTTAGATGGGAATTAATTACGGAAAGCAGAGAAATGTCAGCAAAGTTAAATCAATGCTCAATCTTAACAGCAGGGGACACTTCTTCTAAGCCGGACATAAGTGATGAGCTTGCTTTAACAGCATGGACACACATGTAACAATCCTTATTATTGGGAATAAGAACTTGTGGAATGAAATGAGACAAAATGTAATGAAGTTGCAGGAATTGAAGAAGGGTCCCGCACCGAAACGTCACCTATCCATGTTCTCCACAGATGCTGCCTGACCCGCTGAGTTACTCCAGCACTCTGTGAAACGTCACCTATCCATGTTCTCCACAGATGCTGCCTGACCCGCTGAGTTACTCCAGCACTCTGTGAAACGTCACCTATCCATGTTCTCCACAGATGCTGCCTGACCCGCTGAGTTACTCCAGCACTCTGTGAAACGTCACCTATCCATGTTCGCCACAGATGCTGCCTGACTACGCGCATCTGTAAATGCTGGTGAGGGTTGTTGGGGACGTGCCGAATTTCCTAAGTCTTCTAAGGAAGTAGAGGCGTGGTGTGCTTTCTTGGTAATTTTTTCAATTTAGTTTCGAGATAGAAGAAACTGCAGATGCTGATTTACAAAATAAAAATACACAGAGTGCTGGAGTAACTCAGCGGGTCAGGCAGCATCTGTGGAGAACGTGGATAGGTGACGTTTCACAGAGTGCTGGAGTAACTCAGCGGGTCAGGCAGCATCTGTGGAGAGAAAGAATAGGTGACGTTTCGGGTTGAGACGCTTCGTCTGAAGAAGGGACTCAATCTGAAACGTCACCCATTCCTTCCCTCCAGAGATGCTGCCTGTTCCGCTGAGTTACGCCAGTTGTTTGTGCCTGCCTTAGGTCAATGTGGGAAAGGGAGTGGGGGTTCAAGTGTTTGAAACCAGGAGATTGCGTAGGCCTCTGCCAGTGGAGGAGGCCCAGGGCATTTGCCGGGGAATGTGGGCAAACCTGTTGGAAAAGCGGTTGGAGGGGATATGGACATTGAGTGCAACGTCCTGATCTGAGTGAGTGAACAGGAATGCAGTGGCAGCATTAGCAACTGTGCGGCCTGTCCCACTTACGCAACCTCTTTGGCGACTGCTGGCACCTGTCATACGTCATTGCAGGTCGCCGAATATTTCCAACATGTTGAAAATCCAGAAAGACGCTACGACTCTTTGGGCGACTGAGGAGACGACTCACGACCGTACGGGCGACATGTCGCGGGGTGAAGCCTGTAAGGTCGTGAGTAGTCGCCCAAAGAGTCGGACCTTGTTCTGGTCCCCGCTGGATTTTCAACAAGTTGAACATTTTTGGAGACCTGCAACGACCTATGACGGGTGCCGGCAGTCGCCGAAAAAGCCACGTAAGTGGGACAGGCCTATTAGAGCCACGGTAGAGGTAGTCTAGCGATATGGAAGTGTAAGGTCTAAAGAAGGGTCTCGACCCGAAACTTCACTCATTCCATCTCTCCAGAGATGCTTCCTGTCCAGCGGAGTTAAGGGCCTGTCCCATTTTCCCGAGTTATTCACGAATTCTCCCGCGTTTTCAAACTCGCAGAATGTTTGTAATGATTACACGAGTAAAGAAATAGCCCCGAGTACCTACGGCTGGCATAGCGAGCCGCTAGGATATATCCACGGACTCTTACAGCCTCCTACGGACTTGTTACGAACATTCTGCGAGTTAGAAAACACGGGAGAATTCGTGAATAACTCGGGAAAGTGGGACAGGCCCTGTACTCCAGCACTTTGTGTCTATCTTCAGTATAAAGCTGCACCTGCAGTTTGTTCCTCCACAGTTATAGAGCAATGTGATTGTCATTTAAGCATTCACACCTATCTGCACCAGATCCAATTATCTATGAATAGTTGCAGCCATTGTTATAAACTGACATTTTGCGTGATTATACATTAACGCTTTTATAAATTGCCCACTCTGATTCATTCATGTAAATGACAAAGACATTTTAATCACGTTAATTTTGTTGAATGACGGGAAGGTGAATTAAAAAAAACATCTGAAAGTAATCAAGAAAAAGAGGTTTGGTCTCAACTCGAAACGTCACCCGTTCCTTCTCTCCAGAGATGCTGCCTGTCCCGCTGGGTTAAGGGCTTGTCCCACGTTCGCGACCTACTGTAATTCACAACCTTTTTTACTCGTGGACATTTTTCATCAGGGTTGAAAAAACGCCCCGACCTACTTGATGCCACGAGTACCTACGACTAGCATCACGGCCTGCTACGACCTACCTACGACCTCGTGACAACCATGCTGCGAGTATAAGTCAAGGGCAAACTCAGCAGAGGTCGTGAATTAGGTCGTGAAAGTGGGACAGGCCCTTAACTCCAGCACTCTGTGAAACGACACCTATCCATGTTCTCCACAGATGCTGCCTGACCCGCTGAGTTACTCCAGCACTCTGTGAAACGACACCTATCCATGTTCTCCACAGATGCTGCCTGACCCGCTGAGTTACTCCAGCACTCTGTGAAACGTCACCTATCCATGTTCCCCACAGATGCTGCCTGACCCGCTGAGTTACTCCAGCACTCTGTGAAACGTCACCTATCCATGTTCTCCACAGATGCTGCCTGACCCGCTGAGTTACTCCAGCACTCTGTGAAACGTCACCTATCCATGATCTGTCCAGAAGCAATTTCTGCTTTTCTCACGAATTACTCAGAAATCACTAAACATTAATAATAATAAAACATTAATGATAAAACACCATTGATCAAGCATGTGAACCAACACAATACCAGATCAAAGGGAGGCTACAGATTTTTGGCTGTTGAGTAGAGCAACTACTCGTGGATAAAAACTGTTTTTATGTCTGGCTGTGGCAGCTTTGACAGTCCGGAGTCGCCTTCCAGAGGGAAGTGATTCAAAGAGTTTGTGGCCAGGGTGAGAGGGGTCAGAGATGATCTTGCCGCTCGCTTCCTGGCCCTTGCAGTGTACAGTTCATCAATGGAGGGAAGGTTGCAGCCAATAACCTTCTCTGCTGATCGGACGATTCGCTGCAGCCTCCGGGTGTCGTGCTTGGTGGCTGAGCCAAACCAGACCATGATGGAGAAGGTGAGGACAGACTCTACGATGGCCGTGTAGAATTGGACCATCATTGCCCGTGGCAGATTGTGTTTCCTCAGCTGCCGCAGGAAGTACATCCTCTGTTGTGCTATTAGTGTTATCTATGTTGTGCTATTAGTGTTTATTTATCTATATCTATCATTACGATGACCACATTTTCTGTTGTGCTGCTGCAAGTAAGAAATTAATTGTTACGTTTTGAGACACATGACAATAAAACATTTTCGGCTCTCTTTGCTCTTGACACTTGACACTTGACACTTGACTCTCTGTGTCTCTATAACTATGACTCTATAGATCTACGGGTCTATGGGTCTATGGTCTATGGGTCTATGGGTCTATGGTCTATGGTCTATGAGTCTATGAGTATGGGTCTATGGTCTATGACTATGGGTCTATGGGTCTATGGTCTATGGGTCTATGGTCTATGGTCTATGACTATGGGTCTATGGGTCTATGGTCTATGGGTCTATGGTCTATGGGTCTATGGTCTATGGGTCTATGGTCTATGGGTCTATGGGTCTATGGGTCTATGGGTCTATGGGTCTCTGGTCTATGGTCTATGGGTCTATGGGTCTATGGGTCTAGGGGTCGATGTGTCTATGGTCTACGGTTTATGGTCTATGGGTCTAGGGGTCTATGGGTCTATGAGGATGGTCTATGGGTCTATGGTCTATGGGTTTATGGTTATGGTCTATGGGTCTATGGTCTATGGGTCTATGGGTTTATGGGTCTATGAGTATGGTCTATGGGTCTATGGTCTATGGGTCTATGGTCTATGGTCTATGGGTCTACGGGTCTACAGGTCTATGGGTCTATGGTCTATGGTCTACAGTCTATGTGTCTATGTGTCTTTGTGTAATTAACCATATAACCATATAACCATATAACAATTACAGCACGGAAACAGGCCCTCTCGGCCCTTCCAGTCCGTGCCGACCATTTGTTTTCCCCATGCTGATTTTGCCCAATGATTTCACCACTTTCCAAATGCGCTGCTATCCCATCTTTAATAATTGACTCTAGCAGTTTCCCCACTACCGATGTTAGACTAATTGGTCTGCAATTCTTCGTTTTCTCTCTCCTTCCCTTTTTAAAAAGTTACATAAGTTACCCTCCAATCCTCAGGAACTACTCCAGAATCTAAAGAGTTTTGAAAAATTATCACCGGGACCTGTTCGACGATGACCCTGGGAAGTTACCAGTGTCATACCATATTTCCATTGACCCAAATATACAACCCGTGGTCCGCGCACCTCACAGGGTGTCTCACGCCATGAAGGACAAGGTCGAGGCGATGCTCAACGAGATGGTCGAAAAGGGGGTGCTAGTAGCAGTTAGCGAGCCCACCGATTGGGTCTCCACCATGGTTGCCACGATTAAGAAAGACAAGAACGAGATACGCGTGTGTATCAACCCGAAGGACTTAAACCTTGCCATCAGGCGACCACATTACCCCATGCGGTCTGTTGAGGATGTGGCGGCAAAGGTCGGGCAAGCCACCATCTTTTCGGTCCTAGACGCTAAGAACTCGTTTTGGCAGGTCCCGTTGGACAAAGCGTCTTCTGACCTGACGACCTTCGCCACACCGTTCGGCAGATTCAAGTTCCTGCGAATGCCATTCGGCATCAATTCTGCTAGCGAGGTGTTCCAGCAGACGATGGAGCAATTATTCGCGCACCTGCCATGTGCCATCATCGTGGATGATATCCTGTTTACGGGAAGGACCTTGCCGAGCACGACCTGAACCTCCGCCGCGTCCTGGATCGCGCGACAGGCGAACCTGAAGCTGAATCCCAAGAAGTGCCGGTTTCGTGTCTCAGAGGTCCACGTATGTTGGACATGTTTTCACCCCTAACGGACTAAAGCCCGACCCTTGAAGGCCGCTGCCATCTCCGAAATGGCAGCCCCCACCGACGTGCCAGGTCTGCAACGATTCTTGGGCATGGTGAACTACCTTGGCAAGTTTATACCAAACCTCATGAGCTGAGTGCTCCCCTGCGGCAGCTGACAAAAAAGGATATCGCCTGGGCCTGGCTCCCATATCACCAGCAGGCTTTTGACCGCCTCAAGTCGAAACTGATTAGCACTCCGACGTTGCGGTTCTTCGACGTGGGTCGCCCCATCACCGTCACCTGTGACGCTTCCAAGTTCGGTCTGGGTGCGGCCTGCCTTCAGTCTGTCGATGGATCGCTGCATCCCGTCTCCTATGCCCCTCCACTCTCCTATCAGCAGCCGGCTGCCGCCCCGGCTGGTGTTCCCTGCATGCCTCGGTCCCCGTCGCGGGCGCCTGGTTCCCCTCTGCGCGGGTCCCCTGTTGCCGATCGCGGTTCTCCCTCTCCTGTTTCTCCCACCCCAATGCCCTTCCCTGGTTCCCGGCTGCCCTTGCGTCCTCCTGCTTCTTCTGCTCTTTCGGGGGGAGGGGAGACATCCGTACGCGCTCGGGCAGGATCAGTAAGCCGCCTGTTCGCTACGGCGATTTCGTTTAATTCTGCTGTTTAATTCGTTGTCGTGACAACAATCTGTTTTTTTTATTTCTAAGGGGAAGGATGTAGATGGTTTATATGCAACCAATAATATAGTTACCTCACTCCCATTAACCCCGCCCAGTTAACATCAATCATAACGCCTTCCCCTCAGTAGAAAAATGTAGCCGGTGCTTGAAGGTGTATGTAATACCCAGTGCTATCATTAAAAGATGTTGTACACTTAAGAGCTTGTAAAGTTTTCATTTATAACTACTGTTTCCGCTATTTCTCGGGCTACTTCCTTTAGTACTCTGGGATGCAGCCTATCTGGCCCTGGAGATTTATTGGCCTTTAATCCATTCAATTTAGAAACATAGAAACATAGAAATTGGGTGCAGGAGTAGGCCATTCGGCCCTTCGAGCCTGCACCGCCATTCAATATGATCATGGCTGATCATCCAACTCAGTATCCTGTACCTGCCTTCTCTCCATACCCCCTGATCCCTTCAGCCACAAGGGCCACATCCAACTCCCTCTTAAATATAGCCAACAAACTGGCCTCAACTACCTTCTGTGGCAGTGAATTCCACAGATAAACCCAACACCACTTTCCGGCTAACCTGGATTTCACTCATTTCCTCCATCTCATTTGACCCGCGATCCCCTGCTATTTCCGGCAAATTATTTATGTCTTCCTTAGTGAAGACAGAACCAAAGTAGTTATTCAATTCAAGTCAATAGTCTTTCTTTGTCATTTGTACTGGCAAAAGAAGAATGAATTTGATGCCTGTTGCATGTTTACCAGCCCTATTACACAATAACACACAAATACATTTACAATCGTCAATAATACAATAATCAATAAGAGAGCAAATTAATAATCAGAGATATTGGTCCATAGGTCTGTCCTGTAATTACAAATCTATATATCTTGGAGCGTGGGCGGAAACCAGAGCTCCCGGGGAAAACCCACGCAGTCACGGGGAGAACGTACAAACTCCGTACAGACAGCACCCGTAGTCGGGATGGAACCCGGGTCTCTGGCGCCGAGACAGCAACTCAACCGCTGCGCCACCGTGCCGCAGAAATTGATGAATTTACCTTCATAATCTTTGAGTTTAGTTTAGTTGTTAGTTAGTTTATTTTAGCTAATTGTCACATATGAAAAGCTACACTTTATCGAGTCATAGAATCATGGAGCATGGAAACAGGCCCTTTGGCCCAACTTGCCCATACCAGCCAACATCCCATCCACACTGTGCAGCCATGCACCCACCATCCTATGTGTGTAAAGGTTACCCCTCAGATTCATATTAAACCTTTCCCTTTCACCTTAAACCCATGTCCTCTGGTCCTCGATTCCCCTACTCTGGGCAAGAGACTGCGTGCATCTACCCGATCTATTCCTCTCATGATTTTGTACACTTCTATAAGATCACCCCTCATCCTCCTGCGCTCCAAGGAATAGTGTCCTAGCCTAGTCAACCTCAGGCCCTCGAGTCTCATCCTCGTCAATCTTCTCTGCACCCTTTCCAGCTTGACAACATCTTTCCTATAACATGGTGCCCAGAACTGACCACAATACTCTAAATGCGGCCTCACCAACGCCTTTTCGACTGCAACGTGACCTCCCAACTTCCATACTCAAGGCAGGATTAGCTTTGTTGTGTACGCTATCAAATCAGATTGAATAATGCAATACATGGATTACAATCGTCAAGGTCAAGTAATCTGTAACACATAAGAAGAATTTGTTCTGCAGATTTTAGGAATATCTATAACTGAGTCAAAGATCTGCTGCGTTCACATTCTTCAAAGAATATAAAAAGTATAAAGACGTTATTGTGTTTAAAGAGAATGTTGAATAATGATATTTTTATTGTTTCAGTCTGACTCATCACAATATCAGTTTGTTATATAATCAGCTCGCAGTTTGATGAAAAGAGATATTGTCGAATTACTCAGATAACGAGCAGTATCACCAAATTATAATTATTTTAAATATTATTTACACAAAGCGAGATCCACTAGTAATCATTCACAAACCGTATGAAATAGTCCTAATCATCACTCTGGCAACTAAAGATAAATATAAGCCCAGCTTTCGAACAAACGCTTTTTATATTAAACAATATTTTTAAGGCAGAGATTGATAGATTCTTGATTAGTACGGGTGTCAGGGGTAATGGGGAGAAGGCAGGAGAATGGGGTAGGAGGGAGAGATAGATCAGCCATGCGTAGTAGACTCGATGGGCCGAATGGCCTAATTCTGCTCCTATCACTTATGAACTTATGAAACTCAGTTTGACTACACAAGTTCACAGGTTGACGTCACAGGAGCAGATTAGGCTATTAGACCCATCGAATCTACTCTGCCATTCAAACATGGCTGATCAATCTCTCCCTCCTAATCCCATTCTCCTGCCTTCTCCCCATAACCCATGACACCCGTTCGAATCAAGAATTTGTCTATCTCCGCTTAAAAATATCGACTGATTGGCCTCCGCAGCCCACATCACGTTGATCGTTCCAAACTTCTTGAAGCCATGAACTACCTTTGCATGTCTTCACAGTTGCAATGTAGGAATGACGGCAGCCAGTTTGCACATAGCAAACTCCCACAGTAGGCCCCTCTCGGTCATGCCTGACCATGGGTGGCATCCTGGTCGGATGCAAGCCTGGGCGATGTCATATGGAGGACAGACAGGCTGTTGCCCATGCAGCACGTCCCTCCTCTCCACGTCGATGACTAAAAATATCACCAGTTGTATTCCCCGAACAGGGAGCTCAAAAGAAAAATATTGCAGTTATTTGAAATGAGGCTGAAACCTGTTTCTGTTTAGTTTGGGAAGTAACTGCTCCACTGCGTCTCCCCCTATGTATCGTACTGTACGGTCCGGTCAGACATACAATGAATACCATTGTGTAGGAAGGAACTGCAGGTGCTGGTTTACACCGAAGATAGACACAAAAAGCTGGAGTAACTCAGCGGGACAGACAGCATCTCTGGACAGAAGGAATGGGTGACGTTACGGGTCCAGACCCTTTTCCAGACTGGTTTAGTTTAGTTTAGAGATACAGCACGAAAACTGGACTTCAGCCCACTGAGTCCGCACTGACCGGCGATCCCCGCACACGAACGCTATCCCACACACGAACGCTATCCCACACACGAACGCTATCCCACACACGAACGCTATCCCACACACGAACGCTATCCCACACACGAACGCTATCCCACACACGAACGCTATCCCACACACGAACGCTATCCCACACACGAGCGCTATCCCACACACCAAACGCTATCCCACACACGAACGCTATCCCACACACGAGCGCTATCCCACACACGAACGCTATCCCACACACGAGCGCTATCCCACACACGAACGCTATCCCACACACGAGCGCTATCCCACACACGAACGCTATCCCACACACGAGTGCTATCCCGCACACGAACGCTATCCCACACACGAGCGCTATCCCACACACGAACGCTATACCCACACACGAACGCTTATACCACACACGAACGCTATACCCACACACGAACGCTATACGAGCCCACACACGAACGCTATACCACACACGAACGCTATCCCGCACACAAACGCTATACCACACACGAACGCTATCCCGCACACAAACGCTATCCACACACGAGTGCTATCCGCACACGAACGCTATACCCACACACGAACGCTATCCCACACACGAACGCTATACCCACACACGAACGCTATACCCCACACACGAACGCTATCCCACACACGAACGCTATCCCACACACAAACGCTATCCCACACACGAACGCTATCCCACACACGAACGCTATCCCACACACGAACGCTATCCCACACACGCTAGGGACAATTTACATTTTTTTACCGAATCCAATTAGCCCACAAACCTGTACATCTTTGGAGTGTGGGAGGAAACCGGAACACCCGGAGAAAACCCACGTGGTCACGGGGAGAACGTATAAACTCTGTACAGACAGCAGCCGTAATCCTTGGACAAGCTGACCCTCGGGCTATCTTTGATCGGACTTTGCTGGCTTTACCTTGCACTAAACGTCATTCCCTTATCATGTATCTGTACACTGTGGACGGCTCGATTGTAATCATGTATTGTCTCTCCGCTGACTGGTTAGCGCGCAACAAAAGCTTTTCACTGTACCTCGGTACACGTGACAATAAACTAAACTGAACTGAACTGGATGGGCACGGACTCGTTTCCGCGCTGAATCTCCAAAAAGTCTAGAGTCTATATCCGATTCTTACTGCGAGATTCCTAATGAATTTATCTTTTCCCCGAGCTGTGTGATTCATATTTAGTTCCATGTGTTTGTAATTAATGTCATGAAGTGTTCGTAGCTGTCAATATTGTGCAGAAGTGCTATACTGAGTGTTCCTCCTGCCTCACTGAGTAATAGCCCGGACTGGCCATAATTAAGCTGACAAATGCGATTATACGGAATAAAGTTTTTGATACTTGACACTTCCAGTAACGGAGACGTGGACGTGGCTGGTGGAACGGGGGTCAAGTGAGCCTGACAAGTTCTATCACACTGAACAATACAGAGACTCAAGATCAGCTTACGATCCATGGCTTAATCCTGTTTGTTGAGCAAAAGCACATTAGCTCCTGGGCAAATCCGATAAATCCCGTCAGAATCACAAGCCATGGCTCCCATAGAGCAGTGCAGGGCCCCTGTTCGATTATCTGAAGTGGCTGCTCCTCAGGTTTCGGCTCCGCTTTAGTCGAACGCTACTGATTTTTGGGCACCCGGTACAGGGGGAGGGGGGGTGGGGGGGGGGGGGATCTCCCTGTCAGTATGCTCCTGTGTCTGGCCAAGATGGCCATTCACGGGTCCAGGTAGCGGGCAATAGACAACAGACAATAGGTGCAGAAGTAGGCCATTTGGCCCTTCGAGCCAGCACCGCCGTTCAATGATCATCCCCAATCAGTACCCCGTTCCTGCCTTCTCTCCATATCCCCAGACTTCGCTATCTTTAAGAGCCCTATCTAGCTCTCTCTTGAAAGCATCTAGAGAACCTGCCTCCACTGCCGTCTGAGGCAGAGAATTCCACAGACTCATCACTCTCTATGGGAAAAAGTGTTTACTCATCTCCGTTCTAAATGGCTTACTCCTTATTCTTAAACCGTGGACCCTGTTTCTGGACTCCCCCAACATCGGGAACATGTTTCCTGCCTCTAGTGTGTCCAAACCCTTAACAATCTCATATGTTTCAATAAGATAACCTCTCATCCTTCTAAACTCCAGTGTGTACAAGCCCAGCCGCTGCATTCTCTCAACATATGACAGTCCCGCCATCCCGGGAATTAACCTTGTAAACCTACGCTGCACTCACTCAATAGCAAGAATGTCCTTCTTCAAATTAGGGGATCAAAACTGCACACAATACTCCAGGTGTGGTCTCACCAGGATGCTGTACAACTGCAGAAGGACCTCTTTGCTCCTATATTCGACTCCTCTTGTTATAAAGTGGACGGCTGCACAGGAGTCGGCTGCCTGCCCCTTTTCCGGGGTTATGACCATGCCGCGTGTCCCTGGAGAATGAACGCACACGTGGGTGCATGGGGTCATGGGAGGTTGAATGAAAATTATAGATAAGGTAATGGCGGGATTTTAATTTAATTTTATTTTTTGTCTTGAACGATATACTACTTTGTATGTTGATTTTGTTTTTTGAAGAAAGTTATTGTAAAAAAAAATAGAACAGCGAGGGCTGGAACAGGCCCTTCGCACCTCAATGTCCATATTGACCACGGGTTTATTAGTATGTTTAGTTTTAGAGATAGAGCTGGGAAACAGGCCCTTCGGCCCATCGAGTCCGCACCGACCAGAGATCCACGTGACGGTTTTATTTATAGACAGGATCAATAATGTTTACTTACTGAAGGAGATTAAATTATGGTAATGGCTCAGAGAGTGCAGTTAAACTGTTCTGTGGAATTCTCTGCCTCCCCCCCCCCCCCCCTCCCAAATCACAGGGCGGTGGAGGCCGTTTCTCTGGATGCTTTCAAGAGAGAGCTAGATAGGGCTCTTAAAGATAGCGGAGTCAGGGGATATGGGGAGAGGCAGGAACGGGGTACTGATTTTGGATGATCAGGCTTGATCACATTGAATGGTGGTGCTGGCTTTAAGGGCCGAATGGCCTACTCCTGCACCTATTGTCTATTGTCTATTGTCTATTGTCTATTGTCCTTTACTGCTGCAGGTAAATGTGTTACCAGAACCCTCGTGAATAAGACATTGGTGAGGCCACATTTAGAGTGTTGTTTAGTTTAGTGCAGAGAAACCGCGTGGAAACAGGCCCTTCGGCCCAACTAGTCCGCGCCGACCAGCGATCCCCGCACACTAGCACCACCCTACACACACGAGTGACAATTTACATTTATACCAAGCCGATTAACCTACAAACCTGCACGTCTATGGAGTGTGGGAGGAAACCGGATAGATCAGCCATGATTGAATGGCGGAGTAGACTTGATGGGCCGAATGGCCTAATTCTGTTCCTTTCACTTATGATCTTTTAGTCATAGTCATCGTGTGGAAACAGGCCCTTCGGCCCAACTTGCCCATAGCAGCCAACGATGTCCCAGCTACACTAGTCCCACCTGCCTGCACTTGGTCCATATCCCTCCAAACATGTCCCATCCATGTACCTGTCTAACTCTGTTAATGATGAGAGAGTCCCAGCCTCAACTACCTCCTCTGGCAACCGATTCCATACAACCACCGCCCTTTGTGTGAAAAAGTTACCCCTCAGATTCCTATGTTTAAGAAGGAACTGCAGATGCTGGTAGACAGAAATGCTGGAAAAACTCAGCGGGTGAGGCAGCATCTATGGAGCGAAGGAAATAGGCTTATTTCCTTCCCTCCATAGATGCTGCCTCACCCGCTGAGTTTCTCCAGCACTTTTGTCTACCCCACATTCCTATGAAATCTTTTCCCCCTCACCTTGAGCCTGTGTCCTCTGGTCCTCGATTCCCCTACTCCGTGCAAGAGGCTCTGTGCGTCCACCCGATCTATTCCTCTGATATGATTTTAAATGATAGTGTAAAGCAAAGGACTGGTTGGCAAAGCACAAATCAACTTGTGTAAAGGCTTGGTAAAGGTTGCAAGGCAGAGATGGGATTAAGATTCTCAACCACTGAACACAGGGGAGAACTCAGCCGGAAGAAGTGCGCGCGATTTGGAGCTTGGCTGGAGAGAGATGGGAGAGAGATTCATTCAAGGGGAACAAAGATGCATCAAAGGTTATTGATTCGGGGCTGGTTGCACCTATTCACAGAGAGACGGATACAGACTGTGTGGAGAAAGGAGATCAGGAGCTGCCGAGATATTTAATAACGTCCCTTGAGCCTCTCGACTGGAGAAAAGCAAAGAGAAAATACAAGAAATATTCTGTAAATTGGGCAGCAATGATGCAGACAGAATCACAACTTAAACTTCTGAGTGAATCTTTATTCGTTGCCCTGAAATGCTAGCTCTGTTTTTCTCACTTACGAGTTGGTGCCTTGTCTGCTGAGTATTTTCCTTTAAGCACAGAACATGGAACAGTGCAGCACGGGAACAGTTCCTTTGGCTCACAGTGTCCGTGCCGAACAAACCTACAACAGACAACAGGTGCAGGAGGAGGCCAATCGGCCCTTCGAGCCAGCACCGCCATTCAATGTGATCATGGCTGATCATCCCCAATCAGTACCCCGTTCCTGCCTTCTCCCCATATCCCCTGACTCCGCTATCTTTAAGAGCCCTATCTAGCTCTCTTGACAGTATCCAGAGAACCTGCCTCCACCGCCCTCTGAGGCAGAGAATTCCACACTCACCACTCTGCGAGAAAAAGTGTTTCCTCGTCTCCGTTCTAAATAGCTTACTCCTTATTCCTAAACTGTAAGAAGCCCCTACCTTAGTTTTAGAGATACAGCACGGAAACAGGCACTTCCGCCCACTGAGTCCGTGCGACCAGCGATCCCCGCACACTAACACTATCCCACACACACTAGGGGACAATTTACAATTTTACCAGGCCAATTAATCTACAAACCTGCACGTCTTTGGAGTGTGGGAGGAAACCGAAGCACCTCTCAGCGATAGAGTTGCTGCCTCTGCGGCAGAGAATTCTTCTGACTCACCACTCTCTGTGTGAAAAAGTGTTTTCTCGTCTCCGTTCTAAATGGCTTACCCCTTATTCCTAAACTGTGGCCCCATGGTTCTGGACTGCCCCAACATCGGGAACATGTTTCCTGCTTCTAGCGTGTCCAAACCCTTAATAATCTTATATGTTTCAATAAGATTCCCTCTCATCCTTCTAAACTCCAGAGTGTACAAGCCCAGCTGCTCCATTCTCTCATCATATGACCGGCTTCCACCACCCTCGGCTGCAGAGAATTCCACAGACTAAATCTCTATCTATCTATCTATCTATCTATCTATCTATCTATCTATCTATCTATCTATCTATCTATCTATCTATCTATCTATCTATCTATCTATCTATCTCCCTCTTGGTTGTTTGCTTGATTGATTGTTTGTTGGCTATCGTACACCACATTCTCCTGGGGTGTACGATTGCCAATTTCCGTTCAGATTGATGGTATATTTTACAAGTTATTGACATTTTAAACTTCACATAAATCATTTTTCAAACCACTTTTCCACTTGCCCTGCCATTGTGATGTCAACCGCGTTTGACATCACAATGGCATCACAATGGGATCCCGAATCTCGCAATTTTCAAAAAAATCTGTTTTAATCCAATTCTTCCTTTTTCATTAACAGCTAACATTGTGTTTAGATTATTTTAAAGAAATAATGCGATTTTCATTGAGAATTTTTTTTTTTTTAATCATTGTGTGGGGGTGGGATAGGGGGGGAGGTGAGGATTTGGGAAGCAGAGGGATAGAGGGAAAGGAGAGGGGTGGGGTGCGGAGAGGAGGGGGATGTTGGGGAGTGAGGAGGGAGAGCAGGCGAGGAGTGGGGATAGGGAGGAAGTGAGGTAGGGAGCAGGGCGATAGAGGGGGAGGAGGGGTGTAGGGAGGGGAGAGGGGTTATGGAGGGAGTGACTGAGGGTAGGGGTAAGGAGATCGGAGGAAAGAGG
This sequence comes from Okamejei kenojei, assembly GCA_035221665.1. Taxonomy (NCBI): domain Eukaryota; kingdom Metazoa; phylum Chordata; class Chondrichthyes; order Rajiformes; family Rajidae; genus Okamejei; species Okamejei kenojei. Next base: position 3,052,682 of record CM069133.1, read on the forward strand.
TGAGGGAGAGAGTTTGGGGAGGGGAGGAGGAGAGGGTAACATATGGGGAGGGTGAAGAGGAGGGGGGAGGGCGTATGAGGGATAAGAGGGAATGGAGAAGGATAGGCGTAGGAAGAGGGATGGCGAGGCGCAGGTGGGGGAGGGTTGCCGTGACTTGCGTCTCAACGGAGATCTCTGGCGTCACAATGGGAACCCGTCAGCCGCGCCTACGCAGTTGGGGGCTATGGGTGAGTGGTGGAATATTGCGCTGGGGGAACGGGACCCTACGGGTCCGCACCCGGTCTAGTGTCTTATAATAATTAAAATACCGAACGTACAAACCCACACAGACAGTCACTAGTGAGGGTGGTGGAAGATATGACAGCAGTGTGATTAACCGGAGAACTAAAATGTAAAAACAATGATACCAATTCTTTAAGTTGTTCGCTAAGCCTCTGTTAGAATATTATCAGCATTTATCAGCACCCACTTCAAGAGATATGGTGTGTCATACAGCATGCAAACTGGCTAGCTTTTGGAATAATATACCTGTCAAACCATCCATTAATTCCCAATGTTTCAAAACATTACATAGCAATTATTTGAAAAGTTGTCTGCAGTAGATATTAGGTTGAGGAATTGTGATACAGCTGGGAAACACGGTGGCGCAGCGGTAGAGTTGCTGTCTCACAGCGCCAGAGACCCGGGTTCCATCCTGTCTACGGGTTGCTGTCTGTACGGAGTTTGTTCATTCTCCCCGTGACCTGCGTGGGTTTTCTCAGAGATATCCGGTTTCCTCCCACACTCCAAAGACGTGCAGGTTTGTGCTATGAATGGTGTCATTAAAATTGTGAACTGGCCCCAGTGTGTGTGGGATAGTGTTAGTGTACGGGGCGGTCTTGGTGGGCCGAAGGGCCTGTTTCCGCGCTGTATCTCTCAGCTAAAACCAAAATCAGTTTACATCTCTATTGCTATGAATTGAATGTTATTAACAATAAAAATAATGATTGGTAATTTTATTACAGAGTGCAATGCTTATAAATGTGATGCAATTGTATTCCAATGGAAGAATATACAATAAAGAAAATAGGCAAAATATATTGAACACAGAACTACAAGTATTGTGAAGATAGACACAAAATGCTGGAGTAACTCAGTAGGACAGGCAGCTTCTCTGGAGAGAAGGAATCCCAGCGATCCTGTCTGAGCCACTGAGTTACACCAACAGTTTGTGTCTATCTTCAGTTCAAACCAGCATCTGCAGTTCTTCCGACACAAGTATTGTGAAGATGTGTAGGAAGGAAGTGCAGAAGCTGGTTTAAACCGAAGTTAGACACAACATGCCGGAGTAACAGGGGATATGGGGAGAAGGCAGGAACGGCGTACTGATTGTGGATGATCAGCCATGATCACAGTGAATGGCGGTGCTGGCTCAAAGGGCCGAATGGCCTATTCCTGCACCTTTTGTCTATTGTCTATAAGCAGAGGAAGGAACTGCAGATGCTGCTTCACTGCCTGCTGTACCTGCATGCTTACTTTCATAGACTGATGAACAAGGACCCCCAGATCCCGTTGTACTTCCCCTTTTCCCATCTTGACATCATTCAGATAATAATCTGCCTTCCTGCTCTTGTAATACTGACACTTCTGATTTTCCCTTCTCCCTCTCAAATTGTAGATTAAAACATCATATTATGGTCACTATCTCCTAATGTCTCCTTTATCTTGAATTCCCTTATCAAATCTAGTTCATTACATAATAAATCCAGAACTGCCTTCTCCCTGGTAGGCTCCAGTACAAACTGCTTTAAGAATCTGTCTCTGAGTCACTCCACAAATTCCCTTTCTTTCAACTTGCATGTTGAAATCTTACCTTTGCTACATGCCAATTTTAACTCCTGATTCAACTTGCACCCTATATCCAGGCTACTGTTTGGGGGACTTTAGATAAGTCCCATTAGGGTATTTTTACCCTTACAATTCCTCAGTTCTATCCATACTGACTCTACATCTCCTGTTTCAATGTCACCCCTCGCAAAGGACTGAATTTAATTCCTCACCAACAGAGCTACCCCACCCCCTCTGCCCACCTGTCTGCCTTGTCGATAGGACGTATACCCTTGAATATTCAGTTCCCAGGCCTGGCCCTCTTGTAGCCATGTCTCTGTGATTCCCACAACATCGTACTTGCCAGTTTCTAACTGAGCCTCAAGCTCGTCCACTTTATTTCATATACTTTGCACATTCATATACAACACTTTGACTGCAGTAAATGTTACAGATTCTGTAATAAATTAGCTAAGTCACTTGTTTGGCTTTGCCAATGAGCAGTTTCTGACTGCTGAATAATTACTGTAATTATACAGCCATCCAACACAGTGGGATCCCAGTTTGAAACATATGGAACTCGGGGGAAATTACTCTTATCTGCACATGTTAATGACTCACACTTGAACAAAGGGAATGTAATCACCGCTCCGCAAAATGAAAGGAGAGGCAATGAGATGTAATAAACTCCAGTGGACCCACACTCAGATGTCCGCTCTTTCAAATCGTATTGAAGAATTTTGTGCATAACTTGCCCAACATTTGACCATGCTGAGGCTCTACAAGGCACTGGTCAGGCCGCATTTGGAGTATTGTAAGCAATTTTGGGCCCCGTATCTGAGGAAGGATGTGCCAGCTCTGGAGATGGTTAATAGACAATAGACAATAGACAATAGGTGTAGGAGTAGGCCATTCGACCCTTCGAGCCAGCACCGCCATTCAATGTGATCATGGCTGACCATCCCCAATCAGTACCCCGTTCCTGCCTTCTCCCCATATCCCCTGACTCCGCTATCTTTAAGAGCCGTATCTAGCTCTCTCTTGAAAGCATCCAGAGAACCGGCCTCCACCGCCCTCTGAGGCAGAGAATTCCACAGACTCACCACTCTCTGTGTGAAAAAGTGTTTCCTCGTCTCCGTTCTAAATGGCTTATTCCTTATTCTTAAACAGTTGTGGCCCCTGGTTCTGGATCCCCCAACATCGGGAACATGTTTCTGCCTTGGTAGGTGGTCCCAACCCTAAACAATCTTATATGGTTCAATGAGTCTCTTTTGAGGGGGGGGGGGGAATCCAGGGGGTCCAGGGGGGAGGGAAATAGATCCCAGATAGACTTAATTGCCCTAAGTGGGGAAGGAAGGTTTTTGCCGGTCATGTGTTCCTTCCTAACTCGCTGTGGGTTTGTCCAGATAAAGGGGACCTCTGGTGGAACGCGAAGTCAGATGAAGTCATAGTCTCAAGTGGAAATGTTTGATGGAGAGGCTTGGCGATGTTTCCACAGAGCTGGGAGGTCTGTGAACCCGAGGCACACAATTCTCAGCTTCCTCCAAGAGTCGTGAAACCACACTCCACCGCAGGCCTCAGAAGAACATTTCTTTAGTTCAGCTGTGTATTGTCCTCAGAGCTGTGTGACCAGAGCCCCGACGTGCTGCCCCCCCACCCCCCCATCCTCCACTGATGGCACTCCACACTAAAACTGGCTATTTTTAAGGCCGCCATGACAGAGTGCTGGATTACCCAGTGATACACGGGTGTGCCTGACACCGCTGAGTAGCGGAATAGGCGTCGCCACCACAGATGAAAGGTGAAGACTCTGCGTCACTGCACATGGGTTGAGCCCTCGGGATACTCTCACTCACGAGACCAACAGAATCAGACTTGATTGTTTCCCAATCCCTTAAAAACGGCCGTACCCAGGGAAGTACGTCACCCACCAGACAAATCCAGCACTCCCGTCAACATGTTCCCCTGGCCTCTTACTTGTCCCTCCAACATAATTTACTCACAAGTAACCAAACCAAGCTAAACAACCAACCGAAAAGTCCTCCGACAAAATCACCAGGGTCACAACACACTTTCTTAAGAAACTGGGACCAGCATTGTTACCCACCACCTTGATTAAAACCTTTGCAACTTTTTGATCTTTAATTCATTTGTTTCTATATCATCATCTACATCTCCAGTTTCCACCCCCTGTCACTCAGTTTGAAGACGTGTCTCGACCCACTCCTTTCCTCCCAGAGAGCTGCAATGTCCCGCTGAGTTACTCCAGCATTTTTGGACTCTCTCTTTAGTCATTTGGAAACATCAGGTAGGAAACGTAATGTACAACTCAGAGGAAACAGCATATCTTTCTTCATTGAGCAGCTGGTGAAAGCCGTATAAACGTGCAAACTCCATACAGACAGCACCCGTAGTCAGGATCGAACCCGGGTCTCAGGCGCTGTGAGGCAGCAACTCTGTGGAGAATGTGGATAATGTCAAGGGGCCTGACCTGAAACGTCACCTATCCATGTTCTCCACAGATGCTGCCTGACCCGCTGAGTTACTCCAGCACTCTGTGAAACGTCACCTATCCATGTTCTCCACAGATGCTGCCTGACCCGCTGAGTTACTCCAGCACTCTGTGAAACGTCACCTATCCATGTTCTCCACAGATGCTGCCTGACCCGCTGAGTTACTCCAGCACTCTGTGAAACGTCACCTATCCATGTTCTCCACAGATGCTGCCTGACCCCCCCCCTGAGTTACTTCCAGCACTCTGTGAAACGTCACCCATCCATGTTCTCCACAGATGCTGCCTGACCCGCTGAGTTACTCCAGCACTCTGTGAAACGTCACCTATCCATGTTCTCCACAGATGCTGCCTGACCCGCTGAGTTACTCCAGCACTCTGTGAAACGTCACCTATCCATGTTCTCCACAGATGCTGCCCGACCCGCTGAGTTACTCCAGCACTCTGTGAAACGTCACCTATCCATGATCCGCCCGGAAACAATTTCTGCTTTAATCATAGATATCTGTGATCGCTTTTGTAAACTGATTCTTTCATTAGATAATGTGGCATGTCACTTGGTAAAAGGCACACTGTGAAACATGACTGAAATATGGAACGGGCATTAATAACCCTGCCAGAAGTCAGACAGGTGAATTGGCATATGTATTGTTTTTAATATGTATTGTACTGAGAATCAATGAAAACCTTTTGTCTGCCTGCTATCCAGTCAAAGCAAATCATAGCTTACGAGAGGACAAACAGTCCGTACACAATGTGACAAATAGGGTGTAGAGAAAAATACCAGAGTGCAGAGCACAATGTTACAGCATTATAGCATTACCGTTACAGATAAAAAAAGTGCAAGGTCAGCAACAAGGTAGGTTGGAAGATCAGCACAGTGCACCAGCTTGGAATATACAGAGTGCAGGGGGGGGGTAAAATAAACAATGTAGTTCCCAGCATTGTAGCGCATCAGTTCCACAGACAAAGTCCAATGTCCGCAATGGGGTAGAGGTGAATCGGACAGTACCCTAGCTTATGGACGGGCCGTTCCGAAGCCTGATAACAGAGGGGAAGAAGCTGTTCCTGAGTCTGGTTGTGCGCGCTTTCAAGCTTCTGTACCTTCTGCCGGACGGGAGTGGGGAGAAGAAGGAATGACCGGGGGTGAAAAAGGTCTGAGATTATGTTAGCACCTTGACCTCAGGAAAGCAGCCAACATAATCTTGGGCTTATGTAGGAAGGAACTGTAGATGCTGGATTACACTGCAGATAGACACAAAAAGCTGGAGTAACTCTGTGGGTCAGGCAGCATCTCTGGAGAAAAGGAATAGGTGACATTCCGGGTTGAGACCGCTATTCAGAATGAGAGTCAGGGGAAATGGAAATGAGAGATATAGACGGTGATGTAGAGAGATAAAGAACAAATGAATTAAAGATATGCAAAAAAGTAACAATGATTGGGGAAAGGTGGAGCCCACAATTGTCCATTGTTGGCTGTGGAAGAGGTGATAAGTCAGTGGAATTCTCTGCCTCAGAGGGCGGTGGAGGCCGGTTCTCTGGATACTTTCAAGAGAGAGCTAGATAGGGCTCTTAAAGATAGCGGAGTCAGAGGATATGGGGAGAAGGCAGGAACGGGGTACTGATTGGGGATGATCAGCCATGATCACATTGAATGGCGGTGCTGGCTCGAAGGGCCGAATGGCCTACTCCTGCACCTATTGTCTATTGTCTATTGAATTGGTGGAGGGGCCTCTGTCCGTCATAGTCCGGAAATGTTGACATTGTCGATGTACCATGGCTTATTGCCCACAACACATTGGTGATGCGGCCAAGTCATAAAACACTGGAGGAACTGTGTCGGCACGGTGGCAGAGGCCCGGGTTCAATCCCGATTACGTGTGCTGTCTGTACGGAGTTTGTACGTTCTCCGTGGATTGTCACCTTGTCGTGGTGGAGAAGCTTGTGTGGTCCTGAGATCCTGAGAGCGATGCCGTCTGGAGCGATGCTCCTGGTAGGGCCACCCATGGCGGTAAGGTCGAGGGGGAGGTCTCTGACAAAGAGCAATCCACAAGACCTCCAACGGTGGAACAGGCGGAGGACGATGGCTGACCTTAGTTGGAGCGTCACAACGCTGGGGGAAGGCGGATGAAGGCTGCAGCAGAAATGGGTCTCGGTCGTCTCTGGACTCGATGCACTGGTCCGACCCCGAAACGTCGCTATCTCCTTCGCCTCTTAGATGCTGCAGCACCGCTGAGTTTCTCCAGCTTTTGTGTAACCCTCGATTCTCCAGCATCTGCAGTTCTTCGTTAAACTCATGGCACTGATCCTGACCCAGATCTGTCAAGGACCGTGGGGTGGTGTCTGTGCACCAGTCTCCCCACTTAAACAAAAGTCACGCAAGGCGTCCTCCATGAGAGGACAGTCATACTCGTGTTGAGTGACTGCTGATGATGATGATGATGATACATTTCCCATGACCTGCGTGGGTTCCCGCGATAGCCTCCGGTGTTACTGGTTTGTAGGTTAATTGGCTGTGGTAAAATTGTAAATTGTCCCTTGTGTGGGCAGAATAGTGTTAAAGTGTGGGGATCGCTGGTCGGTGTGGACTCTGCTGGTCAAAGGGCCTGTTTCCGTGCTGTATCTCTAAACTAGAATAACTAATCGAAACTCAGCTGGTCCGGCAGCATCTGTGGAGGAAATGGATGGAGGTACAGTGGAGATGAATGTGGAGCTTACATGACCAACTTCTACATTCAATACTCTTATTGATGAAGGCCAATGTGCCAAAAGCATTCTTGACCACCCTGTCAACCTTACAGGGAGTGGAAGGCAACCTCATCTCCATTACACAGCTACATCTCTTCACCAGATAAAAGCTGTCCAGGGTCTGACCTCCCCAGAGCAGCATGGGTGAAGCTCAACAGACTTGGTACTGGAGTTGGGCGTTTCAATGCCAGCATGTGGAGATAGATGGGGGCTCCGGCAGAGCCCAGCCTGTGAATGTGGAGCAGAACAACAGACAGCCAACCATGTCATCTCTGGGTGCCCGCTCTACCACCCACCAAATGGAGCTGTGTCAGGGCCTGGCAGACACTGACGCCAACAGAGACAACAACCTGGCTGCTCAACACCCGGCGCGAGATCTAACTATTCCTTTGGTTAATGCTTCATTTGCAAGTAGACTACTTACAGGGACCTATGTGCCTGTACTCCTAGATCCCTCTGCTCTACAACATTCCCCAGAGCCCTGGCATGTACTGAGTCAGAGAACATCAGAGCACATCAAAACAGTTCATCACTGCTGTCAAAATAAATTGTACATGCAAGTTACATAAATATCACACGCATGCTTTCTGACACGAAGTGACTTGCTACCTGCCCCGTTTATCAAATCTAGAGATAGACAGTAAAAGCTGCAGTAAGTCAGTGGGACAGGCAGCATCTCTGGAGAATTGGAATGGGTGGATGTTTTGGGTCAAGACCCTTCTTCAGACTGAGAGTCAGGAGAAAGGGAAATTAGAGATACAGACCAGGGGTTCCCATCCTTTTTCGTATCATTTAACCCAGGCAAATTTAATAGCATGAAACATATAAGATTGCTAAAGGTTTGGACACGCTAGAGGCAGGAAACATGTTCCCGACGTTGGGGGAGTCCAGAACCAGGGGCCACAGTTTAAGAATAAGGAGTAAGCCATTTAGAGACGAGGAAACACTTTTTCTCAGAGAGAGTGGTGAGTCTTTGGAATTCTCTGCCTCAGAGGGTGGTGGAGGCCGGTTCTCTGGATGCTTTCAAGGCAGATCTAGATAGGGCTCTTAAAGATAGTGGAGTCAGGGGATATGGGGAGAAGGCAGGAACGGGGTACTGATTGTGGATGATCAGCCATGATCACATTGAATGGCGGTGCTGGATCGAAGGGCCGAATGGCCTACTCCTGCACCTATTGTCTATTAGGAACAATGTTCTTTCACTTATTTATGAACAACAAATGATGAACAAATACCGGTATAACCAAACACAGTCAGTCAATGAGAAATAATATGTACAAATCCAGAATCAACAAACTTACCCCCTGGGTTTGGGATACCTTAATCTAGATGGTGATATAGGGACAGAACAAATGAATGAAAGATATGTAAAAAAAGCAACAATGATAAAGGATACAGGCCATTGTTAGCTGTGAGCTAGGTGAAAATGAGTTACAGACAATGAAACTCAGCAATGTTTAAGAAAGAGCTGCAGATGCTGGACAAATCGAAGGTAGACAAAAATGCTGGAGAAACGCAGCGGGTGAGGCAGCATCTATGGAGCGAAGGAAATAGGTGACGTTTCGGGTGGAGACCCTTCTTCAGACTAATGTGTGGGGGGGGGAAGAAGAAAGGAGAGGGCGGGAAGAATAAAGGAAGAGGCGGGGACAGTGGGTCTGCGGGAGAGCTGAGAAGGGGAGGGGAAGGAGGGAGAAAGCAAGGACTACCTGAAACTGGAAAAGTATATGTTCATACCGCTGGGGTGTAAACTACCCAAGCGAAAACTACCATGAGACTCAACAAGACGATTTTGAGGCTGGCGCAATGACGAGGGTGGGGGAGGAACGGAGAGAGAGGGAATGCAAGGGTTACTTGAAGTTGGAGAAATCATCATCAAATCTATGAAATCTGGCACTGCCTTCCCAGTTTCTGAGCACCTCCAGGGATAAAGGCACAAGCCTTATCACCGTAGCGGGTGACATAAGCAGAATATTAGGTTGCCAACAGTGTCATTAAAACCAATTAGAACTGATTGCCTCTGATCTGTGTTGGGCAAGGAGCCATGTTCACCAACAATGAACTGAATCTCAAGCTGTTGAGCGCATCGAAGACTAAGTTATTGTTCATGTTCTCTCCCACGACTGAACCAGCCTGATCGCACATCGGCTCGCATGCTGTTTCCTGCAGCTAATGTTAATTTTAGTTCACACATTAGACTTTAGAGAGACAGCGTGGTAACTTGGACCAAACTCGCCCACACCGGCCAGCATGTTCCATCGACACTAGTCCCACCTGCCCACGTTTGGCCCACATCCCTCTAAACCTGTCCTATCCATGCACCTGTGCAAAATGCTGGAGAAACTCAGCGGGTGAGGCAGCACCTGTGGAGCGAAGGACTAGGTGATGTTTCGGGTCAAGACCCTTCTCCATAGATGCTGCCTCACCCACTGAATTTCTCCAGCAATTTTGTCTATCTTCGATTTTTCCAGCATCTGCAGTTCCTTCTTAAACATGTACCTGTCCAACTGTTTCTTAAACGTTGAGATAGTCCCAGCCTCAACTCCCTGCCTCTGGCAGCTCGTTCCATACACCCACCACCCTTTTTTGTGAAAAAATTGCCCCTCAGGTTCCTATTAAATCGATACTTTAACTTTTTAATGCAAATTTAACGTTGTTGATTCATTGCCACGTTTCATTTGACCTTTAAGAAATAAATTGAGAAATGTGATAAAAAAATCTCAGGCAACGTGTTGGTGAAATGCTTCCTCCAAGCTTCCTGCTAAATCGAGAGGTTTTGGGTTGGCACGTGGATATGCCGAGAGTGGATAGATGATGCGCAGGCAGAGCAGATTAATTTAACAAGGCATAACGTTCGCCGCAGGCATTGTGGGCCGAAGGGCCTATTCCCCTGTGTAAGAAGGACTCACATCTTCCGCAGCCAACAATGGACCATTGTGATCTCTACCTCTCTTGAGTCATTAGTGCGGGCTGTGATTTATTCGGTACCCTTTTTCAGAATAATCACGCATTTGTTCATTCATTTGTTCTCAAGTTCAAGGTGGAGTTACATTTATTGTCACATTGGTACAGTGAGATTTGAGTTACCACACAGCCGTACGAATAAAAAGAACACAATACACGATAGAATTTAGACAGCAGACAATAGACCATAGGTGCAGGAGTAGGCCATTCGGCCCTTTGAGCCAGAACCGCTACTCAATGTGTTCATGGCTGATCATCCACAATCAGTACCCCGTTCCTGCCTTCTCCCCATATCCCCTGACTCTGCTATTTTTCAGAGCCCTATCTAGCTCTCTCTTGAAAGTATCCAGAGAACCGGTCTCCACCGCCCTCTGAGGCAGAGAATTCCACAGACTAACTACTCTCTGTGTGAAAAAGTGTTTCCTCGTCTCCGTTCTAAATGGCTTAACCCTTATTCTTAAACTGTGGCCCCTGGTTCTGGACTCCCCCAACATCGGGAACATGTTTCCTGCCTATAGCGTGTCCAAACCCTTAATAATCTTATATGTTTTAATAAAATCCCCTCTAATCCTTCTAAACTGCAGAGTGTACAAGCCCAGCCGCTCCATTCTATCAAGATATGACAGTCCCGCCATCCCGGGAATTAACCTTGTAAACCTACGCTGCACTCCCTCGATAGCAAGAATGTCCATCCTCAAATGTGGAGACCAGAACTGCACACAATACTCCAGGTGTGCTCTCACTAGGGCCCTGTGCAACTGCAGAAGGACCTCTTTGCTCCTATACTCGACTCCTCTTGTTATGAAGGCCAACATGCCATTCTCTTTCTTCACTGCCTGCTACACCTGTACTCCTAGATCCCTCTGCTCTACAACACTCCTCAGAGCCCTGCCTCTCACTGTGAATGTAAATAGCACAAAACCTTCAAACCTTGTGTGAATGCAACCAATACTGTGGGCATTGAGAACATTTTGGTGAAAGAACCCCACATATAATGTGTGTATTTGTTTACACACATTTCTTCGTATTTTTAACCAATTTAACATCTTTGTTAAAATAATGCAGTTTTTATCCGGATTGGCTTACTACGGTACGGTGGCGCAGCGGTCGAGTTGCTGCCTCGCAGCGGCAGAGATCGACCCTGACCTCAAGCGCTGTCTGCACGGAGTTTGTACGTGCTCCCTGGGACTGCGTGGGTTTTCTCAGGGTATTCTGGTTTTCTCCCGCTCTCCAAAGACGTGCAGGTTTGTAGGTTAATTGGCTTCTGTAAAAATTGTAAATTGTAGTGTGTAGGATAGTGCTGGTGTGCGGGGGATCGCTGGCCGGCACGGACTCGGTGGGCCGAAGGGCCTGTTTCCGCGCTGTGTGTTAGTCAAAAGTCAAAAGACTCTGGAAGATTTGAAACAGAATAGCTCAACGAATAGAGAAGCCAAATCTGTTGGGATAAAAGCGATCATATAGTGCATAGGTACAATAGTGATAGGAGCAGAATGAGGCCATTTGGCCCATCAATTCTACTCCGCCATTCAATCATGGCTGATCTATCTCCCCCTCCTAATCCCATTCTCCTGCCTTCTTCCCATAACCATATAACCATATAACCATATAACAATTACAGCACGGAAATAGGCCCTCTCGGCCCTTCCAGTCCGTGCCGACCATTTGTTTTCCCCTAGTCCCATCTACCTGCACTCAGACCATATCCCTCCATTCCCTTCACGTCCATACACCTATCCACTTTACTCTTAAATGTTAAAATCGATCCTGCCTCCACCACTTCTGCTGGAAGCTGATTCCACACAGCCACCACCTCTGAGTAAAGAGTTCCCCCTCACGTTACCCGAAACCTCTGTCCTTAATTCTCATGTCATGCCCTCTTGTTTGAATTTCCCTACCCTCAATGGGAAAAACGTATCCATGTCAAACTCTGTCTATCCGTTTCATCATTTTAAAGACCTCAATCAAGTCCCCCAAGTCCCCCTTAACCTTCTGCGCTCAAAAGAATAAAGACCTAACTTGTTCAACCTTTCTCTGTAAACATAGTTGCTGGAACCCTGGCAACAATTCTAGTAAATCTCTCTGTACTCTCTCTCTATTTTGTTGACATCTTCCTATAACTAGGCGACCAAAATTGTACACCATACTCCAGAATTGGCCTTACCAATGCCTTGTACAATTTTAACATTATTCCTACTCCTATATTCAATGCTCTGATTTATAAAGGCCAGCACTCCAAAGGCTTTCTTTACCACCCTATCTACATGCGATTTCCACCTTCAGGGAACTATGCACCGTTATTCCTAGATCCCTCTGTTCCACAGCATTCCTCGATTCCCTACCATTTACCATGTACGTCCTATTTTGATTTGTCCTGCCAAGATGTAGCACTTCAATCTTATCAGCATTAAACTCCATCTGCCATCTTTCAGCCCACTTTTCCCAAATGCCAAATCTGTCTGTAGCTTTTGAAAATCTACTTTTTATCCACAACACCACCTATTTAGTATCATCTGCATACTTATTATCCAATTTTTCACCCCATCATCCAGATCATTGATGTACATGACAAACACAGTGGACCCCAAAACAGATCCCTGAGGCACCACTGGTCACCGGCTTCCAACCTGACAAACAGCCATCCACCATTACTCTCTGACATCTCCCATTCAGCCCTGTTGAATCCATCTTGCTACTCCGCCATTAACACCCAAAGATTGGGACCTTCTTAACCAACCTTCCATGGGGGGGAACTTGTCAAAGGCTTACTGAAATCCATTATAGACAACATCCATGCTTTACCCTCATCAATTTCCCTAGTTACCGCTTCAAAAAATTCAAGAAGGTTTGTCAAACATGACCTTCCAGGCACAAATCCATGTTGACTGTTCCTGATCAGACCCTGTTTATCCAGTATGCTTATATATAATTATCTCTAAGTCTGTCCTTTCCATTAATTTGCCCACCACTGACGTCCAAACTAATAGGTCTATAATTGCTAGGTTTATTCTTTGAACCCTTTTTAAACAATGGAAACAACATGCGCAGTACGCCAATCCTCCGGCACTATTCCCGTTTCTAATGACATTTGAAATATTTCTGTCATAGCTCCTGCTATTTCTACACTAACTTCCCTCAATGTCCTAGGGAATATCCTATCAGGACCTGGAGACTTATCCACTTTTATATTTTTCAAAAGTGTCAGTACTTCCTCCTCTTTGAATCTCATAGTTTCCATAGCTACTCTACTCTTTCCCCTTAACTCACCGAGTTCAATATCCTTCTCCTTGGTGAATACCGAAGAAAAGAAATTGTTCAATATCTCCCCGTCTCTTTTGGCTTGCAGATAGCTGTCCATTCTGGTTCTAATGGTCCAATTTTATCCCTCGTTATCCTTTTGCTTTTATTATAGCTGTAGAAACCCTTTGGGTTTACTTTCACCTTTCTTGCCAAAGCAACCTCATATCTTCTTTTTAGCCTTCCTAATTTCTTTCTTAAGATTCTTTTTACATTCTTTATACTCCTCTAGCACCTCATTTACTCCATGCCTCCTATAATTATTGTAGATATCTCTCTTTTTTCGAAACAAGTGTCCAATTTCCCTTGAAAACCATGGCTCTTTCCAATTTTTACTATTTCCTTTCAACCTAACAGGGACATAAAGATTCTGTACTCTTACAATTTCCCCTTTAAATGTCCTCCATTTCTCTTCTACATCCTTCCCATGAAACAAAGTGTCCCAATTCACTCCTTTAAAATCCTTACACATTCCCTCAAAGTTAGCCTTTCTCCAATCAAAAATCTCTACCCTAGGTCCAGTTCTGACTCTCTCCATAACCCCTGATGCCCGCACTAATCAAGAATCTATCGATCTCAGGCTTAAAAATATCCATTGGCTTGGCCTCCACAGCCGTCTGTGGCAATGAATTCCACAGATACACCACCCTCTGACGAAATAAATTCCACCTCATCTTCTTCCTAAAGGAACGTCTTTTTATGGCTATGACCTCTGGTCCTAGACTCTTACACTAATATAATTCAAGCAACTGATACTTATCAATATTCTCATAATACTTCAATCATCTTCAGCTAATGCATTGGCCCTGGGGTTAGTATTGCCACTATGAACAGAAATCTTATTTGATAGAGTTATTATAACAACATGAAACTTTAGTATGGGAAAGCAATATAATCGTAGATTAGGCTTAGAAAAAACAGCACATGATCCAATAAACCCAACCAGTAAAATAACAGCAGATAAGATTTCACATTTTAAGAAGCTTATGCTAAATAACACCGGAAAATATTGCAAACGGTACATTTTAGTTTAGTTTAGTTTAGTTTCGTTTAGTTGATAGACAATAGACAATAGGTGCAGGAGTAGGCCTTTTGGCCCTTCAAGCCAGCACCGCCATTCAATGGGATCATGGCTGATCATCCCCAATTTGGTTTAGTTTAATTTGGTTTAGCTCAGATGTACAGCACGGAATCGTACATCTGTACATATCGGCCCACCGAGCCTGCACCGACCAGCCTTCCCCGCACACTAACACTATCTCGCACACACGCTAGGGACAATTTACAATTTTACCAAGACAATTAACCTACAAACTTGCATGTCTTTGGAGTGTGCGTGGAAACCGGAGCACCCGGAGAAAACCCACGCAGTTTACGGTGAGAACGTACAAACTCCATACAGACAGCACCCGTATTCAAGTTGAACCTGGGTCTCATGTTCTGTAAAGCAGCATCTCTACTGTTATGCCACCATGCTGCCCCTATCAATCTCTGCTTTAAAATACCCCACAACTTGGCCTCCACACCGTGTCAATGAATTCCAGATATTCACCACCCTCCTCATCTCCGTTCTAGCAGAATGGGCTAGATGAGCCAAATCGCCTAATTCTACTCCAATGACTTAAGAACATGCTGGCTTACAAGGGACCCAGCTGAGATTCTGACTGCGGCTGCTGTCGGTACGGAGTTTGTACGTTCTCCCCGTGTCCTGCGTGGGTTTTCTCCGAGATCTTCGGTTTCCTCCCACTTTCCAAAGATGTACAGGTTTGTAGGTTAATTGGTTTGGGTAAATATTGTAAACTGTCCCTGGTGATCCAAGTTGTGTCGTTTTATTCTGAAGAAATGTCACCACCATCCTCTGAATGAGTTACAGACATGACGATACTTTATTCTCACAGTGAGATTCTTTGTTTTGCACGCCCAAGGTATGCAGTCGCCACATTAAGTCAGGTTTTATTGTCATGTGTCCAGATAGGACAATGAAATTCTTGCTTCCTGCAATACAACAGAATATGTAACATAGAAACATATAGAAACATAGAAAATAGGTGCAGGAGTAGGCCATTCGGCCCTTCGAGCCTGCACCGCCATTCAATATGATCATGGCTGATCATCCAACTCAGTATCCTGTACCTGCCGTCTCTACTGCATTATACTGCATCTGCCATGCATTTACCCACTCACCCAGCCTATCCAAGTCACCTTGCTAGCATCCGCCTCACATCTAGCACTACGCCCCAGCTTAGTGTCATCCGCAAACTTGCAGATGTTGCATTCAATTCCCTCGTCCAAATCATTAATATATATTGTAAATAGCTGGGGTCCCAGCACTGAGCCTTGCGGTACCCCACTAGTCACTGTCTGCCATCCTGAAAAGGACCCGTTTACTCCTACCCTTTGCTTCCTGTCTGCCAGCCAGTTCTCTATCCACATCAATACTGAACCACCAACACCGTGTGCTTTAAGTTTGTATACTAATCTCTTATGTGGGACCTTGTCGAAAGCCTTCTGAAAGTCTAGATATAACACATCCACTGGTTCTCCCTTATCCACTCTGATAGTTACATCTTCGAAAAATACCATAAGATTCGTCAGACATGATTTACCTTTCGTAAATCCATGCTGACTTTGTCTAATGATTTCACCACTTTCCAAATGTACTGCTTTAATAACTGACTCTAGCAGTTTCCCCACTACCGATGTTAGACTAACTGGTAATTCCCCATTTTCTCTCTCCTTTTTTAAAAAGTGGGGTTACATTAGTTTTCTCCAATCCTCAGGAACTACTCCAGAATCTAAGGAGTTTTGAAAAATTATCACTAATGCATCCACTATTTATGTGGCTACTTCCTTGAGTAGTCTGGGATGCAGCCTATCTGGCCCTGGGGATTTATCGGCCTTTAATCCATTCAATTTACCCAACACCACTTCCCGGCTAACCTAGATTTCACTCAGTTCCTCCACCTTATTTGACTCCCGGTCCCCTGCTATTTCCGGCAGATTATTTATGTCTTCCTTAGTGAAGACAGAACCAAAGTAGTTATTCAATTGGTCTGCCATGTCCTTATTCCCCATTATCAATTCACCTGTTTCTGACTGCAAGGGACCTACATTTGTTTTAACTAATCTCTTTCACTTCATATATCTATAAATAACTTTTGCAGTCAATTTTTATGTTCCCTGCCAGTTTTCTTTCATAATCTATTTTCCCTTTCCTAATTAAGCTCTTTGTCCTCCTCTGCTGGTCTGAATTTCTCCCAGTCCTCTGGTAGGCTGCTTTTTCTGGCTAATTTGTACGCTTCATCTTTTGTTTTTATACTATCCGTGATTTCCCTTGTTATCCATGGATGCACTACCTTCCCTGATTTATTCTTTTGCCAAACTGGGATGAACAATTGTTGTAGTTCATCCATGCAGACATAATACACAACTGGAGATAAATATTCAGAGTGTCTGTATACCATGGACCTTATATATACACAATAAATAAACAGATAAAGTGCAATAGGCTGTTATTGTTCAGAGTTTGTTTGTTGTCGTGTTTAATAGCCTGATGGCTGTGGGGAAGAAGCTGTTCCTGAACATGGATGTAACACATTTCAGGCTCCTGTACCTTCTTCCCGATGGCAGCGGAGAGATGAGTGTGTGTCCAGGATGGTGTGGGTCCTTGATGATGTTGGCAGCCTTTTTGAGGCAGCGACTGCGATAGATCCCTTCGATGATGGGGGAGGTCAGAGCCGGTGATGGACTGGGCAGTGGTCACAACTTTCTGCAGTCTTTTCCGCTCCTGGACGTTCAAGTTGCTGAACCAGGCCACGATGCTTCATAACAAGAGGGTTTCAGTATAGGACTAAAGAGGTTCTTCTACAGTTGTATAGGGCTCTGGTGAGACCACATCTGGAGTATTGTGTACAGTTTTGTCTCCTGATTTGAGGAAGAACATCCTTGTGATTGAGGCAGTACAGCATAGGTTCACGAGATTGATCCCTGGGATGGCGGGACTGTCATAGGAGGAAAGATTGAAAAGACTAGGCTTGTATTCACTGGAGTTTAGAAGAATGAGGGGCAATAACCATATAACCATATAACAATTACAGCACGGAAACAGGCCCTCTCGGCCCTTCCAGTCCGTGCCGACCATTTGTTTTCCCCTAGTCCCATCTACCTGCACTCAGACCATACCCCTCCATTCCCTTCACGTCCATATACCTATCCACTTTACTCTTAAATGTTAAAATCGATCCTGCCTCCACCACTTCTGCAATATTACAGAAACATATAAAATTATAAAAGGACTAAACAGCCATGATCATATTGAATGGCGGTGCAGGCTCGAAGGGCCGAATGGCCTACTCCTGCACCTATTTTCTATGTTTCAATGACTGGACAAGCTAGATGCAGGAAAAATGTTCCCAATGTTATCCCCAATGTTATTCCCAAAAATGTTCCCAATGTTATGGAACTGAGTGAAATCCAGGTTAGCCAGGAAGTGGTGTTGGGTAAATTGAATGAATTTAAGGCCGATAAATCCCAATCATCATTAGAAACGGGAATAGTGCCGGAGGATTGGCGTACTGCGCATGTTGTTCCATTGTTTAAAAAGGGTTCAAAGAATAAACCTAGCAATTATAGACCTGTTAGTTTGACATCAGTGGTGGGCAAATTAATGGAAAGGATACTTAGAGATAATATATATAAGCATCTGGATAAACAGGGTCTGATCAGGAACAGTCAACATGGATTTGTGCCTGGAAGGTCTAGTTTGACAAACCTTCTTGAATTTTTTGAAGCGGTTACTATGGAAATTGATGAGGGTAAAGCAGTGGATGTTGTCTATACGGATTTCAGTAAGGCCTTGACAAGGTCCCCCATGGAAGGTTGGATAAGAAGGTTCAATCTTTGGGTGATAATGGTGGGAGTAGCAAGATGGATTCAACAGTGGCTGAATGGGAGATGTCAGAGAGTAATGGTGGATGGCTGTTTGTCAGGTTGGAAGCCGGTGACCAGTGGGGTGCCTCAGGGATCTGTGTTGTGTCCACTGTTGTTTGTCATGTACATCAATGATCTGGATGATGGGGTGGAAAATGGATAAGTAAGTATGCAGATGATACTAAGATAGGTGGTGTTGTGGATAATGAAGTAGATTTTCAAAGGCTATTGAGAAATTTGGGCATATGGAAAAGTGGGCTGAAACGATGGCAGATGGAGTTTAATGCTGTTTAGTGTGAAGTGCTACATCTTGGCAGGACAAATCAAATAGGGACATACATGGTAACTGGTAGGGAATTGAGGAATGCTGTGGAACAGAGGGATCTAGGAATAACTGTGCATAGTTCCTGAAGGTGGAATCGCATGTAGATGGGGTGGTAAAGAAAGCCTTTGGTGTGCTGGCCTTTATAAATCAGAGCATTGAATATAGGAGTAGGGAAGTAATGTTAAAATTGTACAAGGCATTGGTGAGACCAATTCTGGAGTATGGTGTACAATTTTGGTCACCTAATTATAGGAAGGATGTCAACAAAATAGAGAGAGTACAGAGGAGATTTACTAGAATGTTGTGGGATCCAGCAACTATGTTACAGAGAAAGGTTGAACAAGTTAGTTATGTCTTTATTCTTTGGAGCGCAGAAGGTTAAGGGGGGACTTGATTGAGGGTCTTTAAAATGATGAAAGGGATAGAAGAGTTGACGTGGATAAGCTTTTCCCATTGGGTAGGGAAGATTCAAACAAGAGGGCATGACATGAGAATTAAGGGACGAAGTTTAGGGGTAACGTGAGGGGGAACTTCTTTACTCAGAGGGTGGTGGCTGTGTGGAATGAGCTTCCAGCAGAAGTGGTGGAGGCAGGATCGATTTTAACATTTAAAAGTAAAGTGGATAGGTATATGGACGGGAAGGGAATGGAGGGGTATGGTCTGAGTGCAGGTAGATGGGACTAGGGGAAAACAAATGGTCGGCACGGACTGGAAGGGCCGGGAGGGCCTGTTTCCGTGCTGAAATTGTTATATGGTTGTTATATGGTTATGTTGGGCGAGTCCAGAACCAGGGGCCACAGTCTTAGAATAAAGGGGAGGTAATTTAAGACTGAGCTGAGAAAAACCTTTTTCACCCAGAGAGTTGTGAATTTATGGAATTCCCTGCCACAGAGGGCAGTGGAGGCCAAGTCACTGGATGGATTTAAGAGAGAGTTAGATAGAGCTCTAGGGGCTAGTGGAGTCAAGGGATATGGAGAGAAGGCAGGCACGGGTTATTGATAGGGGACGATCAGCCATGATCACAATGAATGGCGGTGCTGGCTCGAAGGGCCGAGTGGCCGAATGGCCTCCTCCTGCACCTATTTTCTATGTTTCTATGATGCAACCAGTTAGCAAGCTCTCTACTGTGCACCTGTAGAAGTTCGAGAGAGTCCTCCTTGACAGACCGACTCTCCGTAATCTTCTCAGGAAGTAGAGGCGCTGATGTGCTTTCTTTATAATTGCATCAGTGTGCTGGGACCAGGAAAGATCTTCAGAAATGTGCACGCCCAGGAATTTGAAGTTCATGACCCTTTCCACCATCGTACCGTTGATATAAAGGGCGCAGATTCCATTTACCACAAATCAAGGGCATTTGGGAATGAGCAATAGCACTTGACCTTGCACGTTAAGCCTGCTTCCTCCAAAAGTAATAAAAATAAACCAGAGAGAGACGAGGGACTAGCCTTTATTTTTAGTTGAAAAGGTGAAAGTCCCTTGTTCCGTAGTGCGAGGTGAGAGATTCTCTTACATTGCATGATTTATCCAGCATTAAGGTGCAAAATGATCATGCCATCCATGTTCCTCTTGGAAGCACAGAAAACACACCTTAAATTAATCTTAAGCCAATTCAATTATAATTTCATTCGTTTTTTTATGAATAGATTATGGTATGAAGGCCACTGCGATATCATATATATTTGCACTCTTGAGACATGCAGGAATCGGCTTGCAAATTAATCACTCTCTCAGTTGCCTGCTTCGTGCATTCGTCGGATAATTAAACCTTGATATTTGTGTCCTCTGTGTAATTTCTCCTCTACCTCTTGGATCTGTTTCAGAGCTGCTTCTGCTGGCTTTACCTTGCACCAAACATCACTCCCTTATCATGTATCTGTAGAAGGATGAGAGGGTATCTTACATAGAAACATATAAGATTATTAAGGGTTTGGACATGCTAGAGGCAGGAAACATGTTCCCGATGTTGGGGGAGTTCAGAACCAGGGGCACAGTTTAAGAATAAGGGTTCTCTGGATACGTTCAAGAGAGAGCTAGATAGGGCTCTTAAAGATAGCGGATTCAGGGGAGGGGTATGGTCTGAGTGCAGGTAGATGGGATTAGGGGAAAACAAATGGTCGGCTCGGACTGGAAGGGCCGAGAGGGCGTGTTTCCGTGCTGTAATTGTTATATGGTTATATGGTTATATGGACATGGAGAGAAGGCAGGAACGGGGTACTGATTGGGGATGAACTGCCATGATCACATTAAATGGTGGTGCTGGCTCGACGGGCCAAATGGCCTACTCCTGCACCTATTGTCTATTGTCACACAAACCAACCTCCCTTCCATTGACTCCATCTACACCTCACGCTGCCTCGGCAAGGCCAGCAGCATCATCAAGGACCAGTCGCACCCCGGCCACTCCCTCTTCTCCCCTCTCCCATCGGGCAAGAGGTACAGAAGTGTGAAAACGTGCACCTCCAGATTCAGGGGCAGTTTCTTCCCAGCTGTTATCAGGCAACTGAACCATCTTACTACAACCGGAGAGCAGTGCTGAACTACTATCTACCTCATTGGTGACTCTCGGACTATCCTTGATCGGACTTTGCTGGCTTTGCCTTGCACTAAACATTATTTCCTTATCATGTATCTGTACACTGTGGACGGCTGGATTGTGATCACGTATTGTCTTCCAAACCTACTGGATAGCACACAACAATAAAGCTTTTCACTTTACCTCGGTGCACGTGACAATAAACTAAACTGCACTGACCTGAACAGATGTGATTGGCAAGACTGAGTGGCCTATACCGCTGTACACTCTATTCTGCTCTCTGGTATATTTCTATTCGCTCTACCTGTTGGACCTGTGTGCGGTGTGATTGTACCCATGCCTAGAATGATCTGATTTTATACGATAGCAGGCAAACGAAAGCTCGGTCCACTTGACAAGATGAATCCAATACCAATAACCAATTCTCATAGAGTTTTAGTACAAACAATTATTCTCCTTGCGAGAAAACGTGTTTGCAATATATCAACGTGGGAAATAGGGAGGTTTAGGTTTGGGTTTATTATTGTCACTCAAAAACGAGATACAGTGAAAAGTTTTGTATTACGTGCTTTCCAATCAGAATTACACAGCCTGGGGTGGCACGGGTAGATTTGCTGCCTCACAGTGCCAGAGACCCGAGATCGATCCGGACTACAGGTGCTGTCTGTACGGAGTTTGCACGTTCTCCCCGTGACCTGCGTGGGTTTTCCCCGGGTGCTCCGGTTTCCTCCCACACTCCAAAGGCAGAGAAGGTTTGTAGGTTAATTGGCCCTCTGTAAATTGTGTGTAGGTAGTGGATGTGGAAGTGGGTTAATGTAGAACCCGTGTGAACATACGATGGACAGTCAGCGCGGGCTCGGTGGGCCTCTTTCCATGCTGTTTCTCCAAGCTAAACAAACGGGAGGAAGAATAGATTCGCAAAATACTTTGAATAAAACATGTCCCCATCTAAACGCGCTGAAATGTTTACAAAAACGGAATCAGAGTTATAGATAAAGGGCGGCACGCAGCTGCCTTAAGGCCCGGTCCCACTTTCCCGAGTTACTCACAAACTCTCCTGAGTTTTCCCCTTGATGCCAACTCGGAGAATTACAGCAATAGCCGTCCGTCGGTACTCGGGGCTATTTGTTTAACTCGTGGACATTTTTCAACATGTTGAAAAAACGTCCCGACTCACCTGATGCCCCGGATTCCTACGGCTGGTGTTACGAGCCGCTACGAAACAGCTACGGACTCCATCGGGCTCCTACAAGCTCACTACGAACATTACCCGACGTTCCCCAAGTTCGAATCAAGGGGAAAACTCGAGAGAGTTCGTGAGTAACTTGGGAAAGCGGGACAGGGCCTTAACAGCACCAGAGACCCGGGGTCCACCCTGACTATGGGTTTCGTCTGTATGGAGTTTGCACGTTCTCCCCATGACCTGCGTGGGTTTTCTCCGGGTGCTCCGGTTTCTTCCCACACTCCAAAGACCTACAGGTTTGCGGATTAATTGGTTTCGGTAAAATTGTAAATTGTCCCTGGTGTGTGTAGGGCCTGTCCCACATTGCGATTTTTTCGGCGACTGTGAACGTCAGCGACTGACGCCCTGAACACCGTCAAGTTGTACGACACTCCGCGTCACGGTCGCGTCAAGCTCCGACACTGCACGCCACCCGCCTTCACGACACAAGAAGGTGACACCGACGTGTAATAATCACATTGGAAATGAACTTATCTACAATACATCTAAGGACCAATAACTTTTTAATGGATAAGTCGGCGCTGTATATACCCGCATCACCGGGCGTCACCCGCAGGACAGCGCACGTCAGCGTGTGACAGGGCGCACGACACGATGAGACCCCCCGATGTCGCCTGATGGTTTTGAACATTCCAAAATCCAGGGGCGGCAGGGAGTCACCGCGCGTCACTACACGCGTCACCCCGCGGTCACGCCACGTCACCCCGCGTCACGCCACGTCACGCCACGTCCACGCCACGTCACGCCCCGACCACTCCGCGACAACCTCTTTTCAGGCAGTCGCCGAAAATGTCGCCCAAGTGGGACAGGCCCTTTATTGTACGGAGACCGCTGGTCAGCACGGACTCGGTGGGCCGAAGGGCCTGTTTCCACACTGTATCTCTAAACTAAACTAAAAAAGCTGCACAGTATGGGAACAGGCCCTTCGGCCTACCCTGTCCATGCCAAACCTTTTATTTTGAACGTGGCACACAATCTAAATGAGTTCTAAATGAATGATTCCAGAGTAAGTATGTTATCTTAAGCATGTGAGAGGGCTGCAACAAAAACTTAAACCTATAATTAATAATTTGTTTGCAAATAAAAGTCTGCAAAATGATAATTAGTACTTACAGTAACATTTATAATCACTGATTTTGATCTTTACTGGCTAATGTGCTTAAGGAAGAGTTGCTTATTAAATCTTTACAAGTGGAAGATAAATAATAAATGAAACATGCGTCGGTAATTAAGGCAACACAATTTATTATTCATAGCTGTTATGTCACCTTTATAGATCAAAGAAAACTAGACTTTGAAAAGGAAACAAAATCTTACATTTTGCAATAGCTGAAGGATAAATCTCGTCATTTGAGTTTGGTTTGTTGTCCCGTGTACCGAGGTACAGTGAAAAGCTTTTGTTGCGTGCTAACCAGTCAGCGGAAAGACAATACAGGCAGCATCTGTGGAAAGGAGGAATGGGCGAATGGCCTACTCCTGCACCTATTGTCTGTTGTCTGTTGTTCCTCAGTAGACGTGACAATAAACTAAACTGAAACTAAAGCAGGGGAGAAGGAATGGGTGACATTTCGGGTCGAGACCCTTCTTCAGACTGAGAGTCAGGTGAGAGGGACACGAGAGATACAGACGGTGATGTAAAGACATATAGAACAAATGAAAGAGAGATGTGCAAAAAAGTAAAGGTGATAAAGGAAACAGGCCATTGTTAGCTGTGGGCTCGGTGAGAAGGGTCTCCAGTGAGAGAGATAATAGTATGTAGGAAGGAACTGCAGATGCTGGTTTAAACCGAAGATAGACACAAAGTGCTGGAATAATTCAGCGGGACAGGCAGCATCTGTGGAGAGAAGGAACGGGTGAATTGGTGACGTGTTACAGTGTGACAATGTGGAATTCTCTGCCTCAGAGGGCGGTGGAGGCCGGTTCTCTGGATACTTTCAAGAGAGAGCTAGATAGGGCTCTTAAAGATAGCGGAGTCAGGGGATATGGGGAGAAGGCAGGAACGGGGTACTGATTGGGGATGATCAGCCATGATCACATTGAATGGCGGTGCTGGCTCGAAGGGCCGAATGGCCTACTCCTGCACCTATTGTCTATCATTTAGTGTTGATTGACACCTTTATGACTAAAAGAAACTAGACAAATTCTTTCAATTTGCGATTGCTGAAGGATAAATTTCATCAGTTTAGTTCAGTTGAGTTCATTGCCACGTGTACTGAGGTACAGTGAAAAGCTTTTGTTGCGTGCTAACCATTCAGTGGAAAGACCATACATGATCACAATCAGCATGCTGGTAACTTACTAACTCTTGTCCTCATAACACTGCTCTGTTACAATGCACAGATGAAAATACTGAATAGGTATTTTGTTTATTTAGTTTTTGAGATACAGAGGGGAAGCTGGCGGCTCGGCCCACAGAGTCCGTGCCGACCAGCGATCCCCGCACACTAACACTATCCTACACACAATTTACACTTGTACCAAGTTCTAAATGGCTTACCCCTTATTCTTAAACTGTGGCGCCTGGTTCTGGACTCCCCCAACATCGGGAACATGTTTCCTGCCTCTAGCGTGTCCAAACCCCCTAACAATCTTATATGTTTCAATAAGATTCCCTCTCATCCTTCTAAACTCCAGAGTATACAAGCCCAGCTGCTCCATTCTCTCAGCATATGACAGTCCCACCATCCCGGGAATTAAACTCATGAACCTACGCTGCGCTCCCTCGATAGCAAGAGTATGTGAATATGTAAACATAGTACATAATGAGTGAAGAGAAAAATAAAGAAAAAGTTCAATAAATAACAAATATAGTGCAATAATGATATAGTCTTTTGCAGTTCAGAGCTCAGAGCTTATTCATTGTTGTGTTTAATAGAGTTCATGTACGGGGATCGCCGGTCGACGCAGACTCGGTGGGCTGAAGGGCCTGTTTCCACGCTGTATCTCTAAAGTCTAAAGTAACTCTGGAGTTTAGAAGGATGAGAGGGGATCTTATTGAAACATATAAGATTGTTAGGGACACGCTAGAGGCAGGAAACATGTTCCCGATGTTGGGGGAGTCCAGAACCAGGGGCCACAGTTTAAGAATAAGGAGTAAGCCATTTAGAACGGAGATGAGGAAACATTTTTTCTCACAGAGAGTGGTGAGTCTGTGGAATTCTCTGCCTCAGAGGGCGGTGGGGGCCGGTTCTCTGGATGCTTTCAAGAGAGAGCTAGATAGAGCTCTTAAAAATAGCGGAGTCAGGGGATATGGGGAGAAGGCAGGAACGGGGTACTGATTGGGGATGATCAGCCATGATCACATTGAATGGTGGTGCTGGCTCGAAGGGCCGAATGGCGCACTCCTGCACCTATTGTCTATTGTCTATTAAAGTCTGAAGGGTGCAGCTAGCGGGATGACTAGGGTAGGGGAGGGATGGAGAGAGAGGCAATGTTTAAATGGGGACAGATTCTGGCAGGCAGCAGATGGAATGATGGAACAGTTTGCAGGTTTATAGGTAACAGTGCATAAAAGAGTATTCAAATTACATCTGTAAATTATCATCACCTTACTGTCAGATGTTTAAATGTTAATAGCAGTTTTAAAATTGATTGGTCTCTATTCACTGGCAGAGCATTGCAGCTTCATGGCACATCGCGTAAGAGGCTTCTTTAAAACAAAGACAACTCACTTAATGAGTGTTACGCTTAAAAATAGTTTTGTAGTGGAATTTAATAATTAGCGTTCAGACAGAGATTAACTTAAAATTAGACAATAGACAATAGGTGCAGGAGGAGGCCATTCAGCCCTTCGAGCCAGCACTGCCATTCAATGTGATCATGGCTGATCATCCCCAATCAGTACCCCGTTCCTGCCTTCTCCACATATCCCCTGACTCCACTATCTTTAAGAGCCCTATCTAGCTCTCTCTTGAAAGTATCCAGAGAACCTGCCTCCACCGCCCTCTGAGGCAGAGAATTCCACACTCACAACTCTCTGTGTTTCCTCGTCTCCGTTCTAAATGGCTTCCCCCTTATTCTTAAACTGTGGCCCCTGGTTCTGGACTCCCCCAACATTGGGAACATGTTTCCTGCAATTCATGAGGCATTGAAAACTTTAGTTATTGCTTTAGTTTAGTTTAGTTTAGTTTAGAGATACAGCGCGGAAACAGGCCCTTCGGCCCACCGTGTCCGCTCCGACCAGCGATCCCCACACATTAGCACGATCCTACACACACTAGGGACAATTTACACTTACACCAAAACAATTAACCTAAAAACCCGTACACCTTTGGAGTGCGGGAGGAAACTGAAGATCTTGGAGAAAACCCACGCAGGTTGCGGGGAGAACGTGCAAACTCCGTACAGACAGCGCCCGTAGTCAGGATGGATCCCGGGTCTCCGGCGCTGTGAGGCAGCAACTCTACCGCTGCGCCACCAGGCATTTTACAGTTCACTTTTGTGCTGCAATTCAGAATCTGAGTGGATCCCATTGTTCAATTGGAAGATTGACATAAATGTGCATAGGTACAGGGCAGCACAGTGGCGCAGCGGGTGGAGTTGCTGCCTCACAGCGCCAGAGACCCGGCTTCCATCCTGACTACTGGTGCTGTCTGTACGGAGTTTGCACGTTCTCCCCGTGACCTGCGTGGGTTTTCTCCGGGTGCTCCGGTTTCCTCCCGCACTCCAAAGACGTGCAGGTTTGTGGGTTAATGGCTTGGAATAATTGTAATAAAATTGTCCTTTGTGTGTGTAGGTTGGTGTTAGTGTGTGGGGATCGCTGGTCAGTGCAGACTCGATGGGCCGAAGAGCCTGTTTCCGTGCTGTACCTCTGAAGGAAAGTAAACTTAAAAAGCTACTGGTTCACCACCGAATTATTTGGATTATCCGTTTTGCCGGACAAAGAGAGATACCCCGGGTGGCCAAAGTCGGCCTCGGAAGTCGGCAATGGGATCGGATCTGCCGGCTGTGGCTGGGCCGGAGTTCCAGAGCCCCGGCTGCAGGGGGCAAATTCAAGGGACTAGTGTAGATGGGACATGTTGGTTGGTGTGGGCAGGTTGGGCCAAAGGGCCTGTTTACACAGCGTATCGCTCCATGACTCTGTGTACTGTATGTTCCTGTGTTGATGGATGGATGACCTGAAAAATTGATGGATGAACCCCATTGGGCATGAACAATTCTATGTTCCTTTTAAATAGATTTTCCTATATTTTTATCATTGCTGACTCTTGCCATCTGGCAGTGAAATCTGTGCTGAATGTCCAAAATGCGACATTTTTTTACAATTTGTAGATAAGTTCATAAATTCATATGGTAGGCGCAGAATTAGGCTATTCAGCCCATCATCTGCTCCCCCATTCAATCATGGCTGATCTATCTTTCCCTCTCAACCCCATTAAAAGCAAATGGCATGTTGGCCTTTATAACAAGAGGAGTTGAGTATAGGAGCAAAGTGGTCCTTCTGCAGTCGTACAGGGCCCTGGTGAGACCACACCTGGAGTATTATGTGCAGTTTTGGTTCCTAATTT
The DNA here is from genome assembly GCA_035221665.1 of Okamejei kenojei. Taxonomy (NCBI): domain Eukaryota; kingdom Metazoa; phylum Chordata; class Chondrichthyes; order Rajiformes; family Rajidae; genus Okamejei; species Okamejei kenojei. The sequence continues at coordinate 3,080,540 of CM069133.1, forward strand.
GAGGAAGGACATTCTTGCTATTGAGGGAGTGCAGCGTAGGTTCACGAGATTGATCCCTGGGATGGCGGGACTGTCATATGAGGAAAGGTTGAAAAGACCAGGCTTGCATTCACTGCAGTTTAGAAGGATGAGGGGATATCTCATTGAAACATGAAAGAATGTTATGTGTTTGGACACGCTAGAGGCAGGAAACATGTTCCCGATGTTGGGGGAGTCCAGAACCAGGGGCCACAGTTTAAGAATAAGGAGTAAGCCATTTAGAATGGAGACGAGGAAACACTTTTTCTCGTAGAGAGTTGTGAGTCTGTGGAATTCTCTGCCTCAAAAGGCGGTGGAGGCAGGTTCTCTGGATGCTTTCAAGAGAGAGCTAGGTAGCGCTTGGTTTCTTGGTTTCTTGGTCCTCCAAAATATTCCAAATGGAATTTAAACTGGAGGTGGTGGAGGGAGGACTTAAACCAGAAAGGGTTTTTGGGAAGAAAGAGCTACCTTAAATGTAGTTGTATCTGGTTGGGTAACTATAGTAGGGTGAAGATTATTCCATGCTTTAACTGTGCTGGGGAAGAACGAATTGCTGTACACATCTGTCTTGGTAGCTGGAACCACAAATTGGATCGAATGCCCTCGTCTGCTCCTAATTGGTCTGGGTTTGGTGTAGGTCTTCTACGTCGAGCTGGCCATTTAACATTTTGTAAAAACAGGTCAAACGGTGAGCTTCACGTCTGTCCTGGAGAGGGTTCCACCCCAGAGAATTCAGAAGTTTGGTAACACTCGCTTCTCTCTCATAGGTATTAGTAGTAAGATTAAATGAGAACTTACCAGTTCAAAGTTTGATCCTCATTTTATGAGGAGTTACGATGAGGGATTACGTGAAGACCCCGCCAGCACACATGCGTGACATTCTTCAAAGCAGTGGTGTGAAATCACAGATAGTAGAGTTGACTGAAGATAGTAAGATAAGAGAACTAACATACCAGTTGACCTTATAATAGAGGGTTGGGAGCGGAGGGCATGAAATCCCTCATCGTAACTCTTCATAAAATAAGGATCAAACTTCGAACTAGTAAGTTCTCGTTTAATCTTACTATTTTACTTCGGAGTCACGTGAGTGACTTTGTGAAGACTTCAAAGCTCTGTGATTTCATGCCCTGGAAACGAGTCCATGCTCACACACTGCCATAATAACCAATGGAGGAAGTATGTTAACGTATTTCAGGCTTGTACAGTGCTGAAAAACAAACAATGTATTATTTAACAATAATAATAATAACCCCTTATTTCGGGGAAATTATAATACAGAACTTAAAATAGTGTCTGTAAATATCTCAGGCGAGGCCACAGGTTTGTTATAACCACTGGAAGTTGTTTCATTAGACCAATCCGCTGTTACAAGGGCGTGGCCCATAGGGACTTCCATCATCCTCACTGCACGATGTAGCTGCAGCCCTGAGATTTAAAATATCAGTGTCCACCCCTGCTGCACCAAACACCACCCTGAGCCATCTTGATATGGTCTGCACGGTACTCTGTGATGAGGATGTTTGAACTTATCAATAGAGCCATTTCCATTCCCCTGAAACTATTGGTGACCTCCAGTTAATGTAGAAGGTGGGTCACTACGCATAGGCGTCTATCTACGGGATAAGCCAGGAACTCCAATTTGAGGCCAAATGTTTGTGCAGAGACTGGACCCGCTGCACCGTTCCAAGTGTCATCAGCATCACTATTTTATACGTGTTAGTGAGAGGAACGTGGCTGGTGCCCAATCTCTGAACAGCTCAGGCCAATGCCAATATCCCAGGTCCGGGTATATTGAGGCCTGGGGAAATTTGTGTTAAAATCCCCTCATGAGATTTGACACCAGAGGGTGAGATCCTCCTCCATGGTGTTCTAGCCCCTGTCCCAGGTGTGAGGATAGGGCACTTTTTGCGCAGCTGATGGCACTATAACTCAAGCTTTCATCGAAGTGTAGACTTACCAGGAACTCCAGCACCTCCGTGATGGTGGCTGTGTTGTAAGTAGTGTCTGTCCTGGTACTAAATACCTCCCATTTTTTGATATGGGTGAGGTACTGTTTCCTGGTGGACTCTGCATGATGCCGTGATGATATTCATGGTTCGGTCCGACAGCCCAATTCCAGGAGAGGTCTTTTCCAATCTGGCACCCAATGGGTTCATTTGGTCATGGCACGGATGACTCTCCCTTGTCACAAACTCGGGCGTTTGTAGATCGGAATCCATGGCTCTGACCATGTCGAGTCCCACAGGGTGCCATGGCTGAGTAGGCCAATCGGGTACTCCCAAAATACCTGATGCGGAGTCTCGTTGAATTTTCCGCAAGACCCGACTAATGAGGCAGAAAGGGGGGGGAAAATGCATAGAAAAACAGTCCCACCCCCCAGTGTAGCGAGATGCGTCCATCGCTACTGCCCCAGGGTCTGATTCCCATGCAACATTATCTGGCGATTAAGTCTTGATGCAAAACAATTGACCTCTGCCGTTCCATACCGAGCTATAATGTCAGTAAATAACTGGTGTTTCTACATCCATTCGGTGTTGTCATTGAATTTGCGTAACCTGGTGTCCGCCACTGTATTGAGCTTACCCGGAAGGTAAGTAGCTGATATCCAAATGCTTCTTTCTATGCACCAGTGCCAGATTGTATTGATCAATTCATCACAAGAGATCGACTTAATTCCACCCATATGATTAATGTATGTCACCACGGTGGTATTATCAATTTGTAGGTGAACATGCTGATGATGCATGTCTGAAACAGTAAGCCCGAAGTCCGTGAATGCTCCCAACATCTTTAGATGATTGATACCCAGTGCCTGAAGTAAGGTTAACTCATGTGTATTCCATCTACCACCGCATCTGGAGGTGGTATTGGTTGCTCCCCAGCCATGAGTGCTGGCGTCAGTTTGTAACACAACCGAAGGGTTTGTGACTGTGATGGGATTTAGAGCAATGTCGAACATTGCTAATCCACCATCATAATTCCTATTTGCTTTGGCTGGTCTGTCAAAATGGCCAGCATGGTGTTTTGAGTGCTGCAGTTTTGGCCCTTTGTAGATTTTGGTAATGTAAGGGTCCAAATTGTGGCTGGGAAAAGGCAGCCACGAGCTTCCCAATTACCCTGGCTGTTTGCTGAATAGATGGTTACTGACGCAAACAAGGCTGTTATATGCCTCTATCAAGTCTGTTGCTTTGTCCTTTGGCAAGGTGACAGACATATGAACAGAATCAATCGTGAATCCCAAATAGTCACCGGAAGGCATTAAACTTGGATTTGTCTGGATGGATAATAAACCCCGATTTTTGAAAATAGGAGCTTGGTGGTTGAGACAACCAATTTAGCCAATTCCAAGATTATCCCCACAATAAGATGTCATCTAGATACGCCATGACAATATGTTTTTTTATTTCCGAAGAAACACCAAAGTTGGTTTCAATATTTTTGTAAACAGTCTGGGGCTGATGTTAATCCATTAGGCAGCGCTTTATACTGCCAGAGCTCCCATCCAGATAAATTTCAAATATCTGCGGTGATCTTTGTCTATTGGTTCTGAGTAGTATGAATCATTTAGGTCGATGCAAGCCATGAAGTACCCCTTGGAAACTAGTTGTTGTAGCAGGAACAAATAAATTCCATTTTGCAGTGAGTGTACTGCACAAAAGTATTCAGTTGTGACAAATCAAATGATGCGGCATCCATCATCTATTTTATTTTTAGGTGAAGATGTTTGATACAAACTCAAGAGACTCATGTTTGGTTTCCTCTATTACTCCTTTTGTATATAGTCTTAACAGTTCCGCATGACCTTCCACTTTCTCTTGTTTGTGAAAGCACAAACGTTCGGCTAGGTGCATGTTGAACCGGAAAGGAGGAGTTTGTCAACAAATTCAATTTTGTATCGCTGAATACTGTGCAGTATGAAAGATCAGAGGTTATTCCCTGAACAAGTGTAACCTTCCCCCAACCTGTGAAGAAGTTACTCCTGACCGACACCTCACCATCTCTATTGCAGGTGATACACTCCTGACCGTCATCCACTACAAACCTACTGACTCCCACAGCTACCTGGACTACTCTTCCTCCCACCCTGCGTCCTGTAAGGACTCCACCCCCTATTCCCAATTCCTCCGTCTACGCCGCATCTGCTCCCAGGATGAGGTGTTCCACACCAGGTCATCACAAATGGCCTCATTCTTCAGAAAACGGGGATTCCCCTCCCCCACTATTGATGAGGCTCGCACCAGGGTCTCCTCCATACCCCGCAACACTGCCCTCTCTCCCCATTCCCCCACTCGCAACAAGGGCAGAGTCCCCCTGGTCCTCACCTTTCACCCCACCAGCCGGCAAATACAACACATAGTCCTCCGCCAGTTTCGCCACCTCCAACGTGACCCCTCCACTCGTCAGTTCTTCCCATCTCCCCCCCCGTCTGCCTTCCGCAAAGACCGCTCCCTCCGCAACTCCCTTGTCAATTCTTCCCTTCTCTCCCGCTCTACCCCTTCCCCAGGCACTTTCCCTTGCAACCGCAAGAGATGCTACACTTGTCCCTTCACCTCCCCCCTCCACTCCTTTCAGGGACCCAAACAGTCCTTCCAGGTCCGACAGAGGTTCACCTGCACCTCCTCCAACCTCATCTACTGCATCCGCTGCTCCAGATGCCAGATGATCTATATCGGTGAGACCAAGCGGAGGCTTGGCGATCGTTTCGCCGAACACCTCCGCTCGGTCCGCAATAACCAACCCGACCTCCCGGTGGCTCAGCACTTCAACTCCCCCTCCCATTCTGTATCCGACCTCTCGGTCCTGGGCCTCCTCCACGGCCAGAGTGAGCAACACCGCAAGTTGGAGGAACAGCACCTCATATTCCGCTTCGGGAGTCTGCATCCTCTGGGCTTGAACATTGAATTTTCTCAATTCTGTTAACCCTTGCTGTCTCCTCCCCTTCCCACCTCTCCCTCAGCCCTCGGGCCCTGGCATTCCCTCTCTCTCTATCTCTCCCCCACCCTAGTTGAACGGCGAGTCTCTGAGTCCGGACCCTGCCGGGTCAACGGGCTTGCCCCACTTCCGGGTCTGAGGAGAAGGTCAGCCGCCGCTGACTGCCTGCGTTTCCGTGGTCCGCAGTCAGTCTCTCGAGGCGGCCTGTTGGTGGGGTACTCTGTGCCACAGAGTGCCTGAGAAACAAACCCGACCAAGTTAGTTCACCTTACCTGTAGGTCCGTTCTGGTGGAGGAGTGACCCTCCTCCCTGCCTGTCGCTTCGCATGCGTTCGACGATATGTTGCGCATGCGTGCTGGAGGGGCCTTCACGAAGTCACTCACGCGACTCCGAAGTAAAATAACAAATCGAGCTGCCTGTCTTTGGACACATTCGATGGAAGAAATGTTTTTATTTGTGTACGGGTCCCATGCTGTAGTCCAAATGAGGCCTAACGAGGGTGAAGTATAGAAGTTGAACAATGATGAAAGTTGCGCCTCAGAAAATTTAGGACACCTGTTGCTTTCACCGTTGCATGATGAGTCTGACCATTCCAACGCAGATCGGTCTGCAATTTGATGCCAAGATACTTGGTTTGTTTGGATTCTTCAAGGGTGGCACCAAGTATATTGTAAGATGTTTCGCCGGGATTCCTCTTTCTGGTGACACGCATGGTTTCACATTTGGACGGGTTGATCTGCATTCCCCATTGTTGTGGCCACTCGACCATAGTATCGAGCGCTCTTAAAAATGGTGGAGTCAGGGGACATGGGGAGAAGGCAGGAACGGGGTACTGATTGTGGATGATCAGCTATGATCACAGTGAATGGCGGTGCTGGCTCAAAGGTCCGAATGGCCTCCTCCTGCACCTATTGTCTATTGTCTATTCTCCTGCCTTCCCATAATCCCTGACACCCATACTAATCAATCTCTGCTTTAAAAATATCCATTGACTGTGGCAATATCCAGCCGTCTGTGGCAAAGAATTGCACAGATTCATCACCCTCCGACTAAAGAAATTCCTCCTCATCTCCTTTCTAAAGGAACGTCTTTTAAATCTGAGGCTATGACCCCTGGCCCTAGACTCTCCCACTAGTGGAAACATCCTCTCCACATCCACTCTATCCAAGCCTTTCACTATTCGGAAACTTTCAACAAGGTAATGTTCCATTTCTCATCCATTTCCGAAAGTATTTCTCGACCAGAGGTCCGCAGTTTGAGTTGAGTTTATTGCCACGTGTACCGAGGTACGGTGAAAAGCTTTTGTAGCGTTGCTAACCAGTCAGTGAAAGACAACACATGTTATGTCTCTGAATGTTGTGACATTTGTTCTTGCTGAAGGACATTTCGTGAACTCCAGTGCGTGGAAACATGCGCCTTTGCAACTAAAGCCCCTGTCCCACTTACGTGTCCTTGGCATGCTAATTACGCGCCCTCGTGGTCGCGTTGAGGCGCGATGGTCCCGCAAAGGTCACGCACGATTCCCTGCACCCGCACAGCCGTCTGGAGCGCGTCACGTCATTTGAAGATGGACACAAAATGCAGGAGTAACTCAGCGGGACCGGCAGCATCTCTGGATGGTGATGGGTGATGTTTCGGGTCAAGACCCTTCTTCAGTCTGAAAGAAGAGTCTTGACCCATTGCTTCTCTCCGGAGATGCTGCCGGCCCCGCTGAGTTACTCTGCATTTTGTGTCTATCTTCAATTTTCTTGGCCCAGCTCTGGGAGTAGAAGTGGGGGCGGATCCGGACCGCAACGGCCGTGAGCCCCAGGCCGAGCTCGGCGATCGTTTGCCTGCTTCTGCTGCTGTTGGAGGTGAGACGTTGCGTCGCGCCAGGGTCTTGGGCCTGTCCCACTTTGGCGGGCTGTTGCATGACAGGCCGGTGGAGCGCGAAGATTCCGTTCGCTACAAAATTTCGGAGCTGCGCGTGATATTGCGCACAACTACATACCCCTCCGCGCTTCTCAGTGGGACTGGCCGCCCGTGGCCATACGATGCCCGTGTGCCTCAATGCAACGACGAGGTCGCGTAATTTGCGTGCCAAGGTCACGTAAGTGGGACAGGGCCTTTAATGTGCATATTGTGTTCCACGCATTAAGATGTTGTTGGTGAGATTTACAGGTGATCAAAGTTTGATTTATTTTTAATTCAGTTGGCATGCATTCGTTGTGACCGATATTAATCCAACAGCATAGATATTGCGGTGCAGCACTTGTGTGAAAGGCTCCGACAGTCTCCATCTGTGGTAACAGTCTCCATCTGTGGTAACAGTCTCCATCTGTGGTAACAGTCTCCATCTGTGGTAACAGTCTCCATCTGTGGTAACAGTCTCCATCTGTGGTAACAGTCTCCATCTGTGGTAACAGTCTCCAGTCACTCACAACAGCAACGGCACAGTGGCGCAGCGGTAGAGTTGCTGCCTCACAGCGCCAGAGACCCGGGTTCCATCCTGACCACGGGTGCTGTCTGTACGGAGTTTGTACGTTCTCCCCGTGACCTGCGTGGGTTTTCTCCCGGTGCTCCTGTTTCCTCCCACACTCCAAAGACGTGCAGGTTTGTAGGTTAATTGGTTTCTATAAATTGTCCCTAGTGTGTGCAGGACAGAACTAGTGTAGGAGGTGATCGCTGGTCTGTGGGGTCTCGGTGGGCCGAAGGGCTTGTTTCCACGCTGTATCTCTAAACTAAACTAAACTAAACTAATAGACCCTTGCTCTTATAGAGGTGTACAAAATCATGAGAGGAATAGATCAGGTAGATGCACAGAATCACTTGCCCAGAGTAGTTGAATCGAGGTCCAGAGCACATAAGTTTAAGTTGAAGGGGAAAAGATTTAAGAGGAATGTGAGGGGTGACAAAAGTGCTGGAGAAAATCAGCGGGTGCAGCAGCATCTATGGAGTGAAGGAAATAGGCAACGTTTCGGGCCAAAACCCTTCTTCAGACTGATGTAGGGTGTGGGGGGGGGGGGGGGAGGAGAAGAAAGGAGAAAGGAAGAGGAGGAGCCAGAGGGCTGAGGGAGAGCTGAGAAGGGGAGGAGACAGCAAGGGCTACCGGAAATTGGAGAATTTACTAGAATGTTGCCAGGGTTCCAGCAACTATGTTACAGAGAAAGGTTGAACAAGTTAGGTCTTTATTCTTTGGAGCGCAGAAGGTTAAGGGGGGACTTGATTGAGGTCTTTAAAATGATGAAAGGGATAGACAGAGTTGACGTGGATTACGTTTTTCCCATTGAGGGTAGGGAAGATTCAAACAAGAGGGCATGACATGAGAATTAAGGGACAGAGGTTTCGGGGCAACGTGAGGGGGAACTTCTTTACTCAGAGGGTGGTGGCTGTGTGGAATGAGCTTCCAGCAGAAGTGGTGGAGGCAGGATCGATTTTAACATTTAAGAGTAAAGTGGATAGGTATATGGACGTGAAGGGAATGGAGGGGTATGGTCTGAGTGCAGGTAGATGGGACTAGGGGAAAACAAATGGTCGGCACGGACTGGAAGGGCCGAGAGGGCCTGTTTTCCGTGCTGTAATTGTTATATGGTTATATGGTTAAGTCAATGTTTATGCCGCTAGGGTGCAGACTGCCCAAGCGGAATATGAGGTGCTGCTCCTCCAATTTCCGGTGTTGCTCACTCTGGCCATGGAGGAGGCCCAGGACAGAAAGGTCAGATTCGGAATGGGAGGGGGAGTTGAAGTGCTGAGCCACCGGGAGATTAGCTTGGTTAATGCAGACCGAGCGGAGGTGTTCAGCGAAACGATCGCCAAGCCTACGCTTGGTCTCACCGATGTAGATACTTTTACACACACAGGGTGGTGGGTGTATGGAACAAGCTGCTAGAGGAGGTAGTTGAGGCTGGGACTATCCCAACGTTTAAGAAACAGTTAGGCAGTGTGTGCAGGATGTAACTGCAGATACTGGTTTCAATCGAAGATAGACACAGAATACTGGAGTAACTCAGCGGGTCAGGCAGCATCTCTTTTCACTGAGAATAAGGGTTAAGCCATTTAGGACGGAGATGAGGAAACACTTTTTCTCGCAGTTGTGAGTCTGTGGAATTCTCTGCCTCAGGAAGGTGGAGGCCGGTTCTCTGAACACTTTCAAGAGAGCTAGATAAGGCTCTTAAAGATAGCAGAGTCAGGGGATATGGGGAGAAGGCAGGAGCGGGTTTCTGATTGTGGATGATCAGCCATGATCACATTGAATGGTGGTGCTGGCTCGAAGGGCTGAATGGCCTACTCCTGCACCTGTTGTCTATTGTAACTCAGTAGACGTCAACTAAACTAAAACAGGAGAGAAGGAATGGGTGATGTTTCGGGTCGAGACCCTTCTTTAGACTGAGAGTCACGGAAGAGGGAAATGAGAGATATAGACAGAGATGTGGAACAAATGTAACAAAGGTGTGCAAAAAGCAACGATGATAAAGGAAATGTGGAGCCCACAATGGTCCATTGTTGGCAGTGGGCCAGGTGATATCGAGTTATACAGACAGTGGAACTCATCAAGATGACAGTGAAACTAGTGCAATGACTAGGGTGGAGAGAAAGGGAATGCAAGGGTTCCTTGAAGTTAGACAAGTCAGTGTTCATACCGCTGGGGTGTAAGCTGCCCAAGCAAAATATGAGGTGCTGTTCCTCACCCTGACACTGGAGGAGGCCCAGGACAGAAAGGTCAGTGTGGGAATGGGAAGGGAAGGGGAACCCCAGCGGTATGAACATTGACTTCTCTAACTTCAGATAGCCCTTGCTTTCCCTCTCTCTCCATCCCCTCCCCCTTCCTAGTTCTCCCACCAGTCCTACTGTCTCCGACTACATTCTATCTCTGTCCCGCCCACTCCCCTGACATCAGTGAGAAGGAGGGTCTCGACCCGAAACGTCGCCCATTCCTTCCCTCCAGAGATGCTGCCTGCCCCGTTGAGTTACTCCAGCACCATGTCTCTATGGGGGAGTTAAAGCGTTTGGCAACCGGGTGATCAGGTAGGGTTGGGTGGACTGAGCGGAGGTGTGGGGCGAAACGATGGGGCATGTTGGTGGGTGTGGGCAAGTTGGGCCAAAGGACCTGTTTCCACGCTGTGTGACTCTATGAGTGTATAACAGACTAGAAGTAGAAATGAAAAACCAATCGGAGTTGGCAGCAGAATAATTAGTGGGTTCAGATCGCACGGCAACACCTTGGTAGTGTTGAACGCTCTGCGACTCGCGCTCTATAATTCAGCGAGATTGTTGCATTCTGTCTCAGCACCAGACCAAACCGCTCTGTTTACACAAAAATACTTGTCTGATGCTGAATGGTCTTTGCAAGGTGATTTGTTTTTTTCTTGACGAGGACGGCCAAGCACATCTCTTGGCATTTTCTAGTCGTGTGGAATATATACATTCGGCATAAAAATATATTGCATGGAATACAGACTAACTAGGCCAGGAACTAGCAAGTCTTCAATTACCCTGTCAGTGTTTACGTTCACATGTACGGGTGTTGCAAGTTACTCTAAATGTCTACAGTGCAATTATATATATTTGGCCTTTGGAAAGCAAACATACAAGTGAATACATTGTGTGGTTTAATGTGGTTGATGTGTCACGGAGGCACAGCGGTAGATTTGCTGCCTCACAGCGGCAGAGACCCGGAGTTTGCACGTTCTCCCCGTGACCTGCGTGGGTTTTCTCCGAGATCTTCGGTTTCCTCCCGCACTCCAAATGACAAGTGCAGGTTTGTAGGTTCATTGACTTTGGTAAAGATTGTAAATTGTCCCTGGTGACTGATTATTGCCGGCCACAGGGCGGGCCTGCTAGGCCCATTGTTGTCCAGGGAAGGTGTGATCTCAAGATAATCAATTTGGAGAACTGGTGGAACTTCCCCGTGGATTGTCACCTTGTCGTGGTGGAGAAGCTTGTGTGGACCTGAGATCCTGAGAGCGATGCCGTCTGGAGCGATGCCCCTGGTAGGGCCACCCATGGCGGTAAGGTCGAGGGGGAGGAAATAATTTTACTTCATTTCATACTACCCATTTCTTGCTCCTTGCCCTCTTCTGCCTCCCTAGTCGTTTTACCAGTTCCTTCTTCTTCTTAGGCCCCCTTCGGTCGTGGCTGACCACGGGTGTCTCCAGGGTGCTATTCCCTATATGGAGGATGCCTGTGCGTGACTTTGTTTAACGTGGGGAGACTGGTGCACAGACAGCCACCCCACGGTCCTTGACAGATCTGGGTCAGGATCCAGTGGCATGGAGTCCAAGACGACCGGAGACCCTTTTCTGCTGCAGCCTTCATCCGCCTTCCCAGCCGTTGTGACGCTCCACTAAGGTCAGCCATCGTCCTCCGCCTGTTCCACCGTTGAGGTCTTGGTTGGATTGCTCTTTGTCAGAGACCTCCCCCTCGACCTTACCGCCATGGGTGGCCCTACCAGGGGCATCGCTCCAGACGGCATCGCTCTCAGGATCTCAGGTCCACACAAGCTTCTCCACCACCACAAGGTGACAATTCCACACACAAAATGCCAGCATGCAACTAAGGCTCAAACCCTATGCTTCGATATCAGAGCAGCATGGTGTCAAAATGCTTGTTTGAAATATCTGTGCATCTCGGTTTAGTTTTAGTCCAGTTTATAGATCCAGCGCGGAAACTGGCTCTTCAGCACACCAGGTCAAAGGCTTTAACGGAAGCACAAACACAACGGATGCTTTGTATATCGTCAGTAGGACTTCCTGTGTTTGCCACCAGATTAGTTTAGTTTAGAGATACAGCATGGAAACTGGCCATTGAGTCCACACCGACCAGTGATCACCCGTACACTTATACTATCGTACATACCAGGGACAATTTACAATCTTTACCAAAGCCAATTAACCTGCAGACCTGTACATCTTTGGAGTGTGGGAGGAAACCAGAGCACCCGGAGAAAACCCACGCAGTCACAGGGAGAACATACATACTCCGTACAGACAGAGTTGAACAAAGGTTGTAAGGCATTTAGTTGAACAAAGGTTGTAAGGCAACTAGTGAAGGAATTTGATAACCAAGGAAGCTGTGGTATTAGCCTGATCATTACACATATAGATAGAATTCCATTTTAATTTGTATTTCCTTGGCTAATGGAATCAATGAACACTTAGTGTCATCCCTGAATGAACATTGCTTTTCATTAAAAGCTTATTTTACAAAGAAGAATCATTGTTTATCTTGCCTTTAGACATTGATTGAAGGCGGACATCAGTTGTCAGTTCTTCAACAACATATTTGAAGATTTTTATCCTACTCAATGCAAATAGTTGTCACGAAATTAAACTGGGGGCTCCAATAAACCAGGTATGGAAAAAACACTGAATATAGCCTGTAGCTTTGTTATTGGGCACAGACCATCACACAAACCAACCTCCCTTCCATTGACTCCATCTACACCTCACGCTGCCTCGGCAAGGCCAGCAGCATCATCAAGGACCAGTCGCACCCCGGTCACTCCCTCTTCTCCCCTCTCCCATCAGGCAAGAGGTACAGAAGTGTGAAAACGCACACCTCCAGATTCAGGGACAGTTTCTTCCCAGCTGTTATCAGGCAACTGAACCATCCTACCACAACCAGAGAGCGGTGCTGAACTACTATCTACCTCATTGGTGACCCTCGGACTATCCTTGATCGGACTTTACTGGCTTTACCTTGCACTAAACATTATTCCCTTATCCTGTATCTGTACTGTGAACGGCTCGATTGTAATCATGTATTGTCTTTCCGCTGACTGGTTAGCACGCAACAAAAGCTTTTCACTGTACCTCGGTACACGTGACAATAAACTAAACTACACTAAACTAAGAGACATAGAGTCATAAAGTGGCGGCACGGTGGCGCAGCGGTAGAGTTGCTGCCTCACCGCGCCAGGGACCGGGTTCCATCCCGACTACGGGCGCTGTCTGTAGGGAGTTTGTACGTTCTCCCCGTGACCTGCGTGGGTTTTCTCCAGGTGACAATAGACAATAGACAATAGGTGCAGGAGTAGGCCATTCGAAGAGGAAACACCTTTTCACACAGCGAGTGGTGAGTCTGTGGAATTCTCTGCCTCAGAGGGTGGTGGAGCCAGTTCTCTGGATACTTTCAAGAGAGAGCTAGATAGGGCTCTTAAAGATTGCGGAGTCAGGGGATATGGGGAGAAGGCAGGAACGGGGTACTGATTGGGGATGATCAGCCACGATCACATTGAATGCTGGTGCTGGCTCGAAGGGCTGAATGGCCCACTCCTGCACCTATTGTCTATTGTCTATTGTTTATCAATCCTTACACCCACTAATCCAGGCAACGCTCTGGTAAACCATCTCTACACCTTCAGTTCAGTTTTATTTGTCACATAGAAAATAGAAAATAGAAAATAGGTGCAGGAGGAGGCCATTTGGCCCTTCGAGCCAGCACCTATGTAGGTTAACACAAGGTCAGGGGTACAATGAAATGTGTTTGACAAGACAACGGGTCACCTCAGCAATAATATTACAAGGATAAAATTAAGGTAAAAAAAAAGATAGGATAAGATAAAGCCTCCACATTCTTCCAGTAAAGGGGCGACCAGAACTGCACGCAATACTCCAACTGAGGCCGAGAATGCTTCATCATGACTTCCTGCTTCTTACACAGTCATGTGGCACCTTTGCCCGATTGAAATAATTTTGTAATAATGGTGACTAAATGCTGGCAGATTTATTTCTATGGAACTTTGCAGTAAAATATGAACATCCAAATGGTTTGTACACTTGAATGGAATTCTCGTGATGTCGACTTTAATGGAATGAATGCATTTGAAATAAATCAGGTACGACACCATTATAATAGCAGAGGTTTGCTGGATATGGAGTGTCAGTGTGGTGATATTGCAGTCTAATTTAAAACCTGCGTTTACTTGATCAGTTATTCATATCAAGAGGTCTTGCCCGATCACAGCATCATAAACTTTATACCCCTGTCCCACGGTACGAGTTCATTCAAAGAGCTCTCCCGAGTTTGCCCTGATTCGAACTCGGAGATTTACGGTAATGGCCGCTCGTCGGTACTCGGGGACATTTTCCAACATTTTGAAAAATCTTCACGAGTCTTCCCATGCTTACCTGCCATTAGCGAGTCTTCCCGAGTACCTGCCGTTAGCGTTACGAGCCGCTAAGAGACGTCCCCGAGCTCCGACGTACCCCTTACGTTCATTCTCCGTGCTTACCACGAGTTTGATTTTCTTTAAACTCGGGAGAGCTGTTGGAATGATCTCGTACTGTGGGACAGGGCTATTAATTTGCCTTCTGGGGACTTGACCTATAGAAACATAGAAACATACAAAATATGTGCAGGAGTAGGCCATTCGGCCCTTCGAGCCTGCATCGCCATTCAATATGATCATGGCTGATCATCCAACTCAGTATCCCGTATCTGCCTTTTCTACATACCCCCTGATCACTTTAGCCACTAGGGCCACATCTAACTATATTTAAATATAGCCAATGAAGTGGCCTCAACTACCTTCTGTGGCAGAGAATTCCACAGATTCACCACTCTCTGTGTGAAAAAATCATCTCGGTCCTAAAAGACTTCCCCCCTTATCCTTAGACTGTGACCCCTTGTTCTGGACTTCCCCAAAATCGGGAACAATTTTCCTGCATCTAGCCTATCCAACCCCTTAAGAATTTTGTACGTTTCTATAAGATCACCCCTCAATCTTCTAAATTCCAGCGAGTACAAGCCGAGTCTATCCAGTCTTTCTTTATATGAAAGTCCTGCCATCCCAGGAATCAGTCTGGTGAACCTTCTCTGTACTCCCTCTATGGCAAGAATGTATTTCCTCAGATTTGGAGACCAAAACTGTACGCAATACTCCAGGTGTGGTCTCACCAAGACCCTGTACAACTGTAGAACCTCCCTGCTCCTATACTAAAATCCTTTTGCTATGCAAGCTAACATACCATTTGCTTTCTTCACAGCCTGCTGCACCTGCATGCCTACTTTCAATGACTGGTGTACCATGACACCCAGGGCTCGTTGCGTCGCCCCTTTTCCTAATCGGTCACCATTCAGATAATAGTCTACTTCCTGTTTTCGCCACCAAAGCGGATAACCTCACATTTATCCACATTATACTGCATCTGCCATGCATTTGCCCACTCACCCAGTCTATCCAACTCACCTTGCAACCTCCTAGGATCCTCCTCACAGCTAACACTGCCCCCCAGCTTCGTGTCATCCGCATACTTGGAGATGTTGCATTCAATTCCCTCATCCAAATCATTAATATATATTGTATATATCTGGGGTCTCAGCACTGAGCCTTGCGGCACCTCACTGCCTGCCATTCTGAAAATGGTGAAAATCCTACTCTTTGCTTCCTGTCTGCCAGCCAGGTCTCTATCCACATCAATACTGAACCGCCAATACTCTGTGCTTTAAGTTCGTAAACTAATCTCTTATGTGGGACCTTGTCGAAAGCCTTCTGAAAGTCTAGATATAACACATCCACTGGTTCTCCCTTGTCCACTCTGCTAGTTACATCCTCGAAAAATTCTATAAGATTCACCAATGATTTCACCACTTTCCAAATGTGCTGCTATCCCATCTTTAATAACTGACTAGCAGTTTCCCCACTACCGATGTTAGACTAACTAGTCTGTAATTCCCCATTTTCTCTCTCCCTCTCTTTTTAAAAAGTGGGGTTACATTAGCTACCCTCCAATCCTCAGGAACTACTCCCGAATCTAAAGAGTTTTGAAAAATTATCACTAATGCATCCACTATTTCTGGAGCTACTTCCTTAAGTACTCTGGGATGCAGCCTATCTGGCCCTGGGGATTTATTGGCCTTTAATCCATTCAATTTACTTAACACCACTTCCCGGCAAACCTGGATTTCACTCAATTCCTCCATCTCATTTGACCCGCGATCCCCTGCTATTTCCGGCAGATTATTTATGTCTTCCTTAGTTGAAGACAGAACCAAAGTAGTTATTCAATTGGTCTGCCATGTCCTTGATCCCATTGATCAATTCACCTGTTTCTGACTGCAAGGGGCTTACATTCGTTTTAACTAATCTTTTTCTCTTCACATATCTATAAAAACTTTTGCAGTCATTTTTTTATGTTCCCTGCGAATTTCCTTTCATAATCTATTTTCCCTTTCCTAATTAAGCCCTTTGTCCTCTGCTGGACTCTGAATTTCTCCCAGTCCTCTGGTAGGCTGCTTTTTCTGGCTAATTTGTATGCTTCATCTTTTGTTTTGATACTATCCCTGATTTCCCTCGTTATCCACG
Source organism: Okamejei kenojei (assembly GCA_035221665.1). Taxonomy (NCBI): domain Eukaryota; kingdom Metazoa; phylum Chordata; class Chondrichthyes; order Rajiformes; family Rajidae; genus Okamejei; species Okamejei kenojei. The sequence goes on from CM069133.1 coordinate 3,096,774, forward strand.
GATGCACTAGCTTCCCTGATTTATTTTTTTGCCAAACTGGGATGAACAATTGTTGTAGTTCATCCATGCAGTCTTTAAATGCCTTCCATTGCATATCCACCGTCAACCCTTTAATAATCAATTGCCAGTCTATCTTGGCCAATTCACGTCTCATACCCTCAAAGTTACCTTTCTCTAAGTTCAGAACCCTTGTTTCTGAATTAATTATGTCACTCTCCATCCTAATGAAGAACTCAACCATATTATGGTCACTCTTGCCCAAAGGACCATGCACAACAAGACTACTAACTAACCCTTCCTCATTACTCAATACCCAGTCTAGAATAGCCTGCTCTCTCGTTGGTTCCTCTACATGTTGTTTAGAAAACTATCCCGCATACATTCCAAGAAATCCTCTTCCTCAGCATCCTTGCCAATGTGATTCACCCAATCTATAACTGTCACCCATTATAACGGTTTTACCTTCGTTGCACGTATTTCTAATTTCCTGTTTGATGCCATCCCCAACTCCACTACGACTGTTAGGTGGCCTGTACACAACACCCACTAGCGTTTTCTGCCCCTTAGTGTTTTGCAGCTCCACCCATATCGATTCCACATCCTCCAAGCTAATGTCATTCCTTTCTATTACGTTAATCTCCTCTCTAACCAGCAACGCTACCCCACCTCCTTTCCTTTCTGTCTATCTCCTGAATATTGAATATCCCTGGATGTTCAGCTCCCAGCCTTGGTCACCCTGGAGCCTTGTCTCTGTGATCACAACTATATCATATTCATTAATAACTATCTGCACATTCAACTCATCCACCTTATTACGAATGCTCCTCGCATTGAGACACAAAGCCTTCAGGCTTGTTTTTACAACACGTTTGCCTCTCATACAATTATGTTGAAAAGTGGCCCTTTTTGATTTTTGCCCTGGATTTGTCTGCCTGCCACTTTTACTTTTCACCTTGCTACCTAATGCTTCTACCCTCATTTTACACCCCTCTGTCTCTCTGCTCACACATTTAAGAAACTCACCACCTCTTATTCTCTGTTTATTATATTTTTCTTCTTTCCCCACTACATGTTGCGTCTGAGTGCTTCCCTTCTCTGCCTCCTGCCTCACACACTGTCTACTTGCCTTCTCTATTTGAGTCCCTCCCCCCAACTGTTCTAGTTTAAAATCTCCCCAGTAGCCTTTGCAAATCTCCCCGCCAGGATACTGTTCCCCCTCGGGTTCAAGTGCAACTCGTCCTTTTTGTAACGATATAACCATATAACCATATAACAATTATAGCACGGAAACAGGCCCTCTCGGCCCTTCCAGTCCGTGTCGACCATTTGTTTTCCCCTAGTCCCATCTACCTGCACTCAGACTATACCCCTCCATTCCCTTCACGTCCATATACCTATCCACTTTACTTTTAAATGTTAAAATCGATCCTGCCTCCACCACTTCTGCTGGAAGATCATTCCACACAGCCACCACCCTCTGAGTAAAGAAGTTCCCCCTCACGTTACCCCGAAACTTCTGTCCCTTAATTCTCATGTCATGCCCTCTTGTTTGAATCTTCCCTACCCTCAATGGGAAAAACGTATCCACGTCAACTCTGTCTATCCCTTTCATCATTTTAAAGACCTCAATCAAGTCCCCCCTTAACCTTCTGCGCTGCAAAGAATAAAGACTTACTTGTTCAACCTTTCTCTGTAACATAGTTGCTGGAACCCTGGCAACATTCTAGTAAATCTCCTCTGTACTCTCTCTATTTTGTTGACATCCTTCCTATAATTAGGCGACCAAAATTGTACACCATACTCCAGAATTGGTCTTACCAATGCCTTGTACAATTTTAACATTACTTCCCTACTCCTATATTCAATGCTCTGATTTATAAAGGCCAGCACACCAAAGGCTTTCTTTACCACCCTATCTACATGCGATTCCACCTTCATGGAACTATGCACAGTTATTCCTAGATCCCTCTGTTCCACAGCAATTCCTCAATTCCCTACCATTTACCATGTACGTCCTATTTTGATTTGTCCTGCCAAGATGTATCACTTCACACTTAACAGCATTAAACTCCATCTGCCATCTTTCAGCCCACTTTTCCAAATGGCCCAAATCTCTCTGTAGACTTTGAAAATCTACTTCATTATCCACAACACCACCTATCTTAGTATCATCTGCATACTTACTTATCCAATTGTCCACCCCATCATCCAGATCATTGATGTACATGACAAACAACACAGATCCCTGAGGCACCCCACTGGTCACCGGCTTCCAACCTGACAAACAGCCATCCACCATTACTCTCTGACATCTCCCATTCAGCCACTGTTGAATCCATCTTGCTACTCCGCCATTAACACCAAAAGATTGAACCTTCTGAACCAACCTTCCATGGGGAACCTTGTCAAAGGCCTTACTGAAATCCATATAGACAACATCCACTGCTTTACCCTCATCAATTTCCCTAGTTACCGCTTCAAAAAATTCAAGAAGGTTTGTCAAACATGACCTTCCAGGCACAAATCCATGTTGACTGTTCCTGATCAGACCCTGTTTATCCAGATGCTTATATATATTATCTCTAAGTATCCTTTCCATTAATTTACCCACCACTGACGTCAAACTAATAGGTCTATAATTGCTAGGTTTATTCTTTGAACCCTTTTTAAACAATGGAACAACATGCGCAGTACGCCAATCCTCCGGCACTATTCCCGTTTCTAATGACATTTGAAATATTTCTGTCATAGCTCCTGCTATTTCTGCAGTAAATTCCCTCAATGTCCTAGGGAATATCCTGTCAGGACCTGGAGACTTATCCACTTTTATATTTTTCAAAAGTGTCAGTACTTCCTCCTCTTTGAATCTCATAGTTTCCATAGCTACTCTACTTTTTCCCCTTAACTCACAGAGTTCAATATCCTTCTCCTTGGTGAATACCGAAGAAAAAGAAAGTGTTCAATATCTCCCCCATCTCTTTTGGCTCTGCAGATAGCTGTCCATTCTGGTTCTCTAATGGTCCAATTTTATCCCTCGTTATCCTTTTGCTATTAATATAACTGTAGAAACCCTTTGGGTTTACTTTCACCTTTCTTGCCAAAGCAACCTCATATCTTCTTTTAGCCTTCCTAATTTCTTTCTTAAGATTCTTTTTTACATTCTTTATACTCCTCTAGCACCTCATTTACTCCATGCCTCCTATAATTATTGTAGATATCTCTCTTTTTTCGAAACAAGTGTCCAATTTCCCTTGAAAACCATGGCTCTTTCCAATTTTTACTATTTCCTTTCAACCTAACAGGGACATAAAGATTCTGTACTCGTACAATTTCCCCTTTAAATGTCCTCCATTTCTCTTCTACGTCCTTCCCATGAAACAAAGTGTCCCAATTCACTCCTTTAAAATCCTTACGCATTCCCTCAAAGTTAGCCTTTCTCCAATCAAAAATCTCCACCCTAGGTCCAGTTCTGACTCTCTCCATAATTATATTGAAACTAATGGTATTGTGATCACTGGTCCCGAAGTGCTCACCAACGCATACCTCCGTCACCTGACCTGCCTCATTTCCTAACATGTACAGGTCACACCTTCCCCAAAAGAGGTCCCATTGATCCAGAAACTTGAATCCCTGTGCTCTGCACCAGTCCTTCAGCCAGGCATTTATCCTCCACCTTGCTCCATTCCTATTCTCACTGTCGCGTGGCACAGGCAGTAATCCTGAGATTGTTACCTTTGCGGTCCTTCTCCTTAACACTCCACCTAACTCCCTAAATTCTCCTTTCAGGACCTCCTCTCTTTTTCTACCTATGTCATTGGTACCTATATGTACCACGACCTCTGGCTCCTCTCCCTCCCATTTCAAGATATCTTGGACACGTTCAGTCACATCCTGGACCCTGGCACCAGGGAGGCAAACTACCATCCGGGTCTCCTGACTGCGTCCACAGAATCGCCTATCTGACCCCCTAACTATAGAGTCCCCTATTACTGCTGCCCTCCTCTTCTTTTCCTTACCCTTCTGAGCAACAGGGCTAGTGTCTGTACCGCAGGCCTGGTCGTAGTTGTTAATCCCCCCCCCAACAGTACTCAAACACGAGTACTTATTGCCAAGGTGTGCAGCCACCGGGGTACTCTCTAGTCCCTGCCTCTGCCCCTTCCCTGTCCTAACCGTGACCCACGTGTCTGCCGCCTGTGGTTTTGGAGTGACCCCCTCTCTGTAACTCCTCGCTTTGACCTCAGCGCTCTCCCTGACCAGACGGAGGTCATAGAGCTGCTGCTCCAGGTCCCTAATACAGTTCCTTAGGAGCCCCATCTCGACGCACCTGCCGCAGATGTGGACGTCTGGAGGGCTCTCCCACATCTGACATCCAGAACAGTAAACTGCCCTGGCTCTCATTCTCCCCCCTTACCCAGGATACAATACAAAATACAATACAATACAATACAAATTGCCGGAAGAAATCAGCAGGTATCTGACTCGAAATCAGCTGCTTCCTCTAGTCCGCTTCCGCCAATCAGCCTCCTTGTTCTGAACTGCGAACTGCGAATGGAATGCTACAGATTTGGGTAACTCCTCCCTCTGCAACGGCTCCTGGGCCTCTGTGGAAACAAGCCCTGCGGTCGAGTTTTAAACTTACAGCTCGGACTTCGCTCCTCCCTCTGCAACGGCTCCTGGGCCTCTGTGGAAACAAGCCCTGCAGTCGAGTTTTGTACTCACCGCTCGGACGTCGCTCCTCCCTATATAACAGAGAACATAGAACAGTACAGTACAGGAACAGGCCCTCACCCCCAAAATGTCCGACCCAACATGCCTGCACGTGATCCATATCATAAGTTCAAAGAGGTCCTTCTGCAGTTGTACAGGGCCCTAGTGAGGCCACACCTGGAGTATTGTGTGCAGTTTTGGTCCCCTAATTTGAGGAAGAACATTCTTGCTATTGAGGGAGTGCAGCGTAGGTTTACAAGGTTAATCCCCGGGATGGCGGGACTGTCATATGCTGAGAGAATGGAGTGGCTGGGCTTGTACACTCTGGAGGTTAGAAGGACGAGAGGGGATCTTATTGAAACATATAGGATTGTTCAGGGTTTGGACACGTTAGAGGCAGAAAACATGTTCCCGATGTTGGGGGAGTCCAGACCAGGGGCCACAGTTTAAGAATAAGGGGTAAGCCATTTAGTACGGAGACGAGGAAACACTTTTTCACACAGAGAGTTGTGAGTCTGTGGAATTCTCTGCCTACCTGGAGGCCGGTTCTCTGGATACTTTCAAGAGAGAGTTAGATAGGGCTCTTAAAGATAGCCGATTTAGGGGATATGGGGAGAAGGCAGGAACGGGGTACTGATTGGGGATGGTCAGCTGTGATCATATTCAATGGTGGTGCTGGCTCGAAGGGCCGAATGGCCTCCTCCTGCACCTATTGTCTATTGTCTTATGGTCATAAGTGATAGGAGCAAGATTAGGCCATTTGTCCCATCGAGTCTACTCCGCCATTAAATCATGGCTGATTTGTCTCTCCTAACCCATTCTCCTGCCTTCCCCCCATAACCCCCGACACCCGTACTAATCAAGAATCTCCAGTTTCCATGCTGTATCTCAAAAATCTAAAGTCTATAATTTTTGACAGTCGTAGATGATTTTGCTGACTGACAGTTAATATATTTGGATCTCTGCGTTAATCTATTTTAATGCTTGTTTTAATATGTTCTACAACAATCCGGTCAGTGTTAATAACTTGCAGTTGACGTATGCAAGACAGTAAAATAAGTTGAGATGGAGAGCCTTGAGACTGATAGAATCTTGTTGGCACGGAATCTTCACTGTGGCAAGACATACATCAGCCATAATTAATGTCAATGTTGGAACAAACTCAAACACTTCCTCACTTCCTATTTAACGAAAGGGCTGAGTAAGGAAATAACAAACCAGGAAACAAGGATCTGCCGATGCATCCGTGGAGAACATGGACAGGTGACGTTTCACAGAGTGCTGGAGTAACTCAGTGGGTCAGGCAGCATCTGTGGGGAACATGGATAGGTGACGTTTCACAGAGTGCTGGAGTAACTCAGCGGGTCAGGCAGCATCTGTGGAGAACATGGATAGGTGACGTTTCACAGAGTGCTGGAGTAACTCAGCGGGTCAGGCAGCATCTGTGGAGAACATGGATAGGTGACGTTTCACAGAGTGCTGGAGTAACTCAGCGGGTCAGGCAGCATCTGTGAAGAACACGGATAGGTGACTGTTCAGATCAGGATCCCTCTTTAGACTGTAAGTAGGGAGGTGGGAGGGGAAGAGACGGAGATCCTGTAGAAAACCCACGCAGGTCACGGGGAGAACGTACAAACTCCGTACAGACAGCAACTCTACTGCTGTGCCACCATGCCAGCCTTGCTTCTGGTTGACCTGCACATTATCAGTAACATAATGTTCACGGTGCAGGGTTGTATTAGTCTAAAAAACTCATCTTTACTCTCAAGCCTTTCTTGGCATCCTCTGAGGGAGGGCTATATGTATGTATCTATGTATGTACTTAATCTATGAACCACTGTTGTATAACGTTAGTACCTCCACCGATGTAAAGCACTTTGGTCAACGAGAGTTGTTTTTTAAATGTGCTATAGAAATAAAAGTGACGACTTGACTAAAAGACAGACATTTTTGGTAAGGAAAGAAGAATACAATTAATTCTGGAACATCATAAATATCCTCACTGTTGTACCCGTAGAAAGAGTCAAAGCCCAAAGATTTACCACCTCATTGTGATTCCCTTAATGCGCGCCGCAAAAGTATTGGATTTGCCTCATTAATGCGATTAAATTCACCACAGTCATTTAGGGGAAGTAATTGGTTGTACAATTTACGATGCAGGCATGATAGTTAATCTGTGTCACACAGACAGGGAAAACAAACCAGGTAACTCCAACCTCTCCTTGCAGCTTTAGACTGTGGAGATACGGCACGGAAACAGACCCCTTCAGCCCCACGTGTCCGTGCCGACCAGCCCTCCCCGCACACGAACACTATCCCACGCACACACTCGGGCAATTTACAATTTTACCAAAGTCAATGAACAATAGACAATAGGTGCAGGAGTAGGCCATTCTGTCCTTCGAGCCAGCACCGCCATTTAATGTGATCATGGCTGACCATCCCCAATCAGTACCCCATTCCTGCCTTCTCCTCACACCCCCTGACTCCGCTATCTTTAAGAGCCCTATCTAGCTCTCTCTTGAAAGCATCCAGAGAACCTGCCTCCACCGCCCTCTGAGGCAGAGAATTCCACAGACTCACCACTCTCTGTGTGAAAAACCTACAAACCTGTCAGTGTTTAGAGTGTGGGTGGAACCCGGAGCACCCGGAGAAAACCCACACAGATGAAGTAGAACAAAGAACTGAGTAATACATGAGGTGAAGCCATGTGTTGTAATTAGCTGAGGGTCTGAGTACAAGTGTTTCATGTGTGAACACATTCATGAGAGACTCTCGTATGATGCATTTAGTTTAGATTTTGTTCGTTTAGAGATACAGACCAGCGATCCCCGCACACGAGCACTATCCTACTCACACTCGGGACGATTTACAATTTTACCGAAGTCAATGACCCTACAAATCCGCACGTCTTTGGAGTGTGAGAGGAAACCGGAGCGCCCGGAGAAAACCCACGCAGGTCACGGGGTGAACGTGCAAACTCCGTACAGACAGCACCCGTAGTCAGGATGGAACCCGTATAACTCAGGCCCTCGAGACCTGATCAGATTAAAAGATTAAGTTGAACATTGACCTCCAATTTCAGGTAGTCCTTGCTTTCTCCCTCTTTCCCCTCCCCTTCCCACAGCCTACTGTCTCCGCCTCTTCCTTTCTTCTTCCCGCCCCCCCCACCCCCACATCAGTCTGAAGAAGGGTCTCGACCCGAAACGTCACCTATTCCTTCGCTCCATAGATGCTGCCTCACCCGCTGAGTTTCTCCAGCATTTTTGTCAACCTTCGATTTTTCCAGCATCTGCAGTTCTTTCTTAAAAATTAAAAGATTAGATCACTTTTGACATGTGAGCATCCAATAAAGCTTCTGGTAATCTCATCTACACCTCACGCTGCCTCGGCAAGGCCAGCAGCATCATCAAGGACCAGTCTCACCCCGGCCACTCCCTCTTCTCCCCTCTCCCATCAGGCAAGATGTACAGAAGTGTGAAAACGCACACCTCCAGATTCAGGGGCAGTTTCTTCCCAGCTGTTATCAGGCAACTGAACCATCCTACCACAACCAGAGAGCAGCGCTGAACTACCATCTACCTCATTGGTGACCCTCGGACTATCCTTGATCGGACTTTGCTGGCTTTACCTTGCACTAAACATTATTCCCTTTATCCTGTATCTGAACACTGTGAACGGCTCGATTGTAATCATGTATTGTCTTTCCGCTGACTGGTTAGCACGCAACAAAAGCTTTTCACTGTACCTCGGTACACGTGACAATAAACTGAACTAAACTGAGCTGAACTTCTTGCAACAAGTAATCAGCATTGAATATGCATATTGGATAAACGCGAATGGAAGTCAAGTTAGCTTATCCAAATTTTATGAAACGTCAGCCCTGCCTAATTGAGAAGTTATTGAGTGTGTTTGAGCCACAGATGTGGAGCCGTAAGCTGCTATTTTCAGCGATTTGGTGCTCATTAATAAAATTGTCAGGATGAGCTGTAGGAGTTCACAATATGCAGGCGTTTGTATATTAATTAATGCAGAATGATCCAAAGAGATTTTCAGATTTTTTTAAATATGGCTAATATTGACATTTTAGGCAGTAATTAGAACTTGGTGAAAGTACTTTCTGAAATGTATAATAATTTTTTTTAAAGTCTGAAACAGGTAATAGACAATAGATAATAGACAATAGGTGCAGGAGGAGGCCATTCGGCCCTTTGAGCCAGCACCGCCATTCAATGTGATCATGGCTGATCATCCCCAATCAGTACCCCGTTCCTGCCTTCTCCCCATATCCCTTGACTATTAGAGTGTAAATTTGTAAAGTGAGGGGGGCAAAGGGGATGTGAGGGGCAAGTTTTGTACACAGAGGGAGGTGGGTGCCTGGAACGCGCTGCCGGGGGTGGAGGCAGGTGCGATTGTGGCGTTTGTGAGGCTTTTGGATATGCAGGGAATGGAGAGATATGGATCACTTGCAGGCAGAGGAGATGAGTTGAACTTGGCAGAGATGCTTCCTGACCAGTTGAGCTACTCCACCTCAGCGATAGAGTTGCTGCCTCACAGCGCCAGAGACCCAGGTTCGATCCTGACCACGGGTGCTGTCTGTACGGAGTTTGTACCTTCTCCCCGTGACCTGCGTGGGTTTCTCCGAGATCTTCAGCTTCCTCCCAATCTCCAAAGATGTGCAGGTTTGTAGGTTAATTGGCTTGGTATAAATGTAAATTGTCCCTAGTGGGTGTAGGATAGTGCTAATGTACGGGGATCGCTGGACATAGCAGACTCGGCGTGTAGAAGGGCCTGTTTTCAAGCTGTATCTCTAAACTAAACTAAAGTCTACTCCGCTATTCAATCATGGCTGACCTATCTCTCCCTCTTAACATTCTCCTGCCTTCTCCCCATAACCCCTGACACCCTTACTAATCTGTGGCGAGAAAAAACGTTTTCACCCAGAGAGTTGCGAATTTGTGGAATTCCCTGCCACAGAGGGCAGTGGAGGCCAAGTCACTGGATGGATTTAAGACAGAGTTAGATAGAGCTCTAGGGGCTAGTGGAATCAAGGGATATGGGGAGAAGGCAGGAACGGGTTATTGATTGGGGACGATCAGCCATGATCACAATGAATGGTGCTGCTGGCTCGAAGGGCCGAATGGCCTCCTCCTGCACCTATTTTGTATGTCTAATCAAGAATCTATCTATCCCTGCCTTAAGAATACCCAATGGCTTGGCCTCCACAGCCTCTGTGTCAGTTTGAGATCCTTAACAAGGGCAAGTGATGACGAGACCAGGAAGGTTGATTTACCATTACATTAATGACAAGATACAGTGAGGCCTGAGCATTAGTTCATGTAGGAAGGAACTGCAGATGCTGATATACACCAAAGATGGACACAAAATGCTGGAGAAACTCAGTGGGTCAGGCAGCATCTCTGGAGAAAAGGAATAGTTGAGTTACTCCAGCTTTTTGTGTCTGAGCAATTGGGCGTCACGGTGGCGCAGCGGTAGAGTTGCTGCCTCACAGCGCCAGAGACCCGGGTTCCATCCTGACTACGGGTGCTGTCTGTACGGAGTTTGTACGCTCTCCCCGCGACCCACGTGGGTCTCCTCCGGGTGCTCCGGCTTCTTCCCACACTCCAAAGAGGTTTGTAGGCAAATTGGCTCTGTTGGTGAGTCAGTGGAATTCTCTGCCTCAGAGGGCAGTGGAGGCCGGTTCTCTGGATGCTTTCAAGAGAGAGCTAGATAGGGCTCTTATAAATAGCGGAGTCAGGGGATATGGGGAGAAGGCAGGAACGGGGTACTGATTGGGGATGATCAGCCATGATCACATTGAATGTTGGTGCTGGCTCGAAGGGCCGAATGGCCTACTCCTGTACCTATTGTCTATTGTCTATTGTCTATTGGCTCGGCACAATTGTAAATTGTCCCTAGCGTGTGTAGGGTAGTGTCAGTTGGGCAGCATGGACCCGGTGGGCCGAAGGGCCACTTTCTTTACTGCATCTCTAAACTAAAGTAAAACTGAAACAACATCTCACCAATTATATGTCAGGGACATTGTAATAGGGTTTATCTCTCAGGAAATGGGGTATTACTGAAGTGAAATCTTTGACCAGCTTGTCATGACAAATCCCTACTGTATCTCAGTTACAATATCTATCCTTTTTGTTGCATTCAAGATCTCTTTAAGCTCTTTGAAGTGAAGAAGTTGTTGATTTGCAAGATTTGGTTTTGTTGAAAAGTGGATAGATTCTTGTGGCTGTCTCCAGTGTGAGGGTTTTATGTGTATTAGAGTATTGTGTGGTGTTTTGGTATCCAAATCTGAGGAAGGACATTCTTGCTAATGAGGGAGTGCAGCGTAGGTTCACCAAGGTTAATTCCCGGGATGGTGGGACTGTCATATGCTGAGAAAATGGAGCAGTTGGGATTGTATACTCTGGAGTTTAGAAGGATGAGAGGTGATCTCATTAAAATATATAAGATTGTTAAGGGTTTGGGCACGCTAGAGGCAGGAAACATGTTCCCGATGTTGGGGGGAGTCCAGAACCAGGGGCCACAGTTTAAGAATAAGGGGTAAGCCATTTAGAACGGAGACGAGGAAACACTTTTTCTCACAGAGAGTTGTGAGTCTGCGGAATTCTCTGCCTCAGAGGGCGGTGGAGGCCGGTTCTCTGGATGCTTTCAAGAGAGAGCTAGATAGGGCTCTTAAAGATAGCGGAGTCAGGGGATATGGGGAGAAGGCAGGAACGGGGTACTGATTGGGGATGATCAGCCATGATCACATTGAATGGCGGTGCTGGCTCGAAGGGCCGAATGGCCTACTCCTGCACCTATTGTATATTGTCTATTGTGCCATATTTAGAGTCATAGTCAGAGAGTCATGAAGAGCATATCAGGGCCCAAACACAAAATTATTCTGTTGAGTTAATAGTTTATTATCAGTTTATTATTCATCATCATCGGCGGTCACTGGAAACGAGCGTGACTGTCCTCTCATGGAGGACGCCCGTGCGTGACTTTGTTTAACGTGGGGAGACTGGTGCACAGACAGCCACCCCACGGTCCTTGACAGATCTGGGTCAGGATCCAGTGGCATGGAGTGTAATATGGGGATAGGAGTGCTCATAGACAACATGTTTCCTCTATTCTTGGGGGAGAACAACCCAAGGCTTTTTGGAGATATGTGAAATCCAGACGGACAGACAACACTGGTGTCCAGATGCTAAAAGTGAACAACTGCCTGATCGCTGAGGACCAGGCGAAAGCAGAAGCTCTTGCGAACCAATTCCAACACGTTTTCACCCGGGAAGATGTGGAGCCTTCATCATTCCCAGTCCTTCCGCCCAGCCCGTATGCTGATGTGCCTGCTATTAAAATTGAGGTTGAAGGTGTCAAGAGGTTATTGCTCAACATTAATACCACAAAAGCAATTGGACCAGATCAGATACAGAATCAAGCCCTCAGGATCGCAGCCGGAGAACTGGCTCCAGTTTTACAGTTCATTTTTCAACAATCGCTTGACTCGGGCGATGTACCGCTGGATTGGAGGAAGGCCAACATCACTCCTCTCTTTAAGAAGGGTTCAACCACTAACCCAGCGAATTATCGTCCTGTTTCACTAACAAGTACTTGCTGTAACTTGCTGGAGCATATCATTGATGCGTCACGTGAGCAGACGTAACATTCTTGCTGACAGCCAACATGCGTTTAGGAGGCATAGATCATGCGAGTCTCAGCTTATCCTGACAACAAATGACCTGGCCAAGCACCTTGACAGTAATGCCATCATGGATTTAGTTGTACTGGACTTTTCTAAAGCATTTGATGTCATCCCACACCAGAGACTGCTTCGGAAGCTTGACTTCTACGGTATTCATTCCATCACGAAACGATGGATTTCCAGTTTCCTGACAAAACGCCTTCAGCGCGTGTGTGTGAACGGAAAGAGCTCCAATTGGCACCCAGTGTTGAGTGGGACACCCCAGGGCACAGTACTTGGCCCACACCTGTTTTTGCTTTACATCAATGACATCCATGAAAAAGTCGCAAGTACGACCAGACTATTCGCTGATGATTGTTTGCTGTACCGTCCAATTAAGGCAGCTGATGATGAAGATGCTCTTCAAAAGGATCTCGATACTATGGTTGAGTGGTCACAACAAAGGGGCATGCAGTTCAACCCTTCCAAATGTGAAACCATGCGTGTCACCAGAAAGAGGAATCCAGGCGTCACATCTTACAACATACTTGGTGTCACCCTTGAAGAATCCAAACAAATCAAGTATCTTGGCATCAAATTGCAGAATGATCTACGTTGGAACGGTCAGACTCATCATGCAACAGTGAAAGCAACAGGTGTCCTAAACTTCCTGAGGCGCAACTTCCATCATTGTTCAGCTTCTGTCAAAGAAGCTGTATTTCACCCTCGTTAGACCTCATCTGGACTACGCAGTTGCAGCTTGGGACCCATACACAGATAAAAACATTTCATCTATCGAACGTGTCCAAAGACAGGCCGCTCGATTTGTTACTAACGCCTACGAGAGAGAAGCGAGTGTCACCAAACTTCTGAATTCTCTGGGGTGGAACCCTCTCCAAGACAGACGTGAAGCTCACCGTTTGACCTGTTTTTACAAAATGTTAAATGGTCAGCTAGACATAGGTCACAAGACCTACACCAACCCCAAACCAATTAGGAGCAGACGAGGGCATTCGATCCAATTTGTGGTCCCAGCCACAAAGACAGATGTGTACAGCAATTCGTTCTTCCCACGCACTATTAAAGCATGGAATAATCTCCAACAAACCACGGTTGCCCAGCCAGATGCAACTAAATTTAAAGTGGCACTTTCTTCCCAATAACCCTCTCTGGCTAAACCCCTCACTTCACCACCTCCAGTTTAAATTCCAGTTGGAATATTTTGGAGGACCAAGTAACCAAGAACCAAGAAGAACCAAGGGGATGACGTGACAGGGACAAGATTTAATACAAACCTGACAGGCAGATTTTTCACAAAGGGTGGTGGGTGTATGGGACGAGCTGCCAGAGGAGGTAGTTGAGGCAGGGACAATAAAGGCAAAGTCTCTCCCCAGAAGGAGCCGCCAGCTACGGGAGTAAGATCGTCCCGTCAACGGAAGGCTCAAGGCCCCCGACCGCTGGAGGACAAAGAAGGGAAGAGATTTGAACTTTTTTTCGCCTTCCATCACAGTGAGGAATGTGGGGGAGTCACTGTGGTGGATGTTTATGTTAAAATATATTTTGTGTGTTCCGTTGCTTTTTATTGGTATGACTGTACGGCAAGTCAAATTCCTCGTACGTTGCAAAACATACTTGGCTAATTAAGTATGATGATGATTATGATTGAACGGACAGCTACACACATAGGAAATATTTGGACAATATGGTCCAAACATGGGCAAATGGTAACATCTTAGATGCTGGTCGGCATGGATGAGTTGGGCTGAAGGGCCTGTTTCTGTGCTGTGTGCCTCAATAACTATGATTCTGGCCCAACTCATCCTTACAAACAGGATGCCTTTCTCTGCTAATCGCATTTGCCCGTAATGAGCCCAAATCCCTCTACACAATGCCAATCCAAGTCCCTGTCAGTATGCCTTTGACATCTTGTCATTGCTCTGTCTCCATCACTTCCTCTGGCAGCTCGTCCCATAAAACCCTCTGTGTAAAAACATCACCCTTCAGTAATAGCTCACCACAGGCCAACTGTTGGAAGATGGGATTGGTACAGATGGTTGTCCATTAATCAGTGTGGACATGATGGGCCAAATGGCCTGTTTCCACGTTGTAAGACGTTCTGGACATAGAAATATTCTTGCTCTCCGATTTCCACCCTGAGAATGGGGAGAGTGTGCGACGTGAATGTGTGTTTGCAGTAGAATTGCTGATAGCACTTAAGAATTGTCTAAACAAGCACTTTTTCAAGGGCCTGTCCCATATGAGGAAAGATTGAAAATAATAGGCTTGTATTCACTGGTTTAGAAGGATGAGGGGATATCTTATAGAAACAGATAAAACTATAAAAGGACTGGACAAGCTAGATGCAGGAAAAATGTTCCCAATGTCCAGAACCAGGGGCCACAGTCTTAGAATAAAACTGAGCTGAGAAAAACCGTTTTCACCCAGAGAGTTATGAATTTGTGGAATTCCCTGACACAGAGGGCAGTGGAGGCCAAATCACTGGATGGATTTAAGACAGAGTTAGATAGAGCTCTAGGGGCTAGTGGAATCAAGGGATATGGGGAGAAGGCAGGCACGGGTTATTGATTGGGGATGATCAGCCATGATCACAATGAATGGCAGTGCTGGCTCAAAGGGCCGAATGGCCTCCTCCTGCGCCTATTGTCTATGCCTATGCCTATGTCCCTCTTGGCGATTTTTTTGGCGTGACACGGCGTGATAACGTATTGACGCGCGGTGACGCGCAAGTGTCACAACATTTTTTTTGTCGCCGCTGGATTTTGAAATGTTCAAAATCTTTTGGTGACCCTGATACGTTGCCGGCAGTCGCCGAAAAAATCTCCAAGTGGGACAGGCCGTTTAGGGTAATAGAACTTGCCCACACCGACCAACATGTTGCATCTACACCAGTCCCACCAGCCTGTGTTTGGCTCACATCGGGCAACACGGTGGCGCAGCGGGAGAGTCGCTGCCTCACGGCATCAGAGACCCGGGCTCCATCCTCACTGCGGGTGCTGTCTGTATGGAGTTTGTACGTTCTCCCCGTGACCTGCGTGGGTTTTCTCTGAGATCTTCGGTTTTCCCCCACACTCCAAAGACGTGCAGGTTTGTAGGTTAATTGGCTTTGGTTAAAAAATATGTAAAGTGTCCCTAGTGTGTGAGTACGATCGTGTTAGTGTGCGAGGTGATTGCTGGTCAGTGCGGACTTGGTGGGCTGAAGGGCCTGTTTCTACACTGTATCTCTAAAGTCCAAAGTCCCTACTCTTCCATGTGCCTATCCAAAAGCCATTTAAACCCCACTCCCATATCTGCCTCCACCACCCCCACCCCCGGCAGCTCGTTCCAGGCACCCACCACCCTCATTTGCCCCACACATCTCCATTAATAGACAATAGACAATAGGTGCAGGAGTAGGCCATTCGGCCCATTGAGCCAGCACCACCATTCAATGTGATTGTGGTTGATCAGTACCCCATTCCTGCCTTCTCCCCATATCCCCTGACTACCTTTAAGAGCCCTGTCCAGCTCTCTCTTGAAATTAAACTTTCCCCCTCTCACCTTATAGCGATACCCTCTAGTGTTGGGCATTTCCGTCCTGGTGGAAAAAGGTTCTGACTGTCTACCCTATCTATGACTCTCATAATAGAGGCAGGACATTCTTGCTACTGAGGGAGTGCAGCGTAGGTTCACAAGGTTAATTCCCAGGATGGTGGGACTGTCATATGCTGAGAGAATGGAGCGGCTGGGCTTGTGCACTCTGGAGTTTAGAAGGATGAGAGGGAATCTTATTGAAACATATAAAATTATTAAGGGATTGGACATGCTAGAGGCAGGAAACATGCTCCCGATGTTGGGGGAGTCCAAAACCAGGGACCACAGTTTAAGAATAAGGAGTAAGCCATTTAGAACGGAGACTAGGAAACACTTTTTTTCACGGAGAGTGGTGAGTCTGTGGAATTCTCTGCCTCAGAGGGTGGTGGAGGCCGGTTCTCTGGATACTTTCAAGAGAGAACTAGATAGGGCTCTTAAAAATAGCGGAGTCAGGGGATATGGGGAGAAGGCGGGAACGGGGTACTGATTAGGGATGATCAGCCATGATCACTTTGAATGGTGGTGCTGGCTCGAAGGGCCGAATGGCCTACTCCTGCAACTATTGTCTATTGTCTATTGTCTATTGTACGTAGATCATTCTGCAATTTGATGCCAAGATACATGAGAGAGTTTAACATAAACATCCACCACAGTGGAATCAACGTTTCTCACTGTGATGGAAGTTCAGGCATCTTCCTTTTTTTTCACCCGTGGTCGGGACCTTTGAACCCTCCACAGTCACCGCTGCGGACGCCCCGATGTTCAGGCCCTCACGCCGGGATGATCGGAACTCCGACGGCGGACACTACATTGGACTACGGTCATTGTTTTTCTAAAGAAGCTGCTTCAGGTAAACCAACGCAAGAGTCATCGAGTTGCTCAGCTCAAAGACAGTCCCTCAGGCCCAATGCATCCATGCCAAGCATGATGCATATCGAGGCTAATCGCATCTGCCTGCAACAAGCCCAAATCCCTCTCCAACTTTCCCATCCAAGTACCTGTCCAAAAGCCGTTTAAACACTAAGTGCATCTGTCTCTACCAAAGATAGACACAGATTAAGAATAAGGAGTAAGCCATTTAGAATGGAGATGTGGAATTCTTTGCGATGGAGGATGCTTTCAAGAGAGAGCTAGATTGGGCTCTTAAAGATAGCGGAGTCAGGGGATATGGGGAGAAGGCAGGAACGGGGTACTGATTGTGGATGAACAGCCGTGATCACATTGAATGCATCCAGAGAACCGGCCTCCACCGCCCTCTGAGGCAGAGAATTCCACAGACTCACCACTCTCTGTGAGAAAAAGTGTTTCCTCATCTCTGTTCTAAATGGCTTACTCCTTATTCTCAAACTGTGGCCCCTGGTTCTGGACTCCCCCAACATCAGGAACATGTTTCCTGCCTCTAATGTGTCCAAGCCCTTAACAATCTGATATGTTTCAATGAGATGCCCTCTCATCCTTCTCAATCCTTCTAAACATTGAAAGAATGTTAAAAATGCATATATAAATACATGAATAAGTAAATAGATCAACTATTCATGAGTCTAATGGATGTTGGCACAAAACACGACATGACTCTCTAAGTCCTGAATGTGAGTGACCTGTATCTCTGGCCTGAGGGGAGAGGACTGTATTGGCTGTGCAGTGAGTGAGTGGTGTCTGAGGTTATTTGTGTTGCTTTTGGTTTGGTACTTCTATTGTAAATACTGTTCAAGTGGTTCCTTCTCCAGTCCGATTATTTTACTGCTCATTTTACTGCAATTATATGATTTTGTGTTTAGTGGGTTGCGATGGACGTTGGATAGTAACCCAAACCAGGCTGACATATTGAAGCTTATTATTGATTCAATGAAACATTTGTAAAAAACCGTCAGGACTGACTGGTGAACCTGAAGTCTGCGGGAGAGTTATCGGAGAGCGAAAACTTTACTCTTAAATAATCCTGCAAAGATTGTGCATTGATCAGGTAAGCGTCAACACAAATCTCTGGAATTACTTTTCCAGTATCATGGTGCAGCTTTATTAGGCTGCATTTGGAGTATTGGAGGTTTACAAGGTTAATTCCCGGGATGGCGGGACTGTCGTATGCTGAGAGAATGGAGCGGCTGGGCTTGTACACTCTGGGGTTTAGAAGGATGAGAGGGAATCTCATTGAAACATATAAGATTGTTAAGGGCTTGGACATGCTAGAGGCAGGAAACATGTTCCCGATATTGGGGGAGTCTAGAACCAGGGGCCACAGTTTATGAATAAGGAGTAAGCCATTTTTGAACGGAGACGAGGAAACACTTATTCTCACAGAGAGTGGTGAGTCTGTGGAATTCTCTGCCTTACAGGGCAGTGGAGGCCGGTTCTCTGGATACTTTCAAGAGAGAGCTAGATAAGGCTCTTAAAGATAGCGGAGTCAGGGGATATGGGGAGAAGGCAGGAACGGGGTACTGATTGGGGATGATCAGCCGTGATCACAGTGAATGGCGGTGCTGGCTCGAAGGGCCGAATGGCCGACTCCTGCATCTATTGTCTATTGTCTATTGCGTGCAGTTCTGGTCGCCCCCATTATGGGAAGGATGTGGGGGATTTGGAGAGGGTGCAGAGGAGGTTTACCAGACGCTGCCTGGATTAGAGGGTTTCAGCTACAGGGAGAGGTTGGACAGACTTGTTTTTGATGCTGGTCCAGCTTGATTTCTCTGTCATGTCAGAGGCTGCAGGGAGACCTTGAAACATTCTGACAGGCATTAGGTGGCGCAGCGGTAGAGTTGCTGCCTCACAGCGCCAGAGACCCGGGTTTCATCCTGACTACGGGTGCTGTTTGTACGGAGTTTGTACGTTCTCCCTGAGACTTTTCTCCGGGTGATCAGGTTTTAATAGACAATAGACAATAGACAAAAGGTGCAGGAGTAGGCCATTCGGCCCTTCGATCCAGCGCCACCATTCAATGTGATCATGGCTGATCATCCACAATCAGTACCCCGTTCCTGCCTTCTCCCCATATCCCCTGACTCCGCCATCTTTAAGAGCCCTATTCAGCTCTCTCTTGAAAGTATCCAGAGGACCGGCCTCCACCGCCCTCTGAGGCAGAGAATTCCACAGACTCACCACTCTCTGTGGGAGTCTGTGGAATTGTGGAGCACCATGGGTGTCTCCAGGGTGCTATTCCCTATATGGAGGACGCCTGTGCGTGACTTTGTTTAACGTGGGGAGACTGGTGCACAGACAGCCACCCCACGGTCCTTGACAGATCTGGGTCAGGATCCAGTGGCATGGAGTCCAAGACGACCGGAGACCCTTTTCTGCTGCAGCCTTCATCCGCCTTCCCAGCCGTTGTGACGCTCCACTAAGGTCGGCCATCGTCCTCCGCCTGTTCCACCGTTGAGGTCTTGGTTGGATTGCTCTTTGTCAGAGACCTCCCCCTCGACCTTACCGCCATGGGTGGCCCTACCAGGAGCATCGCTCCAGACGGCATCGCTCTCAGGATCTCAGGTCCACACAAGCTTCTCCACCACCACAAGGTGACAATCCACGGGGGAATTGTATCTATCTTGGGTGTAAACCTGCATCTGCAGTTCCATTCCACATGTTCACATTTATGTGAAGCCAAATCATAATCATAATAATAGTTTATTAGCCAAGTATGTTTTGCAACGTACGAGGAGTTTGGTTTGCCATACAGTCAAAACAAAAATAAAGCAACAAGACACACAACTACATAAAATTTGGTATGACCATCCACCACAGTGACTCCTCCACATTCCCCACTGTGATGTAAGGCAATAAATCTTATCTTCTCTCCTCCTTTCCTCCTGAGGTCGGGGGAGTTGAACCATCTGCAGCCGGTGATCTAGCACCCACGTCGGGGGCGATTTAAGCTCCCGCATCGGAGCGGTCAAACTCCTGCCGCTTGGAGTTCCCAGAAATCGGTCCCCAACCAGGGACCGCGAGCTTCACGATGTTAAGGTCCGCAGCTCCCGCAGGTTGGAGCACCAAAGGCCGGCCCCTGGCGAAGGGATCGCCTGCTCCATGGTGTTGAAGTCCGCAGGCTCCCTGGTTTTGGAGCTCTAGACGTCCCAAACAAGAGGCCGCCAGCTCCACGGTGTTAGGCTGCAGTGCGGAACGAGATACAACACGGGGAAAAAGTCGCACCTCCGTCAAGGACAGAGATTAAAAAGGTTTCCCCCACATAGTACAAAAACTAAAGATAAAACTAAAAACACAAAGAAGGAAAAGACAAAGGCCGTTGGCGAGGCAGCCAAATGACTTTAGACTTAGACGAGGAAACACTTTTTCTCACAGAGAGTGGTGAGTCTGTGGAATTCTCTGCCTCAGAGGGTGGTGGAGGCCGGTTCTCTGGATGCTTTCAAGAGAGAGCTAGATAGGGCTCTTAAAGATAGCAGAGTCAAGGGATATGGGGAGAAGGCAGGAACGGGGTACTGATTGGGGATGATCAGCCATGATCACATTGAATGGCGGTGCTGGCTCGAAGGGCCGAATGGCCGACTCCTGCACCTATTGTCTATTGTCTATTGTCTATTGTCTACTATTTACACCCAAGATTGAAATAAATTCTGGAGTCCACACTGACCAGCGATCACTATCAGTGCACTAACACTATCCTGCATTCACTGGGGAGATTTTACAATTTCACAGAAGCCAATTAGCCTACACACCTGTACATCTTTGGTGTGGGACGAAACCGGAGCACCCGGAGAAAACCCACGCAGGTCAAAGGATGAACGTACAAACTCCGTACAGACAGCGCCCGTAGTCAGGATGGAT
Source organism: Okamejei kenojei (assembly GCA_035221665.1). NCBI lineage: Eukaryota > Metazoa > Chordata > Chondrichthyes > Rajiformes > Rajidae > Okamejei > Okamejei kenojei. The sequence goes on from CM069133.1 coordinate 3,117,526, forward strand.
CCCGGGTCTCTGGCGCTGTGGCAATGTGAATAATGTTTAGAACAAGAAAATGTCCAGAAATATCTGATGAAAGATAGTTCAAGGGTCTCCAATGAGGTAGATGGTAGCTCACGGTGCGTGCGGTATTTTGGTTGGACAATATTTACAATAATTATTTGCCACCATGAGTGTCTCGGTGGCGCAGCGGTAGAGTTGCTGCCTCACAGCGCCAGAGACCCGGGTTCCATCCTGACTACGGGCGCTGTCTGTACGGAGTTTGCACGTTCTCCCCGTGACCTGTGTGGGTTTTCTCCAGGTGCTTCGGTTTCCTCCAACACTACGAAGACGTGCAGGTTTGTAGGTTAAATGGCCTGTCCCACTTACGCGACCTCTACAGGCGACTGCCGGCATCCGTGATAGGTCGCCGACATTTTCAACGTGCTGAAAAGTCAGCGGCGACCAGAAAGCCGCCATGACTCTTTGGAGACCTCTCACGACCATACAGACTGTAGAGTTGTGAGAGGTCTCCTATGGTCCTGAGAGATCTCCAAAGTCGGAGCGTCTTTCTGGTCGCCGATGATTTTTCAACATGTTGAACATTTCGGCGACCTATCACGGGTGCCAGCAGTCGCCTGTAAAGGCCACATAAGTGGGACAGGCCCATTAATTGGCTTGGTGTAAATGTAAAATTGCCCTAGTGTGTGTGTAGGATAGTGTGAGTGTGCGGGGATCGCTGGTCCGCACAGACTCTGCGCGGATTTGGTGGACCTGTCTGAAGTTTTTTTGTTAATTGCCTGGATATAGTCTAATTTTATGTTAAAATAAGAGAGTTGAATGAAAATCATTTTTCACATCATTATGTGTTTGATGAGGTCTGTGAGAATAACAATGTCTATTTTCTAACAGCTGTTTTCTTTCATCTGCCTAATCCCACAAGCCACCTTATGAATGCAATTTAATACACACAGTATCTCACCCGCAGCAGACAAATGGAACAGATGTTGTGGGGATCTGAGAAGGAGAATAATACGAGTTCAACTCGTCACAAGGCACTTTATTTCAAACGCAGCCCGTGAATTCTGATTCCTCTCGGAAAAATCATCTCCACATGTTTTTAAATACGCAATACTCCATTCCGTTTGAACACTACATATTGTGAATCAGTACATGGTGCTGCTTGCTGGAACGTTGGGTTAAGAAAAATACAGCAGGATAGTCTTGTTATGAGTTATGAGATATAGCAGATGTTGAAAATGATTTAAGAAGGATTTATGTATCAATAGACAATAGGTGCAGGAGGAGGCCATTCGACCCTTCGAGCCAGCACTGCCATTCAATGGCAGTGATCATCCCCAATCAGTACCCCGTTCCTGCCTTCTCCCCATATCCCCAGACGCCGCTATTTTTAAGAGCCCTATCTAGCTCTCTCTTGAAAGCATCCAGAGAACCGGCCTCCACCGCCCTCTGAGGCAGAGAATTCCACACTCACCACTTTCTGTGAGAAAAAGTGTTTCCTCATCTCCGTTCTAAATGGCTTACTCCTTATTCTTAAACTGTGGCCCCTGGTTCTGGTCATATTGTTTATCTATAAAGGGTAAATGGATGAACTTCCATTTCCTTAAGCCCGCTAGTTGCAGGCATTTCTGCCCATTAAAGATATATTGGACCAGATATTATAAAAGGACACCAAGTGCTGGAGTAGGTCAGCGGGTCCTCCAAAGATGCTGCCTGACCCGCTGAGTTACTCCAGCACTCTGTGAAACGTCACCTATCCATGTTCTCCACAGATGCGGCCTGACCCGCTGAGTTACTCCAGCACTCTGTGAAACGTCACCTATCCATGTTCTCCACAGATGCTGCCTGACCCGCTGAGTTACTCCAGCACTCTGTGAAACGTCACCTATCCATGTTCTCCACAGATGCTGCCTGACCCGCTGAGTTACTCCAGCACTCTGTGAAACGTCACCTATCCATGTTCTCCACAGATGCTGCCTGACCCGCTGAGTTACTCCAGCACTCTGTGTCCTTGCTTTCTCTTTCCCCAGATCAATCTGAACTCCAAGAAAACTTTTTCACCCAGAGAGTTGTGAATTTGTGGAATTCTCTGCCACAGAGGGCAGTGGAGGCCAATTCACTGGTTGAATTTAAAAGAGAGTTCTCGGGGCTAGTGGAATCAAGGGATTTGGGGAGAAGGCAGGCACGGGTTATTGATTGGGGACGATTAGCCATGATCACAATGAATGGCGGTGCTGGCTCAAATGGGCCAAATGGCCTCCTCCTGTACTTATTGTCTATGTTTCTATGTTTCAATGGCATTGGATAGTTATTTTAGTCATAGAACCATACAGCATGGAGACATGCCCTTCAGCCCAACCTGTCGATGCAGAGCATAATGCTTCATCTCAGCTTGACCCATTTAACTCATATCCCTCTAAACCTATCCAACATTTATACCTGTCCAAATGTCTTTTAAATGTTGTATATGTACATATACATATACAAATCAGTCTTTCCAGGTGAGGCAGAGGTTCACCTGCACCTCCTCCAACCTCATCTACTGCTTCTGCTGTTCCAGACCAGTTCTCCCACTAGTCCTACTGTCTCCGCCTACTTCCTTACTTTTTCCTGCCCTCCCCCCCCCCGACATCAATCTGAAGAAGGGTCTTGACCCGAAACGTCGCCTATTCTTTCTCTCCGTAGATGCTGCCTCACCCGCTGAGTTTCTCCAGCATTTTTTGTCAACCTTCAATTTTTCTAGCATCTGCAGTTCTTTCTAAACCATATAAATATACACACTAGGTTTGAACGTATAATTGACTTTGGTAAAAAATGGAAATTATCCCCAGTGTGTGGGATAGTTATATCTCTTAATTAAACTAAACCAAATCTCAATTCAGTGTAATTGAAGAATTGAACAGAAACGTCACCTGGCCATTCCCTCCACAGTACAGTTGAGTTTATTGTCCCGTGTACCGAGGTACAGTGAAAAGCTTTTGTTGCGTGCTAACCAGTCAGCGGAAAGACAGTACATGATGACAATCGAGCCATTTACTTGGACTATCATATTCATAAGGTCATAAGGTCATAAGTGATAGGAATAGAATCAGGCCATTCGGCCCATCAAGTCTACTCCGCCATTCAATCACGGCTGATCTATCTCTCCCTCCTAAATCCATTCTCCAGCCTTCTCCCCATAACCCCTGACACCCGCACTAATCAACAATCTATCTATCTCTGCCTTAAAAATATCCACTGACTTGGCCTCCACAGCCGTCTGTGGCAAAGAATTCCACAAGATTCAGCACCTAAAGACATTTCACCTCTTATCCTTCCTAAAAGAACGTCCTTTAATTCTGAGGCTGTGCCCTCTGGTCCTAGACTCTCCCAATAGTGGAAACATCCTCTCCACATCCACTCTATCCAGGCCTTTCACTATTCTGTATGTTTCAATGGGGCTCCCCTCATCCTTCTAAACTCCAGCGAGTACAGGCCCAACGCCGACAAACGCTCATCATACGTTAGCCTACTCATTCCTGGTCAAACTACTGAGTCCAATCAAGGATAGTCCGAGGGTCACCAATGAGGTAGATAGTAGTTCAGCACTGCTCTCTGCTTGTGGTAGGATGGTTCAGTTGCCTGATAACAGCTGGGAAGAAACTGTCCCTGAATCTGGAGGTGTGCGTTTTCACACTTCTGTACCTCTTGCCCGATGGGAGAAGGGGAGAAGAGGGAGTGGCCGGGGTGAGACTGGTCCTTGATGATGCTGCTGGCCTTGCCGAGGCAGCGTGAGGTGTAGATGGAGCAATTTATTGGTGATGGTAGTCAAAAATGCTGGAGAAACTCAGCGGGTGAGGCAGCATCTATGGAGCGAAGTAATAGGTGAGGTTTCAGGTCTGAAGAAGGGTCTTGAACCGAAACATCACCTATTCCTTCGCTCCAGAGATGCTGCCTTACCCGCTGAGTTACTTCAGCATTTTTGTCTACCCTCGAGTTTTCCAGCATCTGCAGTTCTGTCTTAAAAATGTATTGGAGCCCTTCACTTCAGATTCAGGGACAGTTTCTTCCCTGTTGTTCCCTGCTGTTCAGGCAACTGAACCATCCTACCACAACCAGAGAGCGGTGCTGAACTACTATCTACCTCATTGGGAACCCTCGGACTATCTTTAATCAGACTTTATTGAACTTTATCTTGCACTAAACATTATTATCTTATCATGTTTCTGTATACTGTAAATGGAACGGAGGTAGGTTTGTGTGATGGTCTGGGCTGCGTCCACAATTCGCTGCAAATCCTTCCAGTCTTGGATGGAGCTGTTCCCAAACTGAGCTGTGATGCATCCCGATAAAATGCTTTCTATGGCGCATCTGTAGAAGTTGTTGAGGGGCTGGGACAGTTAGACAGGTACGTGGATAGGACATCATCATCAGCGGTCACTGGAAACGAGTGTGACTGTCCTCTCATGGAGGACGCCTGTGCGTGACTTTGTTTAACGTGGGGAGACTGGTGCACAGACAGCCACCCCACGGTCCTTGACAGATCTGGGTCAGGATCCAGTGGCATGGAGTCCAAGACGACCGGAGACCCTTTTCTGCTGCAGCCTTCATCCGCCTTCCCAGCCGTTGTGACGCTCCACTAAGGTCAGCCATCGTCCTCCGCCTGTTCCACCGTTGAGGTCTTGGTTGGATTGGCTCTTTGTCAGAGACCTCCCCCTCGACCTTACCGCCATGGGTGGCCCTACCAGGAGCACAGCTCCAGACGGCATCGCTCTCAGGATCTCAGGTCCACACAAGCTTCTCCACCACGACAAGGTGACAATCCACGGGGAAGCCAGGACTGGGGACATGACGAACTTCCTAAACCTTCTGACAGATTTGAATTTAGTTCCTGCAGCACTCTGTGTTTTGCCTTCTAAAAGCCGCAGCCAGTGTTACACAGAGTCAGGGAGAGCAGCCACTGGCACATGCATGCGAGCAATAAACTGTTGGGGAGGCCAGAACCAGGGGCCACAGTTTAAGAATAAGGAATAAGCCATTTAGAACGTTTTCTCACAGAGAGTGGTGAGTCTGTGGAATTCTCTGCCTCAGAGGGCGGTGGAGGCAGGTTCTCTGGATACTTTCAAGAGAGAGCTAGATAGGGCTCTTGAAGATAGCGGAGTCAGGGGATATGGGGAGAAGGCAGGAACGGGGTACTGATTGGGGATGATCAGCCATGATCACATTGAATGGCGGTGCTGGCTCGAAGGGCCGAATGGCCTACTCCTGCATCTATTGGTTATTTTCTATTGTCTATTGTCTGTTGTGCTCAGAGCTCTGAATGCTTGCACAATCCTATAATAACCCTGCTGCATTAACGTCTGACGAAGCCCTCGCCCTCCTGCTGGGAGATTTATGACTGTGATTTAATTTCTAGGGCAGTGCTTGGTAACTTTCACTTCTATTTCATCTGCCTGAGAGCCAGTAATCGGGGTCTGAAATGTATTCTGCTGGGCAGCTAATCTGAAGGCGTTGTGTTACATGCGTGCTTTATCCTGGCACTGATCGCTGCGAGATACACCACAATGCAATGAATACGGGTCAGCGCCACATTACACTGCTACATGAATATTAACTGGAGTTAAAAGCTTACCTGCTGATTGTAAAATGGGTCTTGGATCAGCGTGCAGATAGAGCCGCCCTTATCTAAGTAAAGCAGGCAATTTGCGCTCTCTGCAGAATACTAAGGAGCACATTATCGAGGGTTCCAAGTTCTGTGAAGGGCAGTTTTGACTTTGGAGAACACGAATAAATAGACAATAGACAATAGACAATAGACAATAGGTGCAGGAGTAGGCCATTCGGCCCTTCGAGCCAGCACCGCCATTCAATGTGATCATGGCTGATCATCCCCAATCAGTACCCCGTTCCTGCCTTCTCCCCATATCCCCTGACTCCGCCATCTTTAAGAGCCCTATCTAGCTCTCTCTTGAAAGCATCCAGAGAACCGGCCTCCACCGCCCTCTGAGGCAGAGAATTCCACAGACTCACCACTCTCTGTTTCCTCATCTCCGTTCTAATTGGCTTACTCCTTATTCTTAAACTGTGGCTCCTGGTTCTGGACCCCTCCAACATTGGGAACATGTTTCCTGACTCTAGCGTGTCCAAGCCCTTAACAATCTTATCTGTTTCAATGAGATCCCCTCTCATCCTACTAAACTCCAGAGTGTACAAGCCCAGCTGCTCCATTCTCTCAGCATATGACAGTCCCGCCATCCCGGGAATTAGCCTTGTAAACCTACGCTGAACTCCCTCAATAGCAAGAATGTCCTTCCTCAAATCTGGAGATCAAAACTGCACACAATACTCCAGGTGTGGTCTCACTAGCCCTGGAACTGCAGAAGGACCTCTTTGCTCCTATACTCAACTCCTCTTGTTATATAGGCCAACATGCCATTCGCTTTCTTCATTGCCTGCTGTGCCAACATGGAACATATGGAATGAGCTGCCAGATGAGATAGGTGAGGCAGGGACTATTATTTAGCATTTAGATGGGTACATGGATAGGACAGGTTTGGCGGGATATGGCCGAATGCAGGCAGGTGGGACTAGTGTAGTTGGGTGGTGTGGGCAAGCTGGGCCAAGGTCCATGCTGTATCTCTCTATGACTTCAGTTTAGTTTAGAGAAACACCACAGAAACAGGCCCTTTGGCCCATTGTGTCCGCACTGACCAGCAATCCCCGTACACTAACACTATCCTACATACACTAGGGACAATTTGCAATTTTTACCAAAGCCAAATTAACCTACAAACCTGTAGGTCTTTGGGATGTGGGAGGAAACCTCAGAGGGCGGTGGAGGCCGGTTCTCTGGATGTTTTCAAGAGAGAGCTAGATAGGGCTCTTAAAAATAGTGGAGACAGGGGATATGGGGAGAAGGCAGGAACGGGGTACTGATTGTGGATGATCAGCCATGATCACATTGAATGGCGGTGCTGGCTCGAAGGGCCGAATGGCCTCCTCCTGCACCTATTGTCTATTGTCTATTGTCTAATGAAACCGGAGCACCCGGAGAAAACACAGGGAGGGCACGGAGAGAAGGTACAAAGTCCGGACACACAGCACCTGTAGTCAGAATCAAACTCGTATCTCTGGCGCTGTGAGGCAGCAACTCTACCGCTGAACCACCGTGTGGTCCTCTGGACTCTGTGACTCTAATCCACCACCTACGGACTCGCATGTCTCCTGTTTCACTCGGGTTCTTCTGGTTGGGAGATCAGTCAGTGGGAAGGAAGCCAAAAATGCTGGAGAAACTCAGCGGGCGAGGCAGCATCTATGGAGCGAAGGAATAGGTGATGTTTTGTTTCGAGACCTTTCTTTGGTGGGAAGGGATGCGTGAACCAAGGAGTTGTGGAGGTCGTGGTCTCTCTGTGGAATAAGCCTGTTTGAATAGACCGAGGATGGAACATACTTTCTATAGCGTTTAAGAAGGAACTGCAGATGCTGGAAAATCCAAGGTAAACTAAAGTGCTGGAGAGACTCAGCGGGTGCAGCAGCATCTATGGAGCGAAGGAAATAGGCAACGTTTCGGGCCAAAATCCTTCTTCAGACTGATATACATACTTTCTATAGCAGCAGGAACATGCTCTAGTCATAACATTTTCCAGACACCTCTGCCTACAAACAACCCACTGCAATCAACTTCAGCAAGTTAGCAATCTCTGACAGAGATATGGCAGGTAACATGAGGTTTTACATTGAAATTAATAGGAAATGTCTTTTTGATTTACAAATTTTATGAATTTTCACTCAGAAAAAGCTTTTCCCGTAAAATAATCCATTCATGAATCAATGTTTGGCTCTGAGCCCAGCACAGTGATGTTCAGGCTGTGAACCAGGATATTGTTATATTCTCAAGAAGTCTCACACAAATCATTGGATCTGTCATGCATGTTTTATGCCTAGGATAGACACAAAACGCTGGAGCAACTCAGCGGGTCAGGCAGCATCTGTGGAGAACATGGATAGGTGACGTTTCACAGAGTGCTGGAGTAACTCAGCGGGTCAGGCAGCATCACATGGATAGGTGGTTTCACAGAGTGCACTCAGCGGGTCAGGCAGCATCTGTGGAGAACATGGATAGGTGACGTTTCACAGAGTAACTCAGCGGGTCAGGCAGCATCTGTGGAGAACATGGATAGGTGACGTTTCACAGAGTGCTGGAGTAACTCAGCGGGTCAGGCAGCATCTGTGGAGAACATGGATAGGTGACGTTTCACAGAGTGCTGGAGTAACTCAGCGGGTCAGGCAGCATCTGTGGATAGAAGGAATGGGTGTCATTTTGGGTCGAGACCCTTCTTCAGGGGAACATGGAGACAGAGAGATATGGAGGGGTAAGGTGTGAAAATGAGAGATCAAAGGGGACAAAGGTCAAGGAAAATGTGGATGAGGCATCGTTAGTGGGGGAAGGTGACAACGAGATGAACATTGTAAACTTTAATCAGGAGGTCAGTCAGACTGGTTGGAGAACTGGGAAGGGGAGGGATGGAGAGAGAGGGAAAGCAAGGGTTACTTGAAGTTGGAGAAGTCAATGTTCATACCGCTGGGGTGTAAGCTGCTCAGGCGAAACAATGCACCACTGTGCCTGTATTAGTTTGTGTGCTTTGCTTTAAGGGCCTGTCCCACTAGCATGCGACTCCATGCGCTGAGCGCGACCTAAAGTGGTCGCTTGAGCCGTCCGGCCTCGCGGGGCCGGTCCCACTTCGATCGCCGGAGCCGTATGGAGTTGTGCGGAGCTGGTCCCGACATCGCGCGGGGCTCCGAAAAACTGACCGTGTTCAAAACCTCCACGCAGCAACGACCTGTCGGCCCGCAGCTGCCTCCACGCTTTACGCACGTTGTGCCTCCGTGACCTTCTCTCTCTGGGCCTCCATGACCTTCCCTCTCTGTGCCTCCGTGGCCCTCTCTGTGTGCCTCCGTGGCCCTCTCTCTGTGTGTCCTTCTCTGACCTTGCGAACTTACCGCGGACTTCGCTCTAACTTCGTGCCACTTTGCGCCACTTCGCGCCACTCACCCGACCTCCGCGCGGCCCCCGCTTCCGGTTTGGTCGCGCTTCCCGCATGCTCGTGGAACAGGCCCTTTAGCTACACATGGAAGATGGATCATTGAACCTGTGCCATGAAGACTTAAGACGTCATTTATGTGTCATTTACGCGACATAATTTACGCCACACGACGCATGATGCGCGCATCGTGACGCGCATGTGATGTGTGCATGCCGTGCATTATGCCGTAAACGGTGGATTATAGTCATAGAGTCAATAGGCGCATCAGGATTGCGGGATGTACAAAGTCTTCGCGCTCCATCTGCGTGATGTGCAAATGATGCCCAAGTGGGACAGGCCCTTAAGTCAGATTCATCCAGTTTACTTCAGACTTTTGACTTGAAGGACACAGAGCAAACAGGCCCTTGTGCCCACAGAGATCACCCCGTACGCTGGCACTGCCCCACACACACCAGGGACTTGTTACAATTTTACTGAAGCCAATTAACTGACAAATCTGTACGTCTTTGGAGTGTGGGAGGAAACCGGAGCACCTGGAGAAAACCCACGCAGGTCACAGGGAGAACATACAAACTCCGTACAGACAGCTCCCGTAGTCGGGATGGAACCTGGGCCTCTGGCGCTGTGAGGGAGCAGCTCTACCGCTGCACCACTTAATTTAATTTTACTTGATTTAATTTTAATCCTAAATGAAATATTGGCTGACTGGATTTAATATTTACCTTGACTTTTCTTCAGAATGGAGAAGGGGAGGAATTTATTTGATCAGAGGGTGGTGAATCTGTGGAATCTGTGGAGGCAAGCCAGTGAATATATTTAAGGCTGAGATTGACAGATTCGTGATTAGTGCGGGTGTCAGGGGTTACGGGGAGAAGGCAGGAGAATGGGGCTGAGAGGGAGAGATAGATCAGCAATGATTGAATGGCGGAGTACACTTGATGGGCCGAACAGCCTAATTCTGTTCTTATAACTTATGAACATATGTTCTGCATGAACATTATGGGCTGAAGGTGACGGGGCTTGTATTCAATGGAATTTAGAAGGATGAGAGGATATCTTATAGAAAATTCTTAAAGGATTGGACAGGCTAGATGCTGCAAACATGTTCCCGATGTTGGGGGAGTCCAGAACCAGGGGCCACAGTTTAAGAATAAGGGATAAGCCCTTAAGACAAGGAAATACTTTTGTGTTGTGATTCTGTGGAATTCACTGCCTCAGAAGGCAGTGGAGGCCAATTCACTGGATGTTTTCAAGAAGGAGTTAGATTTAGCTCTTAGAGCTAATGAAATCAAGGGATATGGGGAGAAGGCAGGAACGGGGTACTGATTGGGGATGATCAGCCATGATCACATTGAATGGCGGTGCTGGCTCGAACGGCCAAATGGCCTACTCCTGCACCTATTGTTCTATGTTTCTATGTTTTATGTCTGAAGGCTTGTCCTTGTGCTGTACTGTTATATGTTCTTAGTTTCTTGGCAATTCAGTTCTGGTTTAGTGAGTTTAGTTCATTGATGGTTTTGTTGCGTGCTAACCAGTCAGTGGAAAGAAAGCCAAAAACTGCACACAATATTCCAGGTGTGGTGTTACCAGTGCCCTGTACAACTACAGAGGACCTCTTTGCTCCTATACTCAACTCCCCTTGTTATAAAGGCCAACATGCCATTAGCTTTCTTCACTGCCTGCTGTACCTGATCCCCAGATCCCATTGTACTTCCCCTTTTCCCAACTTGACACCATTTAGATAATAATCTGCCTTCCTGTTTTTGCCACCAAAGTGGATAACCTCACATTTATCCACATAAAACTGCATCTGCCATAGCATAGAGGGGAGGAGAGGGAGAGCGGCAGGGCGAGTCTGGTCGGTGATTTTACCCGTGAAGTATACCGAAGATTTCCGAGCCGTGTTTGTCCTTGGCAGCGGAGTCTAAAGACACTGCTGCACGTAACGCTGAGGTCAAGTGAGGTGCAGTCGGCACGCTGGGCGAAGAGACAGCTGCTTTAATGTTGCGTGTTCAGAAGAAGTAATCAAGGACACAAACCTACCGCTGTCTGCTTGTGGCCAGCTGTGACTGATCGCTCAGCATGTGTAATTATGTTGCTCATTACGTTTGACAACAGGTAATGGCTCTAATGGTCCTTGGCATTCATCTGTTCCTTGTAACTCCACACACTACCTCCTCACTCAAACCACCAGGCGACAAAGACTAAAAGTAAACAAAGATTTTCTGCTGAAGATGGACACAAAATGCAGGAGTAAAGGGCCTGTCCCACTAAAGGGGCTGTCCCACTATACGAGTTTACCCAAGAGCTCTCCCTAGTTTAAAAAAAAAACAAACTCGTGGTAAGTACGTAGAATGTTCGTAGCGGGTACGTCAGAGCTCGGGGACGTCTCTTAGCGGCTCGTAACGCTAACGGCAGGTAATCGGGAAACGCGGTAAGCTCAGGAAGATTTTTCAACATGTTGAAAAATGTCCACGAGAGCCCCGAGTACCTACGAGCGGCCATTATCGTAAAACTCCGAGTTCGAATCAGGGAAAACTCAGGAGAACTCTTGACTTACCTCGTACACTGGGACAGGCCCTTCAGGCGATTATTTACGGCGACCGCCGGCGACTGTCACATTCTTAGCAGGACGCCGAAAAACCGGCGACTGGACCCCCCCCACGACAATGTCTGCGACAATCTACGACAATCTAAGACAACCTACCACCTAGTTGACGTTAAGCTGCGGCAAGCTGCCGACAACCGGCGACCCATTAGGACGTCCACCTACAACCACACAGGCTACAACCTACGACGATCGAAGTCAACCTAGGTCCACCCGCGACTAGCAACGACTCTGTCGGTGACAACTGAAGACAATTCAGTCGCCGGTCCCTGTCGCCGGCTGACGTAGGTTGCCGTAGGTAGTCGCCACTGGAATTCACCAAAGTCAGCACCGGGCGACAACCTACGCAGCAACTAAGTCAGGAGAAGTCATACTACGCTCATGTCGCCAAAATGTTTTGAACATTTCAACATCCAGCGGCGACCAGAAACACGCTACGAATCTTTGGGCGACTGAGGAGGCGACTCACGACCGTACAGGCGACATCTCGATGACCATGTGGCAACAGCCTAGTCACCTGTAGTCGCCTAAAAAATAGCTTAAGTGGGACAGGCCCTTAACACAGCGGATCAGGCAGCATCTCTGGAGAAATGAAATAAATGACATTTCTGGTTATGTTCATGAGTCCTAGGAGCAGAATTAAGCCATTCAGCCCATCGCCTGCTCTACAATTTGATCATGGCTGATCTATCTCTCCCTCCTAACCCCATTCTCCTGCCATCTCCCCGGAACCCCTGACACCTGCACTAATCAAGAATCTATCTATCTCTGCCTTAAATATATCCGCTGCCTTGGCCTCCGCAGCCTTCTGTGGCAAAGAATTCCACAGATTCACCACCCTCAGACGAAATAAGTTCCTCGTCATCTCCTTCCTAAAGGAACGCCCTTTAATTCTGAGGCTGTGACCTCTGGTCCTAGACTCTCCCACTAGTGGAAACATCCTCTCCACATCCACTCTATCCAAGCCTTTCACTTTCAATGAGACTGAAACAAGAGATATAGACGGTGATGTAGAGAGATAGAGAACAAAACAATGAATGATATGTTAAAAAGTAACAATGATAAAGGAAACAGGCCATTGTTGGCTGTGGGCTCACGTGTTAGACAATAAAACTGAACAGGTGGCAGTGAATAATGCCCATTCGGCCCTTCGAGCCTGCAGCGCCATTCAATATGATCATGGCTGATCATCCAACTCAGTATCCTGTACCTGCCTTCTCTCCATACCCCCTGATCCCTTCAGCCACAAGGACCACATCCAACTCCCTCTTAAATATGGCCAACGAACTGGCCTCAAACTACCTTCTGTGGCAGAGAATTCCACAGATTCACCACTCTCTGTGTGAAAAACGATTTTCTCATCTCGGTCCCAAAGACTTCCCCTTATCCTTAAACTGTGACCCTTGTCCTGGACTTCCCCAACATCGGGAACAATCTTCCTGCATCTAGCCTGTCCAACCCCTTAAGAATTTTGTAAGTCTCTATGAGATCACCCTCAATCTTCTAAATTCCAGCGAGTACAAGCCAAGTCTATCCAGTCTTTCTCATATGGAAGTCGTGCCATCCCAGGAATCAGTCTGGTGATCCTTCTCTGTACTCCCTCTATGGCAAGAATGTCTTTCCTCAGATTAGGAGACCAAAACTGTACGCAATACTCCAGGTGTGGCCTCACCAAGACCCTGTACAACTGCAGTAGAACCTCCCTGCTCTTGTACTCAAATCCTTTTGCTATGAATGCCAACATACCATTCGCTTTCTTCACAGCCTGCTGCACCTGCATGCCTACTTTCAATGACTGGTGTACTATGACACCCAGGTCTCGCTGCATCTCCCCTTTTCCTAATTGGTCACCATTCAAATAATAGTCTATTAGTCCTTGACTCTAATCACTCTAATCTATGTGGACTTTGCACACCCTACCTGTAAACCTGTGGACTTCTCTGCAATGAATTTAAACAATATACAATAGGTGCAGTAGGCCATTCGGCCCTTCGAGCCAACACTCCCATTCAATGTGATCGTTCCTGCCTTCTCCCCATATCCCATGACTCCGATATCTTTAAGAGCCCTATCTAGCTCTCTCTTGAAAGTATCCAGAGAACCTCGGCCTCCACCGCCCTCTGCGGCAGAGAATTCCACAGACTCACAACTCTCTGTATGAAAAAGTGCTTCCTCATCTCCGTTCTAAATGGCTTTCCCCTTATTCTTAAACTGTGGTCCCTGGTTCTGTACGTACAAACGTACAAACTCCGTACAGACAGCACCCGTGGTCAGCGCCAGAGACCCGGGTTCGATCCTGACAACAAGTGCTGTCTGTACGGAGTTTGCACGTTCTTCCCGTGAGCGTGTAGGTTTTAATGCTTCTGTACCTCTGCTGGTCGAGAGCTGGGTGAAGAAGGAATTTATCTCATTGGAGACCCTGGAACTATCCTTGATCGGACTTTGCTGGCTTCACCATGCACTAAACGTTATTCCCTTATCATGTATCTGTACACTTTGGACAGCTCGATTGTAATCATGTATTGTCTTTCTGCTGACTGGATAGCACGCAACGGAAAAGATTTTCACTGTACCTCGGTACACATGACAATAAACTAAACTAAACTCTAAACTCCAAAGTCTAATATCTATATTACTGAAAGTCTGATCTTGACCACTTCCTGTTATTCTGTATATTGATTTTAGAAAGAACGCTGCCACTTACGGCTGTGATTTTTGGACATCTTATACAGAGTCCCCCTCCGCTGCGCAGGACAAGGGGATTTTTCCCATCGATGAAAAATAAAAGAGTTATTAGTGTATAAAAAATGGTGAGATTCTCTCTCCTGAAGGCCACGCCCCTTCCAGAGGGACTATGAAATCCGGAAGTGTTGAGTGTCTCAGTCAGTCTCTGCAAGATGGGGGAGCGAGAGGGTCATGTCTCTCAGTCTGAGCTGTGAATAACACTGAGCACATGTCTGCTTCTGACCTGTCAGTGCCCTTAATGTGGTTTGAAAATATAGTTTGGAAATGCTAAAGCTGTGTTGCCTTTGGTTTGGAAATCCTAAAGCTGTGTTGCCTAATTAAAGTTGCCTTGCCTAATTAAAGTTGCCTTGCCTAATTAAGGTTGCCTTGCCTTCTATATAATGAAAAGTCTAATCTTGACCACTTCCTGTTTGCGCTTTATATTGAATTTTGAAAATGCGCTAGCACGTACGGCTTTGATTTTTGGCCATCTTACTCAGACTCCCCCTCCGCTCATCAGGTGTCAAGGATTTTTCCCATCGATGAAACATAAAAGAGTTATGAGTGTTTAAAAAAATGTTTAGATTCTCTCTGGTGTCAATCACGCCATCAAAGCCACATCCCTTCTTGTGGGAGGGGAGAGGGACGATAAAACCCAGAAGTGTGGGTATAGCTCAGTCTCTGCAAGATCGAGGAGGGAGAAGTCACGACTCAACGTCTTTAGTGGCCTTGCACCCTGCTTGAAATTGTATGAAACTGCACTTGAATTTGGTGGCCTTGCACACTGCTTGAAGTGGTAAGAAACTGCACTTGAATTTGGTGCTTTGCACCCTGCTTGAAATGGAATTTCAAGGAATAACCGTGTCAACTGCCAGCCCACCAGCCGTGAGTGAGTGAGCTGCCAGCACAACAGGCTTTAGTGACTGAGCCGCCAGCCCAAGAATCCATTCAGCCCACAATGTCCACACTAGCCTTCTGGAAACTAGTCCATTCAGCCCACAACACCCAACGGGTCCCACTTAGTCTAGTATTATTTATATCTCAGTGGCAACATTTATACAGAGGCAGGAGAGAAGATTAATTCCTGAAAGATTATTGTTAATTTGATCATCAACTTATTTTGAACCTGATCTATGAAAGATTAAAAATATTGTGCAACTTGCGAAGGTCTTTCCGCTGACTGGTTAGCACGCACCAAAAAGCTTTTCACTGCTGCTCAGTACACATGCCAACAAACTAAAATATGCAATTCCTATGATGGGTTTCTGAATGAATGCAGCTAAAATTAAAATCAAATGCATGTTTATATAGTATGGGGCGGCACGTTTGGTGCAGTTGCTGCCTCACAGCGGCAGAGACTCGGGTTCGATCCTGATGACGGGTGCTGTCTGTACGGAGTTTGTACGTTCTCCCCGTGAACTGCATGGGTTTTCTCCGGGTGCTCTGGTTTCCTCACACACTCCAAAGACGTGCAGGTTAATTGACTTTGGTCAAATTGTAAATTGTCCCTAGTGTGCGTAGGATAGCGTTAAGGGTCTGTCCCACTTGGGCGTAATTTGGGCGTCATTTACTCGACATCATTTACGCATCGTGAAGCTCACGTGATCTGCGCATGGTGCGTGGTGACGTAGGCAGGGACGCGGTTTTAGGACGTACAAAATCTTTGCGCGCTATCTGCGTGAGGCGCAAATGACGTCCAAGTGGGATCTTCAGTGTGCGGGGATCGCTGGTCCGCACAGACCCGGTGGGCCAAAGGGCCTGTTTCCGCGCTGTATCTCCAAACGAACAAAATCTAAACGCTTAATACTTACAAGAGTCTCTCATGAATGTGTTCACACATGAAACACTTGTACTTAGACCCTCAACTAATTACAACACTTGGCTTCACCTCATGTATTACTCAGTTCTTTGTTCTACTTCAACAATAAAACATGTTCAAGCATTTATTAAAACTGTATGAAGTTATTGTTCTGCCAATAGTGTAAACTCACTGACCAGAGTGTGGAGAGGAATTTATATTCACTCCAGGTAGTCAGTCTGACTCACAAATTGTTCTGGCATAATTTTATTCGGTTATTATATTATGTGCAATAGCTTTCATTCCAAAAATACGGTGGTGCAGATTGGCGTAACGGCCTCACTGCACCAGAGACATAGATTCCATCCCGACTACGGGTGCTGTCTGTACGGAGTTTGCACGTTCACCCCTTGACCTGCGTGGGTTTTCTCCGGGTGCTCCGGTTACCTCCCACACTCCAAAGACGTACAGATTTGTAGGTTAATTGGCTTGGTGTAAATGTAAAAAAATGTCCCTAGTGTGTGTAGAATGAACACGAGTCATGATTCTAATCGAGATGTCCTCAGTGTACAGATACATGATAAAGGGAACAACATTTACTGCAAGACAAAGTCCAATGAAGTTCAATGACAGATAGGTCTCCACTGAGATAGATGGGAGGTCAGGACCATATTCTAATTGACGCAACGATAGTTCAGTTGCCTGATAACAGCTGGGTAGAAACTATCCCTGAATCTGGAGGTGTGCGTTTTCAACCCTATTGTAACTCAATGGGTCAGGCAGCAACTCTAGAGAACATGGATAGGAGACGTTTATGGTCGGGATCCTTCTGACGATTCTAGGTTGTATCTCTAAACTAAACGAAACATGTACCACCCGATAGAAGCAAGGAATTGCATATGCTGGTTTACACAAAAGATAAAGTGCTGGAGTAACTCAGCGGGTCAGGCAGCATCTGTGGAGAACATGGATAGGTGACGTTTCACAGAGTGCTGGAGTAACTCAGCGGGTCAGGCAGCATCTGTGGAGAACATGGATAGGCGACGTGTCCTCTGGTCCTCGAGTCCCCAACTGTGATTCCTCGCTTCTATTTGTTGTGAATCTAAATAATATTGTGCGTGAAGTCATGAGAGAAATAGATCGGGTAGATGCACAGAGTCTCTTGCCCGGAGTTGGGGAATCGAGGACCAGAGGACATAGGTTTAAAGTGAAGGGGGAAAGATTTAATAGGAATCTGAGGGGTAACTTTTTCACACAAAAGGTGGTGGGTGTGTGGAACGAGCAACCGGAGGAGGTAGTTGAGGCTGGGACGGTCCCAACGTTTAAGAAACATTTAAGCAGGTACATGGACAGGAGAGGTTTAGAGGGATGTGGGCCAAATGCAGGCAGGTGGGACTAGTGTAGATGGGGCATGGTGGCCGGTGTGGGCACGTTGGGCTGAAGGACCTGTTTCCGTGCTGTAAGACTCTGCGACTCTTTTGCTGGAAGTTGCCTCTGTATTTTACTGAAGACTGCGTTTCAGCACGGCAGATGCCGAGTGAAGCTATTTTGGTTGATAACTTGAATATTATAAATGCATCCTGTCAAGGATTGCTCTAATTATTATCTGCAATCCCACTTTCGCGGACTGAGTGGTTTTGGACACACAATTCCCATCTTCAGCTGAGCAGTGAGTTCACGATCGGTGCCCGAAACTGGAGGATAAAACATTCGATGTCAAGCAAAAGTAATCAGAAACATTTATTATCCTCATTTGCCCTGATTCTGATTGAAAGAGTTCTTGATCTCTCAGTAAGTTGTGTGGTGGAGAAATTATTGTTGAAGTTCCCTGCCGAGAGATGATGTCATGCATCTAAAGACCAGGCTTGTATTCACTGGAGTTTAGAAGGATGAGGGGGTTTCTTATAGAAACATATAAAATTATAAAAGGACTGCACAAGCTAGATGCAGGGAAAATGTTCCCAATGTTGGGTGAGTCCAGAACCAGGGGCCACGGTCTTAGAATAAAGGGGAGGTCATTTAAGACTGAGGTGAGAAAAAAACTTTCACCCAGAGAGTTGTGGATTTGTGGAATTCCCTGCCACAGAGGGCAGTGGAGGCCAAATCACTGGATATAATTAAGAGAGAGTTAGATAGAGCTCTAGGGACTAGTGGAATCAAGGGATATGGGGAGAAGGCAGGCACGGGTTATTGATTGGGGACGATCAGCCATGATCACAATGAATGGCGGTGCTGGCTCGAAGGGCTGAATGGCCTCCTCCTGCACCTATTTTCTATGTTTCTATGTTTCTATGGGACAATGGACAATAGACAATAGACAATAGGTGCAGGAGTAGGCCATTCGGCCCTACGAGCCAGCACGTCAGGTCACGACCTGAAACGTCACCTGTGCCTTCGCTCCATAGATGCTGCCTCACCCGCTGAGTTTCTCCAGCATTTTTGGTGACCTTAGAATATCACTGTATCAGTTTACGTTACAGGAACAGAATGAGGCCATTCGGCCCATCAAGTCTACTCCACCATTGAATCATGGCTGATCTATCTCAACCCCATTCTCCTGCCTTCTCCCCATAACCCCTAACACTTGTACCAATCACAAATCTATCTGCCTCTGCCTGAAAAAATATCCACTGACTTGGCCTCCACAGCCGTCTGTGGCAATGAATTCCACAGATTCACCATCCTCTGACGATTGACAAAATTCCTCCTCACCTTATTTCTAAAGGAAAGTCCTTTAATTCTGAGGCTGAGACCTCTGGTCCTAGACTCTCCCACTAGTGGAAACATCCTCTCCACATCCACTCTATCCAGGCCTTTCACTATTCTGTATGTTTCAATGAGGTCCCCCCTCACCCTTCTAAACTCCAGCGAGTACAGGCCCAGTGCCGACAAGTGCTGCCAAAAATCAAGTGTGTTCATTTTAAAAGATGGGTCATTAATACACCGACAGTCTGTAAATAGCATTATATTAAAACCTCCCAGATCAGCATATTGACAATTCGCTCACTAAATACCACTCGATTGCCGACACTGCCAGGAAGCTGTGCTGGTTTTAAAACTCTCATGTTACCCCTGGGACCTGGATTAGAATCAGATGCAAATTGATGCGATGAAAGACTTTCTGAGGCTTGTAATACTGCCAGGCAAAATGAGTTTGTGCCTGTCTAATTACAGAGAGACACAAGTCGGCAACACACAACTATCCATTACTCACAACTAATTGGTAATCTCCCTGGAAAATCTTCAAGGTAAGGTAGGTAAGGTTTAGTTTAGCTTAGAGATACAGCGCGGAAACAGGCCCTTCGCCCCACCGAGTCCGCTCCGACCAGCGATCCCCGCACATTAACACTATTCGACACACACTGGGGACAATTTACAATTGACACCAAGCCAATTAACCCACAAACCTGCATGTCTTTGGAGTGTGGGAGGAAACCGGAGCACCCGGAGAAAACCCACGCAGGTCTCGGGAAGCGCGTACAAACCACGTACAGACAGCAGCCCGTAGTTGGGATGGAACCCGGGACTCAGGCGCTGTGAGGCAGCAACTCTACCGCTGCGCCCAAGGGTGGATAGGAAATGAATTTGTTGAAGTAGGGGTGAAATGAAGATATATTGGAATATAAATGATGCCCTGCTCTTTCATATTGGTAGATGGTATTGTGGACTTCAGGCTTTCTTAAACTAGTATTAGGGTTATTAATTTAATTAATATTTTAGTTATTTAACTAATAGGGTAATTAATAGCCTGGGTTTTCTCCGGGAAGCTCCGGCTTCCATCAACGCTCCAAAGACGTGCAGGTTTGTAGGTTAATCGGCTTTATACAAATATAAATTGCCCCTGGTGCTTGTAGGATAGTGTTAGTGTGCGGGGATCGCTGGTCGGTGCGGGCACTGTGGGCCGAAGGGCCTGTTTCTGCGCTGCATCTCCAAACTAAACTAAAGTGATTATTAGCGGACGGCACAGTGGTGCAGCAGTGGGGTTGTTGGCCCGGGTTTGATCCTGACTGCAGATGCTGTGAATGCACAAGGACATGCACCAAGCCGCTTGCCCAGTGTCGGAGAATCGAGGGCCAGAGGACATAGGCTCACAGGACTGAGGGAGGGAAAGATTTAATAGGGATCTGAGGGGTATCATTTACACACAAAGGGTGGTGGGGTGGGTGTATGGAACGAGTAGTTGAGACAGGGACTATCCCAATGTAGTTAGACAGGTACATGGATAGGACAGGTTTAGAGGGATATGGGCCAAATGGGCAGATGGGACATGTTGGGCTGAAGGGCCTGTTTCCACACTGTATCACTCTATGACTCAGTGTGTTGAGGTGACTCTTTCACAAAATTAAAAAAGTGAACATTTCTAATTTTAATTAAACCAATTAATGATGAAGGGGTGAGTCAGAATATATAAATGTAGATGATTTCCAGTGAATGATTAGAGTGGATGAGGCATTATGTAAAAAGGAAAATAATCTTGTTACATGAAGACACAAGGAACTCTCTTTGCTGGTATGCAAAAGAAAACGCAGAGTGCTGGAGTAACTCAGCGGGTCAGGCAGCATCTGTGGAGAACATGGATAGGTGACGTTTCACAGAGTGCTGGAGTAACTCAGCGGGTCAGGCAGCATCTGTGGTCAGAGACTGACTTTGGGAGCTCCAAGCCACTGGAGCTTCCACCGCCTCAACATGGGAGCTTCGATTGCCCCAATGTGAGGGCTTTGATCGCGGATGGTTCTACTGCCCTGACCGCGGGAAAATAAAGAGGGAAGAAGTTTAGACTCTATTGTCTTCCGTCACAGTGAGGAACGTGGGGAATCTGCTGTGGTGGATGTTTATGTTAAGTTTTATATAGTTGTGCATCTTGGTTTTCTTTAATTTGTCTGTATGGTAATTTGCATATCACTGCACCTTAATTGGTACACGTGACAATAAAAGACCTTTGAAACCTTTGAACTTTAGACTTTAGTCTTTTAGACTTTAGAGAAACCGCACAGAAACAGCCCAGGTTCGATCCCGACTACGGGCGCTGTCTGTACGGAGTTTGTACATTCTCCCTGTGACCTGCGTGGGTTTTCTCCGGGAGCTCCGGTTTCCTCCCACACTCCAAACACGTACAGGTTTGTAGGTTAATTGAATAATTGTTAATTGCCTCTCGTGTTTAGTTTAGATACAGCGCAGAAACACGCCCTTCAGCCCACCGATTACACGCCGACCAGCGATCCCCACACATTAATACTATCCTACACACACTAAGGACAATTTACATTAAAACAAAGCCAATTCACCTAAAAACCCGTACGTCTTTGGAATGTGGGAGGAAACTGAAGATCTCGGAGAAAACCCACGCAGGTCACGGGGAGAACGTACAAACTCTGCACAGACAGCACCCATGGTCGGGATCGAACCTGGGTCTCTGGCGCTGTGAGGCAGCAACTCTGTATGGGTGTATGGAACAAGTTGCCGGAGGAGGTAGTTGAGGCTGGGACTGTTGCAACGTTTAAGAAACATTTGGACAGGTACTTGGATAGGACAGGTTTGGAGGGATATGGGCCAAATGCTGGCTGGTGGGACTAATGTAGCATGGGCCAGTGTGGGCAAGTTGGGCTGAAGGGCCTGTTTACCACTTAGTATGACTCTGACTCTTGCATCTCCCGAAAGTTGAATCAATTACATTCCTTCAAAGTTCACTGGAAGGATTTGGAATAAATATAAGATGCTTGATTTGCTCGTACACAGTTGGAAGTGTAGATAATGTGGAACTCTTATTGTCAGAGGTACAGTGAAGTAGGAACTGTGAAAAGGAAATGTCATTGTGTTACATGTGCACTGTTGCTATAATCACAGTCTTTAATCTCACAGACTAAAAGTACCCAAATGAAAGAATTAATACGTTTATTGGCCAAGTATTCACATACAAGGAATTTGCCTTGGTGCTCCGCCCACAAGTAACAATGTGACATACCATAACAATTAGGAATAAAACATCAAAATTAAACATTAATAATAAAACATTATAATTTAATCTTGTGAATTAAATAAAATACCAGAGCGAAAGGAGGTTAAAGATTTTTGGTTATTGAGTAGAGCAACTACTCGTGGATAAAAACTGTTTTTACTGTCTGGCTGTGGCAGATTTGACAGTCCGGAGTCGCCTTCCAGAGGGAAGTGATTCAAAGAGTTTGTGACCAGGGTGAGAGGGGTCAGAGATGATCTGGCCCGCTCGCTTCCTGGCCCTTGCAGTGTACAGTTCATCAATGGAGGGAAGGTTGCAGCCAATAATCTTCTCAGCTGATCGGACGATTCGCTGCAGCCTCCGGGTGTCGTGCTTGGTGGCTGAGCCAAACCAGACCATGATGGAGAAGGTGAGGACAGACTCTACGATGGCCGTGTAGAATTGGACCATCATTGCCTGTGGCAGATTGTGTTCCCTCAGCTGCCGCATGAAGTACATCCTCTGTTGGCTTTTTGACTGTGGAGTCGATGGTAGCTTCCCCACTGAAGGTTCCTTGGAGATGATGGTTTCCCAGGAACTTAAAAGAATCCACAGATGTGACTGTGGTGTTGTTGATGGTGAGTGGGGTGAGGGGAGGGGGAGCTCTCCTAAAGTCTACAATCAATTCCACTGTCTTAAGAGCATTGAGCTCTAGGTTGTTACGATGGCACCAGGACGCCAGCTGTGACACTTCCTGTCTGTAGGCAGATTCCTCCCCATCCTGGATCAGTCCAATCAGGCTTGTGTCATCCTGCAAACTTGAGAAGCTTGACAGAGGAGTCTGTGGAGGTGCAGTCGTTCGTGGAGAGAGAAGAGGAGAAGAGAGAGTACGCAGCCTTGCGGTGCTCCTATGCTGAGGGTCTGCGGGTTCGAGATGTGCTTTCCCAGCCTCACATGCTGCTTCCTGTCTGTCAGGAAGTTGGTGATCCACCGACAGAGGGGTTCAGGCACAGTCAACTCGGAAAGTTTGGAGTGTAGTAGCTCTGGCACAATGGTGTTGAAAGCAGAGCTAAAATCAACAAACAAAATCCTCGCAAAGGTCCCCTGGTGGTCTAGGTGCTGGAGGATGAAGTGCAGGCCCAGGTTGACTGCATCATCCACAGATCTATTGGCCCGATATGCAAACTGCATAGGATCCAACAGGGGGTTTGTGATATTTTTCAGCTTGACCAGCACAAGCCTTTTGAGTGTCTTCATGACTACAGAGGTCAGAGAACCTGTGGAATTCTTTGCAACAGATGTCTGTGGAGGCCAAGTCAGTGGATATTTTTAAGGGGGAAATACATAGATTCTTGATAAGTGCGGGTGTCAGGAGTTGTGGGGAGAAGGCAGGAGAATGGGGTTGGGAGGGAGAGATAGATCAGCCATGATTGAATGGAGGAGTAGACTTGATGGACCAAATGTTCTAATTCTTCTCCTTGCACTCGTGACCTTATGACCTTATGGCTTTGACATTTTTCGCAGGAGTCATTTTTTGCAGCTGGTTTAAAGAATAGAATCAAGGTTTGTCTGCGTCGCTCATGACTTGGAACTTCCTTCAGGCTATGGTTATGGAAATTAAGCTGGAGATATTGGGCGATATTTCTTCATTAGCTCACTGAAGACTACTTCCAAGAGTTTTCACCATGATTGTCGCAAATTACTCTCCCTTGTCAAACTGAGAATCGCAGTTCGGTCTCAATTCCTGCTCCACTTATCTGCCTTAAACTCCCAATAATGCTGAATAATGATAGAAATTTCTCACTTATCCTTCGTTTAGAGTGTGCGTAAAACACACAACTCTGGTGTCTGGACAAATAATGAGGAAAGAATGATGTGCTTTGTCGAGTTTAGTTTATTGTCATGTGTACTCTGGAATTTAGGATGAGAGGTAATCTTACATATTGAAACATATAAGACTATTAAGGGTTGGGACACGCTAGAGGCAGGAAACATGTTCCCGATGTTAGGGGAGTCCAGAACCAGGGGCCACAGTTTTAAAATAAAGGGGCAAGCCATTTAGAACAGAGACGAGGAAACACTTTTTCTCACAGAGAGTGGTGAGTCTGTGGAATTCTCTGCCTCAGAGGGTGGTGGAGGCAGGTTCTCTGGATGCTTTCAAGATAGAGCTAGATGGGGCTCTTATAGATAACGGAGTCAGGGGATATGGGGAGAAGGCAGGAACGGGGTACTGATTGTGGATGATCAGCCATGATCACATTGAATGGTGGTGCTGGCTCGAAGGGCCAAATGGCCTACTCCTGCACCTATTGTCTGTTGTACTGAGGGAGGGAGGTTAGTTTTGTGTGATGGTCCCGGCTGCGACCACAATACAAAATCCCAATAATAGCCAAATAATGTCAGAAATTTCAAACTCCTCATAGAAACATAGAAACATAGAAACATAGAAAATAGGTGCAGGAGGAGGCCATTCGGCCCTTTGAGCCAGCACCGCCATTCATTGTGATCATGGCTGATCGTCCCCAATCAATAACCCGTGCCTGCCTTCTCCCCATATCCCTTGACTCCACTAGCCCCTAGAGCTCTATCTAACTCTCTCTTAAATCCATCCAGTGATTTGGCCTCCACTGCCCTCTGCGGCAGGGAATGCCACAAATCTTGTTTAAAGAGTGCACAAAACATACAACTCAGAGCTAAACGACCGGCTTCTGGACCAATAATGAGGAGAGCGCGAGGTAGTTTGTCTTGATACATCAACAGGTCTGTCACTGAAGTTTCATCACGTCCAAAGTGAGACGCTATTCTGAGAAGGAACCAAATTCTGTTCCCCCTTTTTGTTATTGTCTTAATTGCTCCCTTGGGAAGGAGAATGGCAACGAGCAGATGCTGGATGCATAATTCATCGTGTTCAAAATGGATAGATTAAACAGTCTGCACAATTGGGAAAACTTCGAAATGTCATGTAAGGTGACAACTTGTGGCACTGGAACCAGTTTCCGTTTGACACCGTTAGGTTTGGTCAGAATCTTGCCACTACTCTCGGTCGTAGAGTCATATAGTCATGCAGCATAGAAACAGGCCCTTCGGCCCAACTCGTCCCAACCTTATATAGGGGTGGCATAGTCATAACATCATAAGGTCATAAGTGTTTTTGAGAAGAATTAGGCCATTCAGCCCAACAAGTTTACTCCGCCATTCAATCATGGCAGATCAATCTCTCCCTCCTAACCCCACTCTCCTGCCTTTTCCGCATAACCCCTGAGATAACCGCACTAATCAAGAATTTATCAATCTCCCCCTTAAAAATATCCATTTACTTGGCCTCCACCGCCGTCTGTGGCAATTAGTTCCACAGATTCACCACCCTGAGAAAAGATATTCCTCCTCATCTCCTTCCTAAAGGAACGTCCTTTAATTCTGAGGCAGTGACCTCTGCTCCTAGACTCTCCCACTAGTGGAAACATCCTCTCCACATCCACTCTATCCAGGCCTTCATAAAGGACCCTAAAGGCCGATTGTCGTGGTGACGGCACTGGGTGGGAGTGTCAGGGTTGGCCTGGCCTGGCGATGTTGTCGATGTCTCCACCACCAAAGATCCTATAGCGAGCAAGATGGTCCACTCGACGAAAAAGACGTGGTACGGTCATGCGCAGATTCATGGGTAATTTTCAGCCCCATTTCCGTAACCGGCTTCCGTCTCCGCACCAAAGATCCCATAGGATACTATGGATGAACAAAAGGCCAACGTTCCGTTCCATTACGTACTACACGTCAGCCCATTGCATTTAGCAGGAGCGGTCTATCTTGCTCCGCTATAGGATCTTTGCCCACCACTGCTCCACCACTCCGTGTCGCTGTAGGCTGCGTCCAATCCACTCGCTCGGCTTCCAGCAGCACCCATTCAAATTGAGCCCCAGGCTGCAGCAGGGCCTCCAGCACTGCTTGGTCTAACTGAGCCCCAGGCTTCTGCAGGGCCTCCAGCAGCCCACTCCCCCCCCCATCACATTGCACGATGAAATCATAGGGTTATTTTATCCCTTTATGTTGAAGAATACAAATTATATAACTGATAATTTGGTAATTGATTAACTGATTAGGACGGGTGTCAGGGGTTACGGAGAGAAGGCAGGAAAATGGGGTTGAGAGGAAAAGATAGATCAGCCGTGATTGAAGTAGACTTGATGGGCCGAATGGCCTAATTCTGCTCCTCGAAATTATGATCCCATGAACATGAGCTACAATCATTTGCCCCTTTTGTAACCAGGTTGTAAACATCAAAGAGTAGTGGGCATAGCTTAAAGGGGAAAGGGGAAAGTTTAAAGGAAATTTGCCAGGCAACATTTTTACACAGAGGGTGGTGGGTGCCTGGAATGCTCTGCTGGGGGTGGTGGTGGTGGCAGATATGATATACAATAGACAATAGGTGCAGGTGTAGGCCATTCGGCCCTTCGAGCCAGCACCGCCATTCAATGTGATCATGGCTGATCATCCCCAACCAGTGCCCCGTTCCTGCCATGGTACGATAGTGGTGTTTAAGACATTTGGACAGGCACATGCATATGCAGGGAATGGAGGGGAATGGATCATGCACAGGCAAATAAGAGATGGTCTGGGCATCATTTTTGGCATCGGAATTGTGGGCCGAAGGGCCTGTTCTTGTCTTTTGCTGTTATATGCTCTATGTATTATGTTCAGTACAGGGGCGGGATGGTGGCACAGCGGTAGAGTTGCTGCCTCACAGCGCCAGAGACCCGGGTTCCATCCCGACTACAGGTGCTGTCTGTACGGAGTTTGTACGTTCTCCCCGTGACCTGCGTGGGTTTTCTCCGGGCGCTCTGATTTCCTCCCACACTTCAAAGACGAACAGGTTTGTAGGTTAATTGGCTTGGTGTAATTGTAAGTTGTCCCTAGTGTGTGTGTGTAAGATGGTGTTAGTGTGAGGTCGGCACGGACTCGGTGGGCCGAATGGCCTTTTTCAGTGTTGAATCACTGTATCTCCACACTAAATGGGCCTGGAACATAATTAAATTAGGAAATTGGATGTCTTATGAAGTAATGAGAAACAAAAATTACATAAATATCGTATGACAGGAGTTTGGTTCCTTAGAGTCTAGTAGGAAGTTGCTGAGATAATAATGTTAATGAGACAGCACTGTTTATGCAGGGCAATTTATTAAAATCATCTTCAGTTTGATAGGTTAGTTCAATACAAGTATGCTTTTGAAACTTAATACAGGAGCGTAATGGAACCAGTGTAATGCATCAAGATTTTAAGTAACAGCAGCATTTTCCACACAATACCCAAAGGTATTTAAACATACAACAAGGATTATCAATCTTTTTTTAATAAGCACTTCTATCCCATTTAGGGGCTTGACTACACAAACATTGCTCACCATAGACAATAGACAATAGACAATAGGTGCAGGAGTAGGCCATTCGGCCCTTCGAGCCAGCACCGCCATTCAATGTGATCATGGCTGATCATCCCCAATCAGTACCCCGTTCCTGCCTTCTCCCCTTATCCCCTGACTCATGTGGATTTCTCTGCCTCAGAGGACGGTGGAGGCAGGTTCTCTGGATACTTTCAAGAGAGAGCTAGACTTAAAAATAGTGGAGTCAGAGGATATGGGGAAAAGGCAGGAACGGGGTACTGATTGGGGATGATCAGCCATGATCACATTGAATGGTGGTGTTGGCTCGAAGGGCTGAATGACCTACTGCTGCACCTGTTGTCTATTGTCTATTGTCCTCTGTCTTTAAGAGCCCTATCTTTAGGCGCCCTACAGCGCGGAAACAGGCCCTTCAGCCCACCGAGTCCGCGCCGACCAGCGATCCACGCACACTAACAGTATCCCTCGCACACCGGGGACAATTTACATTTACACCAAGCCAATTAACCTGCAACACCTGCACGTCTTTGGAGTGTGGGAGTAAACGCAAGATCTCGGAGATAACCCACGAAGGTCACGGGGAGAACGTGCAAACTCCGTACAGACAGCACCCGTAGTCAGGATGGAACCCGGGTCTCTGGCGCCGTGAGGCAGCGACTCGATCATCAATTTTGCAGATGTGGCAATGAGCCGACTCACTCCCTCTCCAATTAAAGAGGATTTCTGAACTTTAAACAAGTGTCTCAAATTCGCAAGATCCAGGTTCATTCAAATCTCAGTAATCCATCCAATGGCATTTTGTTAAATGATTTGACAGTTCCCGTAAATTGACCCATGAAATGACAGGAAAAGAAAAGAAACTTAAAAATGTCAATTGCAGTGACATTTCGACACCATAGTACAAATTAGGTGATACGTTTGAAAGATTTACGGGAATTAAATTAATCATTCCAGTTTAATAATTTATGAAGCATCACCATTTCCCCCCTCTTTGTATAACAGGAAAATATATTTTCATCTTAGTGAACCTTTCATGGTGTGAAAAAATGAAAACTTTTGCTCAGATTTGGACTTTCGAAAAAAAGTCACCACAATTTCATTGTCACAGAGTGAGTGATACAGCATGGAAACAGGCCCTTCAGCCCAACCTGCCCACGTTGACCAACATGTCCCATCTACACTAGTCCCACCTGCCTGCGTTTGGCCCGTATCCCTCCAAACCTGATCTCTCCACGTAACCCACGTAATCTAGACGCCCTGTCCCATTGTACGAGTTCGTTCAAGAGTTCTCCCGAGTTTGCCCTGATTCGAAATCAGAGATTTACCATAATGGCCGCTCGTCGGTACTCGGGGCTCTCATGGATATTTTGCAACATGTTGACAAATCTTCACGAGTCTTCCCGAGCTTACCGCGTTTCCCAATTACCTGCCGTTAGCGTTACGAGCCGCTAAGAGACATCTCCGACGTACCCGCTACGTACATTCTACGTGCTTACCATGAGTTTGATTTTTTTTTTAACTCGGCAGAGCCTCTTGAATGAGTGGGACAGGGCTTTGTGTCTTAAATGTTGCGATAGTCCCAGCCTTAACTACCGCCTCCAGGTTCCCATTATGTCTTTCCCCCCTCATCTTACATTTTGCTTCTTGCTTCTTAAATCTGCATGAAAATGAAAATGGATTAGAGATAGTTTAGTTTGTAGTCACGTGTACTGAGGTACAGTGTAAAGGGCCTGTCTCGCTTACACAAATGTTTTCGCCGACTGCCGGCACCCGTCACAGTCGCAGCAGGTCGCCGAAAATGTTCAACATGTTGAAAATCCAGCGGCGACCAGAACAAGGTACGACTCTTTGGGCGACTACTCACGCCCATACAGGCGACATGTTGCGGGGTGACAGTCGCCTGTAGTCGCCCCAAAAATCGCCTAAGTGAGACTGGCCCATATGAGATTAGGATAGATTGGTGAAAGATTACACAGGGTTTTGACAGGAAAATGGATTGGTCAATAATTTAATGCAAATATTGTTTTTTCCTTCAACTGATGTTAAAACCACTTTCTGATCCTCGATTTTTCGAACATTGTGTGGTTTAATCCTATAGTTGATGTTCGGCCCAGCTGCTAAATTGGTTTAAATCTTTTTTTGGTCACAGTTAGCTTCCTTTTTATTTACCACTTTGCACGTAACTTGGCATCATTAGCAAATGTTAATATGCCGCACTAATGTTCAGCTTCTCTTGCTTCACATCATTAGCGCTGTCAACATACCCGAGATGAATTTGAAGAGTGGGCTGGAGTCATTCAGAACCTGTAATTGTAGATAAAGTGCAGGTTAATGACTGATACACTCCAGAAGTGGCAGAAATCTTCCCCAGGAGCTTGGTGCAGTTTCTTACAGTACACTTAAACCCACTCTCTCCGACGCTGCCAGAACACATAAAATCAGGTGTGTTCACACAGCCAGAACACATAAAGTACTGGGGAAACTCAGCAGGTCAGGCAGCCTCTGTGGAGGAAGTGGACAGGCGCCGTTTTGGGTTGAGACCCTTCGTCAGAGAGTTGTGCATTTATAGAATTCCCTGCCACAGAGGGCGGTGGAGGCCAAGTCACTGGATGGATTTAAGAGAGAGTTAGATAGAGCACTAGGGGCTAGTGGAGTCAAGGGATATGGGGAGAAGGCAGGAATGGGTTATTGATAGGGGAGGATTAGCCATGATCACAATGAATGGCGGTTCTGGCTCGAAGGGCTGAATTGGCCTCCTCCTGCACCTATTTTCAATGTTTCTATGTTTCTATGTCAGTCTGGAATCTTGAGAAAAGTTCAAAGTGCTGGAGTAAAGGGCGTGTCCCACTTAGGAGACCTAAACAGAAACCTCTGGTGACCTTGCCCGCCACCCAAGGTTTCCATGAGGTCACCGGAGGTTTTGGTCGCTCTCCCTAATGGTTGAAAGTGGTTTCCGCACGGTCGAGGCTTCATCTAGGTTGCTGCTATTTTTTCATCATGATTAAAACTGGCCTTGACTAAAAATAGGTTGCCGTTTAAAAAATCGATCATGTTTTAGTCGCAGGCTAGTCGAAGCCGGTTTTCTTCATAGTTGGAGAGGAAGGTTTTCAACATGTGCGTGGGAGGTGGTAGAGGTTGCAGCTCTGGCTTCACCTCCGAGGCCACAGCTCCGATTTTATTTGGTGACGGTGGGCAAGGTCACCAGAGACTAAAACCTTGTTTCTTGTTTGCAGGTGAGCTCAGCTCCTAAGTGGGACCCCTTCAGGCAGCGGTTGTGGCAGTCGATGGAGGTCGCTGTAGGCGAAGGAGAGTTGAGGAAGGTTTTATCCTGCTTGGATTATGTGATAGGACTAGTAATCAGAATCATTTACTATCCTCCTTTGCCCTGATTCTTAGTGAAAGATTTCTGATCTCTCAGTAGATTGTGCCGTTCAGATATTATTGTTGAAGATCCCTGTCGAGATCCCTGTCCTGTTGGCAAATATGCAAACCGCATTTAGAATATCACCACATCAGTTCTTAAGTGATAGGAGCAGAAGAATTAGGCCATTCGGCCCATCAAGTCTACTCCACCATTCAGGCATGGCTGATCTATCTCTCCCTCCTAACCCCATTCTCCTGGCGTCTCCCCATAACCCCTGACACCCGTACTAATCAAGAATCTATCAATCTCCATCTTAAAAATATCCACTGACTTGTGGCCTCCACAGCCTTCTGTGGCAATGAATCCCACAGATTCACCAGCGTCTGACTAAAGAAATTCCTCCTCATCTCCTTCCTAAAGGAACATCCTTTAATTCTGAGGCTGTGACCTCTGGTCCTAGACTCTCCCACCAGTGGAAACATCCTCTCCACATCTACTCTATCCAGGCCTTTCACCATTAAACTCCATTTCTTCCATTTCTCCGCCCATTACCGTATCTCAATGAATTATTTTGTCAAGCAAAAGTAAGATGAGCTCTCTGAACAATAGATGTCTTACCATGCAAATGTTCTAATTACTGGATGTAGACTGGATAAGCTCACAGAATTGCAGAGAATTGGGGCAATGGATGATGTGCAGGGTTGGTCTAGGCATCATGTTCAACATCGACATTGTGGGCCAAAGGGCCTGTTCCTGTGCTGTACTGTTCTATGTTCTATGCTTAGTGATACCAACTTGCAATTGTTAAATGCCTTGTGTCTCTTGAAGGGGCTGCCCCACTGCGGCGACCTAATTGGCGAGTTTAGAAGAGTTTGCCCTCGACACATACTCACAGCATGGTCGACACGAGGTCCTAGGAGGTCTTTGTAACTCTCCTTCATGCTCGAGATTAGTCCCCGTCTACTTCAACATGCTGAAAAATGCCCGCGATGAAAAAAAGGTCGCCATGGAAAAAAAAATCAATATTTTTTTACTCGTAGGTTTAGTCGTAGTAGATCGTAGTAGGTCAGCATGTTAGTCGTAGGTAATCGAGGGTAGTCGAAGATAGTCTTCATCATAGTCGAAGGGAGGTCGAAGGAGATCGTCTTCTCTCTCCACTATTCGGTGCCCAATTTTTCCGAAGATAGTCGAAGCTAGTCTTCAACATTGTTGAAGGAGGTCTTCAACATGACACTTCTTTAAACTCTCCGAAACTTTCCTAAACTCGCCAATTAGGTCGTCGCAGTGGGACAGCCCCTTTAGGTTGCAAACATTTTAGACTTTAGACATTAGAGATACAGCGCCGAAACAGGCCCTTCGGCCCACCGAGTGCGTGTCGACCAGAGATCACCCCGTACAGTAACGCTATCCTACACATACGGGACAATTTACAATTTTACCAAAGCCAATTAACCTATAAACCTGTTTAAGAAGGAACTGCAGATGTTGGAAAAATCGAAGGTAGATAAAAATGCTGGAGAAACTCAGCGGGTGAGGCAGCATCTATGGAGTGAAGGAATAGGTGACGTTTCGGGTCGAGACCCTTCCTCAGACTGAAGGAGTCTCCTTCCTCAGACTGAAGGAGGGTCTCGACCCGAAATGTCACCTATTCCTTCACTCCATGGATCCTGCCTCACCTGCTGAGTTTAACTTACAAACCTGTCTGTCTTCGGAGTATGGGAGGAAACCGGAGCACCTGGAGAAAACCAACACAGGCTACGGGGAGAACGTACAAACTCCGTACAGACAGCACCCGTAGTCAGGATGGAACCCGGGTCTCTGGCGCTGTGAGGCAGCAACTCTACCGCTGCACCACCGGGCCGCACTAGCAGTGTTGACAGCAAGATTGTTGATCTGACATTATTCACACAAACAATATACCCACATCACACTGTTGTGGACATTCATCACACACCTATATACAATGTTTTATTCACTATGGGTCATACTTTACTCTCCACCCAGCAAATTCCCAGTTTAATTCTATATCTTTAATAACATATTTATTTGCAGCAATTTCAAATTCTCTATCTTTCTGCTCAATAAATCACAATTAACATTATCATGGCTGCGAGAATCCTCTTTGCTCCTGATTTATTTTTAATATCCGTCAGTGACATTGATTGTGTGAAATGAGATTTCAGAATGGCAGCATTGTTTGGGCTTCAAGATTATATTCCTATGACTTTTGCACACTTCCTTTGCCATGCTTTATGAGAATGATCCCAGGAATGAGTGGGTGAACATATCAGGAGCGTTTGAACGCGCTGGGCCTGTAACTTGCTGGAGTTTAGAAGGACGAGGGGAGACAACAATATAAGATTGTTAAGGGTTTGGACAAGCCAGAGGCAGGAAACATGATCCCGATGTTGGGGGAGACCAGAACCAGGGGCCACAGTTTAAGAATAAGGAGTAAGCCATTTAGAAGAAGCTAGGGTACTGTCCGACTCACCTCTACCCCGTTGCGGACATTGGGCTTTGTGGAACTGATGCGCTACAATGCTGAGAACTATATTCTGCTCTCTGTACCTTCCCCTTTGCTCCACCTATCGGACTGGAGTTTGACGAATGTAATAATGTGTAGTGTTATCAGATCTGACTGGATAGCATGAAGAACAAAACCTTTCTCTGTGGCTCAGTACACATGACAATAATAAACCTGAAGCCAATCTGGATACTTTCAAGGGGATATGGGGGGAAGGCAGGAATGGGGTACTGATTGGGGATGATCAGCAATGAATGCCCTACTCCTGCACCAATTTGTCTATTGTCTAAACACCCTAAGCCATGTCCTTCTTGTACAAGAGCCATCAGAACCGCAATCAATATGCGGCCCAAACAAATTCCCATAGACTTACTCATTTATATTTAATGCCGCAACCAATGAAGGTATACCTGCTCTACCACTCTATCTACATGTGTTGCCACTTTCTGGGAACAAAGGACTTGGACCCTAAGATCCCTCTGCACATCAATACTGTTAAGGGTCTTCTACTATTTTTCCCTTGCATTCAGTTTCCAAATGCTACCACATGACTTCCTGACCACTTTACGCCATTATCAGTATACTCTTCCCGTACATTCAACTTCCCAAAGTGCAGCATCTCACACTTGCTTGGGTTAGACTCCATCCGCCATTTCTCTGCCCATTTCTGCAGCTGAAGGGAGACAAAAGTGCTGGAGAAACTCAGTGGGTGCAGCAGCATCTATGGAGCGAAGGAAACAGGCAACGTTTCAGGCCGAAACCCTTCTTCAGACCCCTCTGCAGCTGATGGCGTCATTTTGTCAAACAAATGTAAGCTCAGCCCACTGGACAATAGATGTCCGTCCATCTCAATCATCTGATTACTTTCTAAAAATTATTATACAAATACTTTAATTCAAAAAATAAAAATAAACGTACAATTTAACACAATCAAAGACGGCCTGTGTTGACAGTTTTACAAACAACCGATCATCAAATTAATATAATACCAACTTTGTCAACAAAACACTCGACCTCCCGTGGCGGCAAGAGTTCACGGGCGGCCTCTAGAGTCCGACTGGCCACCGCAGGTTCCCTGGGTGCGGACATTGTTCATAGACGTTAAGATAAGAACATTGATATGCAGTGAATTCGACAATAGACAATAGACAATAGACAGTAGACAATAGACAATAGGTGCAGGAGTAGGCCATTCGACCCTTCGAGCCAGCACCGCCATTCAATGTGATCATGGCTGATCATCCCCAATCAGTACCCCGTTTTGCCTTCTCCCCATATCCCCTGAGTCCGCTATTTTTAAGAGCCCTATCTAGCTCTCTCTTGAAAGCATCCAGGAAACCTGCCTCCACCGCCCTCTGAGGCAGAGAATTCCACAGACTCACCACTCTCTGTGAGAAAAGGTGTTTCCTCATCTCCGTTCTAATTGTGGGACATGCGTGGCGTTCAGGCTTGGTCTTGCAATTAGGTGAAGAGCAGGGAAATCGAGAACCAACGATTCAACGTGAGGGGGGTGGGGGTGGGGGAAGATTTAATATGATCTGAGGGGTAACTTCTTCACACAAAGGCTGCCGGAGGAGGTAGATAAAAATGCTGGAGAAACTCAGCAGATGAGGCAGCATCTATGAGGTGCTGCTCCTCCAATTTAATGGAGGACGTAGTTGAGGCAGGTACAATTGCGAATGAAGAAACATTCAGTCATACATGGATAGGACAAGTCTAGAAGGATACGGGTCAAACACAGGCAGGTGGGAATAGTATAGATGGGAGTGAGTTCTGTGTTTGTTTGTGAGCTTGCTTTTCATGACCTGAACTACGCCAAAACGGTACGTGCTACAATTGTTTTGCACCACCTGACTCACAATTGCCCTGTGGTGTGGTGTATCAAGTTTTGTTCAGATTTATGTTATATTTTAAAAGTTATTCACATTTGTTAATTTACAAAACCCCAATTTGAGAAAAGACTGTCTATCCTCGACATTGGAACTTACAGCTATGACATTACAATGGGCTTGTAGCCCTGCTCGCTGCTATCCGAGGACACTGAGTCCTGCCACGCCAAGCAATTGCATTTATTTAAAAGTTTAAAATGAGCAGAGGTTGAATAAGAGGAAATGAGCAGCCCTTGCGCAGTTGGGGGCTATGGGTGAGCCGTGGAATATTGCATTGGGAGAACAGGTTGCGTTGGGAGAACAGGCCTCCCATATGACAGGGACCAAACGGGTCCCACTTGGTCTACTATATTACGCAAACTCTCATCTTGTTTGTTTCTATGTCTGTATGTCTGTCCATCTGTGCGGGCTGTGCTCCCTGAACTACACCAAAATGTTACATGTTAGTGTTACGATTTTTGGCCCACCTTATTCACCAATACTCTGCTGTGTGGTGTATCAGGTTTTGGTCAGATTTATTGTATATTTTACAAGTTATTCACATTGTAAACATTACAAAATCCAGTTTGAGAAAAATCACGTGAACTCACACTGGTATTTAGCAGCTACGACATCACAATGGGATCTCATTTACATAAACTGCTCGTCAGCAGTGTCCCAAAAGGGGATATTATTTATATGAAAAAACAGTCTGTTTTTAAAAACACAGTAGCGTTCCATTCAGATTGATGTTATATTTTAAACTTTACAAAATTAACTTTTCACTTAAAAAAATCAAACTTTTCACTTTAAAACTCGCCCTGTGACAATGTTACCAAATGACAGAACACCCATTGAGAGATGTTTTACATTATTGTAAGGAGAGGGCGGGAGAGGGGGAGGGGGAGGTTTGTTGTTGGGGGATGAGGGGAAACGAGCAGCGCCTGCGCAGTTGGGGGTGGGGTGTGGGGGTGTGGGTGTGCGTGTGTGTGTGTGTGTGTGTGTGTGTCTGTGTGTGTGTGTGTGTGTGTGTGTGTGTGTGTGTGTGGGTGTGTGTGTGTGTGTGTGTGTGTGTGTGTGTGTGTGTGTGTGTGTGTGTGTGTGTTCGATCCAGCTCGTGGTTTCAACGTGGATGGGGAGGAGGAGAGGGTGACGATTGTTGTTAATGTTATTTAAACATTGCGTTTAGTGGGGGAGTGAGATAGGGGGGAGTGGGGGAGCAAGCAAATAGAGAGGGGTAGGGAGGGGAGAGGGGTTATGTTGCGAGGGAGGGAGTGACTGAGGGTAGGAGAAAGGAGAGGTGAGGGAGGGAGGGAGTGGGGGGAGGGACGGAGGAGAGGAGGGTAGGTGAAAGAAGAGAGAGGATGAAGAGGAGGGGCAGGGACTGCTGGGGGATGAGGGAAAATGAGGTGCATCTGCGCAGTTGGGGACTATGGGTGAGTGGTGGAATATTATGTTGGGGGAACGTGTTGCATTGGGGGAAGGGGTGAGTGGTGGAATATTGCCTTGGGGGACTGGAAGAGGAGGGGGAGGGAGTGCTGGGGGATGAGGGGGAATGGAGGAGGATAGGGGTAGGAAGAGGGTTGTGAGGCGCAGTGGGGGAGGGTTGTCGTGATTTGCGTCACAACGGAGATCTCTGGCATCTCAACGGGAACCCGTCATCCGCACCAGCACAGTGGGGGGCTATGGGTGAGTGGTGGAATATTGCGTTGGGGCAACGGGGCCCAATGGATCCCACCTGGTCTAGTGTATCTATATATATATATATACACGCACATTACACGTGACATATATATATATATTTAGTTTTGTTTTATTTAGTTTATTGTCACGTGTACCGACGTATAGTGAAAATATTTTCTTATGTGTTAACCAGTCAGTGGAAAGACAATACATGATAACATCATGGGGCTGTGGTCTGCTTCTAACCGCGGGCATGGCGTGGACTTACCGTCCGGAGTCTGGGATCCCTTGCCGGGGATCGACGGAGAAGAGCTCTGACCGCCAGCCTGTGGTCTACAACATCCTGAAGCCGTGGTCTCCGGTCGGAAAGTGCCGATTCGGAACCTCCAATTGAGTGTGTTCGACCATCCCGATGTCGGAATTTCGATTATCCCGACGAGAAGGCCTGTACATCCAGCCATCCGTAGCAGTGACTACGGAGGAGTTATGGCTCCGACCACGGGTGAATAAAGGAGGAGGACTGGCTGAACTTTGTTGCCTTCCACCACAGTGAAGAATGCTGTGGTGGATGTTTGTGTTAAATCGTATTGTGTATTGTGTGTTCTTTTTTAGTGTTTCGCTGCTGGCAAATTCATTTCACTGCACCTGCGGTATTATGTGACGAATAAAATTGACTTTGACTTTGATATATATATATATAATATATAAAAATATGTATATATACATATATACATATATGTGTGTATATGTGTATATATCAATATATATATATATATATATGTGTGTGTGTGTATATGTATATATATATATGTGTGTGTGTATATATATACGCATATATATATGTATATGCGTGCGTGTGTGGGTGTGTGTGTGTATATGGTAGCTTGTAAAATTTTTCATATCCATTGAACTTTTCCACTTTTTGTTACATTACAATCACGAACGTAAATGTATTTTATTGGGATAGACCAACACAAAGTGGCGCATAATTGTGAAGTGGAAGGAAAAT
The DNA here is from genome assembly GCA_035221665.1 of Okamejei kenojei. Lineage (NCBI taxonomy): Eukaryota > Metazoa > Chordata > Chondrichthyes > Rajiformes > Rajidae > Okamejei > Okamejei kenojei. Next base: position 3,155,446 of record CM069133.1, read on the forward strand.
GATACGTGGTTTTCAAATTTTTTTACAAATAAAAAACTGAAAAGTGTGGCGTGCAAAAGTATTCAGCCCCCTTTACTCTGATACCCCTAAATAAAATCCAGTACAACCAATTGCCTTCAGAAGTCACCTAATTAGTAAATAGAGTCCACCTGTGTGTAATCTAATCTCAGTATAAATACAGCTGTTCTGTGAAGGCCTCAGAGGTTTGTTAGAGAACATTAGTGAACAAACAGCATCATGAAGCCCAAGGAACACACCAGACAGGTCAGGGATAAAGTTGTGGAGAAGTTTAAAGCAGGGTTAGGTTATAAAAAAATATCCCAAGCTTTGAACATTTCACAGAGCACTGTTCAATCCATCATCCAAAAATGGAAAGAGTATGGCACAACTGCAAACCTACCAAGACATGGCCGTCCACCTAAACTGACAGGCCGGGCAAGGACAGCATTGATCAGAGAAGCAGCCAAGAGGCCCATGGTAACTCTAGAGGAGCTGCAGAGGTCCACAGCTCAGGTGGGAGAATCTGTCCACAGGACAACTATTAGTCGTGCACTCCACAAGTGGGGCCTTTATGGAAGAGTGGCAAGAAGAAAGCCATTGTTGAAACAAATCCATAAAAAGTCCCATTTGCAGTTTGCCACAAGCCATGTGGGGACACAGCAAACATGTGGAGGAAGGTGGTCTGGTCTGATGAGACTAAAATTGAAGTTTTTGGCCTAAATGCAAAATGCTATGTGTGGTGGAAAACTAACACGTACATCACCCTGAACACACCATCCCCACTGTGAAACATGGTGGTGGCAGCATCATGCTGTGGGGATGCTTTTCTTCAGCAGGGACAGGGAAGCTGATCAGAGTTCATGGGAAGGTACACAAAAAGCTGGAGAAACTCAGCGGGTGCAGCAGCATCTAAGGAGCGAAGGAGATAGGCGACGTTTCGGGCCGAGACCCTTCTTCAGACTGAAGAAGGGTCTCGGCCCGAAACGTCGCCTATCTCCTTCGCTCCTTAGATGCTGCTGCACCCGCTGAGTTTCTCCAGCTTTTTGTGTACCCTCGATTCTCCAGCATCTGCAGTTCCTTCTTTAAAAGAAAGAGTTGATGGGAAGATGGATGGAGCCAAATACAAGGCAATCTTGGAAGAAAACCTGTTAGTTTCTGCAAAAGACTTGAGACTGGGGCGGAGGTTCACCTTCCAGCAGGACAATGACCCTAAATATACAGCCAGAGCTACAATGGAATGGTTTAGATCAAAGCATATTCATGTGTTAGAATGGCCCAGTCAAAGTCCAGACCTAAATCCAATTGAGAATCTCTGGCAAGACTTGAAAACTGCTGTTCACAGACGCTCTCCATCCAATCTGACTGAGCTTGAGCTATTTTGCAAAGAAGAATGGGCAAAAATTTCAGTCTCTAGATGTGCAAAGCTGGTAGAGACATACCCCAAAAGACTTGCAGCTGTAATTGCAGCAAAAGGTGGTTCTACAAAGTATTGACTCAGAGGGGCTGAATACTTTTGCACGCCATACTTTTCAGTTTTTTATTTGTAATAAAATTTGGAAACCATGTATCATTTTCCTTCCACTTCACAATTATGCACCACTTTGTGTTGGTCTATCACATAAAATCCCAACAAAATACATTTACATTTGTGGTTGTAACGTGACAAAATGTGGAAAGGTTCAAGGGGTATGAAAACTTTTGCAAGCCACTGTATATGAGTGTGTATAAATTTATTCCGAAACATCAATAGTTGCATCCCTTTTGTTTGCTAACTGGTTAAATACAAATTAAAATGAATAAAAATAAAGTGGTTATTAATGTGCCAATTAAAGCAATCAATGAGGTAGATCCTATGAAGAGAACAATTAAATAGTGTGGGGATCTGTGTAATTGCTACATCCCCAATCAGCCAGTCAAAGGTGTGCTAATGGATGGGTACAAGAATCATCACAGGAATCTTTAAGGATGGTACTCTAGCGTATCTGATAGAGCTGCTGTCTCACTGCACCAAAGACCCAGGTTCGATCCTGACCTTGTAGATCCAACCTGTCAACGCGGTTTGCAAATTCTTCACACGTTCATAAGTGATAGGAACAGAATTAGGCCATTCGGCCCATCAACTCTACTCCACCATTCAATCATTGCTGATCTATCTCTCCCTCTCAACCCCATTCCCCTCCATTCTCCCCATAACCCCTGACCCCCGCACTAATCAGGAATCTATCTGTCTCTACCTTAAAAATATCTATTGACTTGGCCTCCTCAGCCGTCTGTGGCAATGAATCACACAGATTCACCACCCTCTGACTAAATAACTTCGTCCCCATCTCCTTCCTAAAGGAACGTCCTTTTATTCTGAGGCTGTGCCCTCTGATCTTAGACTCTCCCACTAGTGGAAACATCCTCTCCACATTCACTCTATCCACAAATTAAAAACCTATATCCAATAGGGATTGGACACACTAGAGGCAGGAAACGTGTTCCCGATGTTGGGGGAGTCCAGAACCAGGGGCCACAGTTTAAGAATAAGGGGTAAGCCATTTAGAACGGAGACGAGGAAACACTTTTTCTCACAGAAAGCGGTGAGCCTGTGGAATTCTCTGCCTCAGAGGGCGGTGGAGGCAGGTTCTCTGGATGCTTTCAAGAGAGAGCTAGATAGGGCTCTTAAAGATAGCGGAGTCAGGGGATATGGGGAGAAGGCAGGAACGGGGTACTGATTGGGGATGATCAGCCATGATCACATTGAATGGCGGTGCTGGCTCGACGGGCCGAATGGCCTCCTCCTGCACCTATTGTCTATTGTCAATGAATTAGAAAAAATATATACCTTGGGACGATAGGATATTCCTGAAAACCATGATCCCACAAAGATTCCTCGGCCAAACCAAGGAACTGCAGATGCTGGTTAAAACCGAAGATAGACACAACGTGCTGGAGTAATTCAGCAATAGTTAAAATGGGGAAACAGGGGCATGGAAAATGGAAGTCGTTAAAGGATGTGTGCGGTAGTTTGGACATAGGTCGGGAGGGATTAGACCAGCAGGGGTTAGGATGGAGCTGAGATACGTGGGCATGTTTTCAGTGGGGCAGGAGCAGGCAGTCTGAGGAAAGGTCTCGACCCGGAACGTCACCAATTCCTTTTCTCCAGTGAATAGCCAAGAACCATCCTGACAGAATCTAAATGAGTTGGAGAGAGGATCTGGCCATCTGGTGTGAAACCTCCAAGCTGCCAAAATATCCACACTCGGACCTGCGGAGCCAAGCACAACATTGGCCTGCTCAAACACGTAGATACACAGTATTGAGCAAATGGCTCAATTAAGGTGAAGGGGAAAAAGAGTTAGTAGGAATCTGCGGGGTCACTTTTTCACACAAAGCGCGGTGGGTGTATGGAACGAGCTGCCGGAGGAGGTAGCTGAGGCAGGGACTATCGCTACATTTAAAAAACCGTTAAGACTGGTACATGGATAGGACAGGTTTGGAGGGATATTGCCCAAACGCGGGCAGGTGGGCTCGTGTAGATGGGACATGTTGGCTGCTGTGGGCAAGTTGAGCCAAAGGGCCTCTTTTCAGGAAGTACCACTCTATGACACTAAATCTCAAAGTGCTGGAGTAACTCAACAGCCCAGAAAATAGACAATAGACAATAGGTGCAGGAGTAGGCCATTCAGCCCTTCGAGCCAGCACCGCCATTCAATGAGATCATGGCTGACCATCCCCAATCAGTACCCCGTTCCAGCCTTCTCCCCATATCCCCTGACTCTGCTATCTTTAAGAGCCCTATCTAGCTCTCTCTTGAAATTATCCAGAGAACCAGCCTCCACCGCCTACTGAGGCAGGGAGTTCCACAGACTCACCACTCTCTGTGAGAAAACGTGCTTCCTCGTCTCCGTTCTAAATGGCTTACTCCTTATTCTTAAACTGTGGCCCCTGGTTCTGGACTCCCCCAACATCGGGAACATGTTTCCTGCCTCTAGCGTGTCCGAACCCTTAACAATCTTATATGTTTCAATGAGATCCCCTCTCAACCTTGTAAACTCCAGAGTATACAAGCCCAGCTGCTCCATTCTCTCAGCATATGACAGTCCCGCCATCCCGGGAATTAACCCTGTAAACCTACGCTGCACTCCCTCAATAGCAAGAATGTCCTTCCTCAAATTAGGGGACCAAAACAGATGAAGGGTCCCGACCCAAAATCCGTGTCTGTCCATTTCCTTCCACAGATGCTGCCTGACCCACTGAGTTGCTCCAACACTCTGTATTTTGCACAAGATTCCAGCATCTACAGTCTGTTGAATCTCCATGCAGGAGTATTGACATGCTGTGGGCTGAAACAAGAAGGGAATTATCTTAATTTAGTTTAGTTCAATTTAGTTTATTGTCACATGTACCGAGGTACAGTGAAAAACCTCTGTTGCGTGCTAACCAGTCAGCGGAAAGACAATACGTGATTACAATCGAGCCGCCCACAGTGTACAGATACATGATAAAAGGAGTAACATGAAAAATGTTTAAAAATGTGCAAGGTAATGTCCAGTAAAGGCCGATCAAAAATAGCCCGAGGGTCTCCAGTGAGGTAGATGGGAGGTCAGGACCGCTCTCCAGTTATAGGGTCATATAGTCATAAAGTGTGGAGAAAGGACCTTTGGCCATATTTGCCCACACCGACCAACATGCCCCGTCTACGCTCGTCCCCCCTGCCCGCGTTTGGCCCATATCCCTCCAAACCTGCAGGAAGATTGTTCCCGATGTTGGGGAAGTGCAGGACAAGGGGTCACAGCTTAAGGATAAGGGGGAAATCCTTTAAGACCGAGATGAGAAAGACTTTTTTCACACAGAGAGTGGTGAGTCTCTGGAACTCTCTGCCACAGAGGGTTCCAGAGACTCACGTTTATATCTCTCGTTTCCCTCTCCCCTGACTCTCAGTCTGAAGAAGGGTCTCGACCTGAAATATCACCTATCCATGTTCTCCACAGATGATGCCGGTCCCACTGAGTTACTCCAGCTTTTTGTGTGTTTTCGAAGATGTCTGTTTTCTCTCTCGCTCTCTACCTCTCTCTCTCTCTCTCTCTCTAAGACTCTGCCTCAGAGGGCGGTGGAGGCAGGTTCTCTGGATGCTTTCAAGAGAGAGCTAGATAGGGCTCTTAAAGATAGCGAATTGAATGGCGGTGCTGGCTCGAAGGGCCGAATGGCCTACTCCTGCACTAGCAATGTCGCTATATCTCTCTCTCTCAATCTCTCTCTCTATCTCTATCTACCATTCTCTCTCTCTCTCTACCATTCTCTCTCTCTACCACTCTCGCTACCTCTCTACATCTCTCTCTCTCTCTCCCTCTCTACCATTCTCTCCCTATCTATCTCTCACTCCATCTATCTCTCTACCATTCTCTCTCTATCACACACTCTCTCTCCTTCTCTCTCTCTCTCTACTCGGGCAATTAATGAGATTAACAAGGGCTGAGAAGGTGGACAAAAATGCTGGAGAAACTCAGCGGGTGAGGCAGCATCTATGGAGCGAAGGAATAGGCGACGTTTCGGGCCGAATCCCCTCTTCAGTCTGGGTTTCTCCAACGTTTTTGTCTACCTTCGAGTTTCCAGCATCTGCAGTTCCTTGTGAAACACTAAGGGAGAGGGTTCGCTTGCACCCAGAGCCGTGCCTTCTGCATGTTTGGATATTCCAGTGAAGATGGATAGACACACGATGCTGGAGTAACTCCGCGGGACCAGGCAGGCTGCATCTCCGGAGAGAAGGGATGGTGATCATTCTGGTGGAGAGCCTTCCCCCAGCTATTCCAGTGGGGGGTGTCCCCTGTTGGTGCTGCCCAGCTGCCTGCGATAAGGGGAGATTGGAGATGAGGAGAGGATTGAGACGAGTTGAACAGCTGGAATGAGGGGTGAGTGAGCGACTTGAGACGCTGCCGGCCGGCTCTGGTGGGAATGGGTTAAGCCTGGTTTTCCTGGTCTATCCTTCCCACAAATTCCTGGTACATCAACAAAGTTAAAGGTGTGGGTCCCACCCCAACTTGCCACGGGGGTTCATCAACTGGCTGTCCTTCATTGTCTGGGTGTTTGGACCCAGGGGCGAGAGGGAGAAGAGACTGCGCGCCTGCACATTGGCAGAGGTGTCCCACGCCGTCCCTCCCCACGCCGTTCAATCTTCAAGAGGCTGTGCTACTGAACAGAGACTTCCACGTCCTCTTGCGGGGAGAGACACATATTACAGCAGCTCCTGGAGGTGACCGAGCCGGGGAAAAATATAAGCTCCAGCGTCCTGGCTTAAAACGTTGAGCCAGCCACCATCTATATATCTCTGATGGACCTCACTCAGACCAGAACAAAAACATCTCTGCTGCACAGAGGGAGGTCAGTGGATTTAATTTACAATTCCCACAGTGAATACCTGGATGCAGGCACACACACAGTGGCATCGATATACCAGGCTCGGGGTGGGAAGCAATGCTGTGATCCATCCATCTCTCTCTCTCTCTCTCTGTCTCTCTCTCTGTCTCTGTCTCTCAATTCAATTTCAATTTTTCAATTAAAAAAAAAACTTTATTGGTAGATAAACTGATAAAATACATCGTTATATTGCCAAAGTATAAAACATGACATACATATTAAAAAATGCATAAATATAAAGCAAGTATACAGTGCATGGATAGATATGTCCCTGTACATAAACTCGCAATAGACCTACAGCCCTTTATTGATGCTACACGTTCTTGCAGCTGTAAGCAGTACTACTGAATAGCAAGTTTAGCAATTCAATATTAATTTCTTAGTGTCAGTTAATGTCAGTTAGTGTGTGCGATCGTGTTGGTCATTCACCGTCTCTCGGGTTATGGCATGCTGTTACTTATTGTGCACCAAGATGTGCTGTATTTTCTTCACCAGGGGTTATTCTTAGTTTTGATCTCTCTCTCTCACAGACACACACACAGTAATGTGTGCTTGCATGTTGGATGTTAGGGTTCAGGGCTCTGTGGATTTTTGGGTGGAACCTCTGGATTTCAAGTTGACTGATGCCCAGATCAGTTGGTATTTTTTAGTTCTCCTGTGTGTTTCAACATCATTGCAGCCCCAGGACCTCTAGCTGGCTGCTGCTGGATACCAATACAGTGTGTGTCAGCTCGAACGCCTGAATAATCAGTTTGGAGACTTCAGTGCAAGAAGGAACTGCAGTTTGAAGACTTTAGTGCAGGAAGGAACTGCAGATGCTGGGTTAAACAGATGGACAGCTTTCAAGAGAGAGCTAGATAGGGCTCTTAAAGATAGCGGAGTCAGGGGATATGGGGAGAAGGCAGGAACGGGGTACTGATTGGGGATGATCAGCCATGATCGCATTGAATGCTGGTGCTGGCTCGAAGGGCCAAATGGCCTCCTCCTGCACCAATTGTCTATTGACACTAAAAGCTCAGCGGGTCAGGCAGTTTCTCTGGAGAAATGGAGTAGATGATGCTTCTTCAGGAGGAAGGTCCCGCCCTGAAACTTCACCCATTCCTTCTCTGACCCGCTGAGTTACTCCAGTATTTGTGTCTATATCTTCTGGAGACTTTAATTGTCATTTTCACTCTGTCTGTTGATGTAATTTGGTGATATGCCCTCGTGAGAGTGAATGCAATTATAATAGTTTAGTTTATGTTCTTATTGTCATGTGTACCGAGGTACAGTGCCAAGATTTTTTGTTGCGTGGCATCCAGTCAGTAGACAGACTAGGCACGATTACAATCGAACAATTTACAATGTATAGATACAGGATAGACAATAGGCAATAGGTGCAGGGGAAGGTCATTCGGCCCTTTGAGCCAGCACCGCCATTCAATGTGATCATGGCTGATCATCCCCAATCAGTACCCCGTTCCTGCCTTCTCCCCATATCCCCAGACTCCACTATCTTTAAGAGCCCTATCTAGCTCTCTCTTGAAAGTATCCAGAGAACCGGCCTCCACCGCCCTCTGAGGCAGAGAATTCCACAGACTCACCACTCTCTGTGTGAAAAAGTGTTTTCTCATCTCCGTTCTAAATGGCTTACCCCTTATTCTTAAACTGTGGCCCCTGGTTCTGGACTCCCCCCAACATCGGGAAGTGCATATGACTGATGATAATTTGGTATTTCTGATGCACTAAACAATTAGATGAATGGTTTCTGCTGATGTTTGTTAACCTAGAACGGTGTAACACGGTGAGTCTTTCATCCCACAATGTCCATGCTAAACATGATGCCAAGTTAAAGGAATCTCCTCTGCCACTCGTTTCCATCTCCCTCCATTCCCTGCAAGCCTGTGTCTATCTAAATGCTCCTTAGTTCAGTTTATTGTCACGTGCACTGAGGTACAGTGAAAAGCTGCAGAACATGGATAGGTGACGTTTCACAGACTGCTGGAGTAACTCAGCGGGTCAGGCAGCATCTGTGGAGAACATGGATAGGTGACGTTTCACAGAGTGCTGGAGTAACTCAGCGGGTCAGGCAGCATCTGTGGAGAACATGGATAGGTGACGTTTCACAGAGTGCTGGAGTAACTCAGCGGGTCAGGCAGCATCTGTGGAGAACATGGATAGGTGACGTTTCACAGAGTGTTGGAGTAACTCAGCGGGTCAGGCAGCATCTGTGGAGAACAAGGAATATGTGACTCTTTGGGTCAGATCTCTTCTTCAGACTGGTAATTCTCATTTGTTACAGAAATATATATTGCCTTAATAAGTGATAGGAGCAGAGTTTGGCCATTCGGCCCATGAAACCTACCCTACCATTCAATCATGGCTGATGCTTCTTTCCCCATTCTCCTGCCTTCTCCCCATAAGCCCTGACACCTGTACTGATTAAAGGGTTTTTATTTGTAGTAGGAAGGAACTGCAGATGCTGGTTTACACTGCAGATAGACACAAAATGCTGGAGTAACTCAGCGGGACAAGCAGCATCTGTGGATAGAAGGAATAGGTGACGTTTCGGGCTGAAACCCTTCTTCAGACTGAAGCTTCAGACGTTAGTCTGCAGAAGGGTCTCGACCCAAAGTATCACCCACTCCTTCACAACCAGAGAAAGAATAGGTGATGTTTCGGTTTGAGAGATTTCTTCAATCTGAATATAGTGGAGCAAAATGCATTTTGGTAATAAGAATAAAGGCATAGATTAATTTCTAAATGGAGAGAATCCAGAAATCGGAGGTGCAAAGGGACTTGGGAGTGCTGGTGCAGGATTCCCATAAGGTTAATCTGCAAGTTGAATCAGTAGTAAAGAAAGCAAACTCAATGCCAGCATTAATAGCCAGAGGACTGGAATACAATAGACAATAGATGCAGGAGGAGTACCCCGTTCCTGCCTTCTCCCCATATCCCCTGACTCCGCTATCTTTAAGAGCCTTTAACCTAAAGAGCCTTACCTTTAATACAAAAACAGGGATGTAATGCTGAGGCTCTATAAGGCGCTGGTCAGGCCGCATTTGGAATATTGTGAGCAATTTTGGGCCCCGTATCTGAGGAAGGATGTGTTGGCTCTGGAGAGGGTCCAGAGGAGGTTTACAAGAATGATCCCAGGAATGAGTGGGTTAACCTATGAGGAGCGTTTGACGTTCACTGGGCCTGTACTCGCTGGAGTTTAGAAGGATGAGGGGGGAACCTCATTGAAACGTACAGAATCGTGAAAGGCCCGGATAGAGTGGATGTGGAGGGGATGTTTGTACTAGTGGGAGAGTCTAGGTCCAGAGATCACAGCCTCAGAATTAAAGGGTGCTCTTTTCAAAAGGAGGCGAGGAGGAACTTCTTTAGTCAGAAGGTAGTTAATCTGTGGAGCTCAATGCCACAGAGGGCTGTGGAGGCCAAGTCAGCGGATGTATTTAAGTCGGAGAGAGTCAAACTCTTGATTAAAACGGGTGACAAGGGTTATAGGGGAGAAGGCAGGAGAATGAGAATAAGAGGCAGAGATCAGCCACGATTGAATGGCAGAGTAGACACAATGGTCTGAATGGCCTCATTCTACTCTGAAAACGTGTGAACCTGGGATGATGCCTGTCTCACTGAGTTACTCCAGCATTTTGTGTCTATCTTTTTATTTGGATATGCGTATTCCTTGGGACCGGAAACAGGTGGAGGGAAATTCGACCAGTTTGTTGATGTGATTTCAATTCAAATTATGATTTCTCAAGGGGGCTACAAAGTATCTCTTACTTTACTTTTAGTCTAATTGATAAATCTGGCGTAAAAGCTGCTTTCGGCAATACGTAACTCTATGCTTACCACTTGATTTACTAAATATCCATTGACTCCATCTACACCTCACGCTGCCTCGGCAAGGCCAGCAGCATCATCAAGGACCAGTCTCACCCCGGCCACTCCCTCTTCTCCCCTCTCCCATCAGGCAAGAGGTACAGAAGTGTGAAAACGCACACCTCTAGATTCAGTGTTTAAGAAAGAACTGCAGATGCTGGGAAAATTGAAAAAGGTAGATAAAAATACTGGAGAAACTCAGCGGGTGAGGCAGCATCTATGGAGCGAAGGAATAGGTGACGTTTCGGTTTCGAGACCCGAAACGTCACCTATTCCATCGCTCCATATATGCTGCCTCACCTCCAGATTCAGGGACAGTTTCTTCCCAGCTGTTATCAGGCAACTGAACCATCCTACCACAACCAGAGAGCAGTCCTGAACTACTATCTACCTCGTTGGTGACCCTCGGACTATCCTTGATCGGACTTTGCTGGCTTTACCTTGCACTAAACGTTATTCCCTTATCATGTATCTGTACACTGTGAACGGCTCGATTGTAATCATGTATTGTCTTTCCGCTGACTGGTTAGCACGCAACAAAAGCTTTTCACTGTACCTCGGTACACGTGACAATAAACTGAACTCGAACATCTGAGATTACACAGCTGAATTAGGAGGCAGGGGGAACAAAATTGTTCAAGTGAGTTTATTGTCGTGTGTCCCTGATAGGACAATGACATTCTTGCTTTGCTTCAGCACAACAGAACATAGTAGGCATTGACTACAGAACAGATCAGTGTGTCCATATACCATTGCATAAATACATACACACATGAATAAATAAACTGATAAAATGCAAATAACAGATAATGGGGTATTAATTATCATAGTTTTGTCCAAGCCAAGTTTAATAGCCTGATGGCTGTGGGGAAGTAGCTATTCCTGAACCGGGTTGTTGCAGTTCTCAGGCTCCTGTACCTTCTACCCGAAGGTAGCAGAGAGATGAGTGTGTGGTCAGGATGGTGTGGGTCCTTGATGATACTGCCAGCCTTTTTGAGGCAGCGACTGTGGTAGATCCCCTCGATGGAAGGAAGGTCAGAGCCGATGATGGACTGGGCAGTGTTTACTACTTTTTGTAGTCTTTTCCTCTCCAGGGCGCTCAAGTTGCCGAACCAAGCCACGATGCAACCGGTCAGCAAGCTCTCTACTGTGCACCTGTAGAAGTTAGAGAGAGTCCTCCTTGACAGACCGACTCTCCGTAATCTTCTCAGGAAGTAGAGGCGCTGATGAGCTTTCTTAATAATTGCATCTCTGTTCTCGGAACAGGAAAGATCTTCACAGATGTGCACGCCCAGGAATTTGAAGCTCTTGACCCTTTCAACCATCTAAACGGGACAGTGGGTCCCCATCCTACTCCTTCCAAAGTCCACAATCAGTTCCTGGGTTTTGCTGGTGTTGAGGGCCAGGTTATTGTGCTGGCACCATATGGACAGTCGCTCGATCTCTCTTCTGTACTCCAACTCATCCCCATCAGTGATACGTCCCACAACAGTGGCGTCATCAGCGAACATGATGATGGAATTTGCAGTGTGATCGGCTACGCAGTCATGAATATAGAGTGAGTACAGCAGGGGGCTGAAACTTTCTTCAGAATTTTTGTCTACTCTGCCATTCAATCACGGCTGATCTATCTCTCCCTCCTAACCCCATTCTCCTGCCTTCTCCCCACGACCCCTGACACCCGCACTAATCAAGAATCTACTAATCTCTGCCTTAAATATAATCATTGACTTGGCCTCCACAGCCGTCTGTGGCAAAGAATTCCACAGATTCACCACCCTCTGGCTAAAGACATTCCTCCCATCTGTGCTGCAAGTATCCCGACCAAGCGCCTTGAGCATATTTATGCAAAATACAGAAACATTGATGTGGACACAAGGAAATGCAGATGCCGCTTTACAAATCAAGACACAAAGTGCTGGAGTAACTGGTGGGCGGCACGGTGGCGCAGCGGTAGAGTTGCCGCCTCACAGCGCCAGAGACCGGGGTTTGATCCTGACTACGGGCGCTGTCTGTACGGAGTTTGTACGTTCTCCCCGTGACCTGCGTGGGTTTTCTCCGGGTGCTCCGGTTTCCTCCCACACTCGCAGACGTGCCTGTCTGTAAATTGTCCCTGATGTGTGGGATGTGAAAGTGGGAACCATGTAAGCAGTGTACGGGGTGATCACAATGGGGAGAGGTTGAGCAGGCTGGGACTCTATTCCTTGGAGTGCAGGAGGATGAGGAGGGATCTCATAGAGATGTACAAAATCATGAGAGGCATAGATCGGGTAGACGCACAGAGTCTGTTGCCCAGAGTAGGGGAATCGAGGACCAGAGGTCATAGGTTTATTTGTCACATACACATACTAGATGTACAGTGAAATGAAAGTGACAATGCTAGCAGGATTGTGCAAACCAACAGAACAGAACCAGTATTTACATTAACTGTATTTACATCCAGGTGAGATCAGAGTTTACAGTCCTGATGCCCTGTGGGAAGAAACTCCATCTCATCCTCTCTGTTCTTCTTCTTCTTGCGTATGGCGTGCACAGCCTAAAGTTGCAGGACGACTTGTAGGGCTCTTTCAAGAGAGAGCTAGATAGGGCTCTAAAAAATAGCGGAGTCAGGGGATATGGGGAGAAGGCAGGAACGGGGTACTGATTGGGGATGATCAGCCATGATCACATTGAATGGCGATGCTGGCTCGAAGGGCCGAATGGCCTCCTCCTGCACCTATTGTCTATTGTTTATTGTTCTATTTGATCTTATTTGTTTGTGCACGCCGGGTTGATTGCATTCGTCGAAACAGGGTGAAGGTTGATCATCGCTTGCCTGAACGTAGCAGCTGGAATAGTCCGTTGCTGGGGTGGTAGGGGTCCCCCATAATGTTGCTGGCTCTGGATCTGAACCTCCTGGTGTATAGGTGTAGTTCCCGTGGTGCGTTTGGCCGAAACGCATTACTCTCCACATCCTTCCTGACCCTGGCAGACCATGTTGCCAAACCATGGGCCAGACCAAAGCGACAGTAGGTTGGGGGAAAAGATTTAATGGGAATCTGAGGGGTAACGTTTTCACACAAAGGGAGGTGGGTGTATGGAACGAGCTGCCAGAGGGGGTAGTTGCGTCTGGGACTACCGCAATGTTTATGAAACATTTAGACAGGCGCATGGATAGTTATTACGTACAGTTTTGGTCTCCTAATTTGAGGAAGGACATCCTTGTGATTGAGGCAGTGCAGCGTAGGTTCACGAGATTGATTTCTGGGATGGCTGGACTGTCATATGAGGAAAGATTGAAAGGCTTGTATTCACTGGAGTTTAGAAGGATGAAGGGAAATCTTATAGAAACATATACAATTATAAAAGGACTGGACAAACTAGATGCAGGAAAGATGTTCCCAATGTTGGGCGAGTCCAGAACCAGGGGCCACAGTCTTAGAATAAAGGGGAGGCCATTTAAGACTGAGGTGAGAAAAAACTTTTTCACCCAGAGAGTTGTGAATTTGTGGAATTCCCTGCCACAGAGGGCAGTGGAGGCCAAGTCACTGGATGGATTTAAGAGAGAGTTAGATAGAGCTCTAGGGGCTAGTGGAATCAAGAGATATGGGGAGAAGGCAGGCACGGGTTATTGACAGCGGACGATCAGCTATGATCACAATGAATGGCGGTGCTGGCTCGAAGGGCCAAATGGCCTCCTCCTCCACCTATTGTCTATGTTTCTACCTACGACCTCGTGACGACCATGCTGTGAGTACGAGTCAAGGGCAAACTCGGCAGAGGTGGTGAATTAGGCCGTGAAAGTGGGACAGGCCCTTTAGAAGGGATAAGAGAGCGAGGTCAGGTAAAATCAGGACTGGTGTGAGATGAGTGCAGGTGAATACCGGATTAAAGGCGTTGTATTTGAATGCGGGTAGAATGCAGGTAAACAAAGTGGATGAGCTTGCAGCACAGTCAAGGACCTGTCCCACTTATCCGAGTTATTCATGAATTCTCTCGAGTTTTCAAAGTCATAGAATGTTCGTAACGAGTCGGTAAGAGTCGGTGGATATATCGTAGAGGCTCGTTATGCCAGCCGTAGGTGCTCTGGGCTATTATTTCTACTCGAGGACATTTTTCTATCGGGCTGGAAAAAACGTCCCGACTTACCTGATGCCCCGACTACCTATGGCTGGCATAACGAGCCGCTACGATATATCTACGGACTCCTACGGCCTCCGATGGACTCGTTACGAACATTCTGTGAGTTTTTGAAAACTGGGGAGAATTTGTGAATAACTCGAGAAAGCTGGACAGGCCCTTTAGAGATTGGTAGGTATGATGTTGTGGGAATTACAGAGACGTGGCTGCAAGAGGGTCGGAGCGGGCCGACACCTCGCCCACAGCCACGTATTAATGACCCGTTACTTGCTTTTCAGGGTTAGGTACGCTGTGATAATGAAAGACCAGACAGGCCAGGGCAGCACGGTGGCGCAGCGGTAGAGTTGCTGCCTCGCAGCACCGGAGACCCGGGTTCGATCCTGACTACGGCTGCTGTCAGTAGGGAGTTTGCACGTTCTCCCCCGAGACCACGTGGGTTTTCTCCGGGTGCTGCGGTTTACTCCGACACTCCAAAAACCTGCAAGTCTGTAGGATAATTGGCTTGGTATCGTTGTAAGTTGTCGCAAGTACGTGCAGGGCAGTGTTAATGTGCGGGGATCGCTGGTCGGCGCGCACTCATTGGGGTGAACGGCCTGTTTCCGCGCTGTATCTCTAACCTAAACTGGGAATAAATGCCTCTTTCAGACCCACCTCTCTTTCACTTGCTGAGGATACCATATAATTTAACCGAACAATATACTTTAAACAAAAGAACAGAGAGATCTGAGCTGGTTTTCTCGACTTTGCTTCCACCCCCAGAGCAAAGCTGGCATGGCCCGATTCCACACTGGCGCGCTGCTACACGGAGCCATTCACCGCGTTACACAATGCTTGAAGTCGTGCACATCCAATATGACATAAAAGCCTGTCACAGAGTCCCGACCTCTCTGTCCTGGGCCTCCTCCATGGCCAGAGTGAGCAACACCGGAAATTGGAGGAACAGCACCTCATATTCCGCTTGGGCAGTCTGTATCCTGCTGGCCTGAACATTGAATTCCCCAAATTCCGTTAGCCCTTGCTGTGTCCTCCCCTTCCTAGCTCTCCCTTAGCCCTCCTCCTCCTTTTTCTTTCCTTCTCCCCACCCCCCTCGCCCCCCCCACCCTCCATCAGTCTGAAGAAGGGTCTCGACCCGAAACGTTGCCTATTTCCTTCACTCCATAGATGCTACCTCGCCCGCTGAGTTTCTCCAGCGCTTGTGTCTACCTTCGATTTTCCAGCATCTGCAGTTCCTTCTTAAACACAGAGTCATAGAGTCACACAGTGTGGAAACAGGCCCCTCAGCCCAACTTGTCCACACCACCCAACATGGCCCATCTGCACTAGTGCCATCTGCCTGAATTTTACCCACATATCTCTATACCTGTCATAGAAACATGGAAACATAGAAAATAGGTGCAGGAGGAGGCCATTCGGCCCTTCGAGCCAGCACCGCCATTCATTGTGATCATGGCTGATTGTCCCCAATCAATAACCCGTGCCTGCCTTCTCCCCATATCCCTTGATTCCACTAGCCCCTAGAGCTCTATCTAACTCTCTCTTATATAGTTGCGGCCCCAACACCGAGCCTTGCGGCACTCCACTCGCCACTGCCTGCCATTCTGAAAAGGACTCCTACTCTTTGCTTCCGGTCTGCCAACCAATTTTCTATCCATGTCAACACCCTACCCCCAATACCATGTGCTCTAAGGTACTCGTGGCATCAAGTAGGTCGCGGCGTTTTTCTAGCCTGATGAAAAATGTCCACGAGTAAAAAAGGTTGTGAATTAGGTCGTGAAAGTGGGACAGGCCCTTTAGACTTTCTGTCCTACTACTTCTGGAGGGATAGATCAGCCATGATTGAATGGAGGAGTAGACGTGACGGGCTGAATGGCCTAATTCTGCTCCTAGCACTTATGAGCTTACAATGTTGAGATAGGTAGACACAAATGCTGGAGAAACTCAGCGGGTGAGGCAGCATCAATGGAGCGAAGGAATAGGCGACGTTTCGGGTCGAGACCCTTCTTCAGACTGATGTCTGGGTGGGGTGAGAAAAAGAAAGCTACTTTTTTTAAAGGAGTGCTTTAAGACCCTCCTGGTGGGGGATGGAGGTGTAGAGTGACTGGACACCCATAGTGAAGATGTGGGAGTAGGGGCCTGGAAAACGGAAGTCATGAAGAGCGTGTGAGGTGTCTTGGACATAGGATGGGGAAGGATTTGACCAGGGGGATAGGATGGAGTCGAGGTATGTGGAAATAAGTTCGGTGGGACATTTAACTCGACTCCATCCTATCCCCCCTGGTTCAATCCCTCCCCACCCATGTCCAATATTTCTCCAGCATCTGCAGTTCTTTCTTAAACATGCTGAGATGAAGGGGATGGTTCCATGCTCGATGACTTTAAGACCACAATTAGTCTGAAGAAGGGTCCCAACCCGAAACGTCACCTATCCATGTTCTCCACAGATGCTGCCTGACCCGCTGAGTTACTCCAGCACTCTGTGAAACGTCACCTATCCATGTTCTCCACAGATGCTGCCTGACCCGCTGAGTTACTCCAGCACTCTGTGAAACGTCACCTATCCATGTTCTCCACAGATGCTGCCTGACCCGCTGAGTTACTCCAGCACTCTGTGAAATGTCACCTATCCATGTTCTCCACAGATGCTGCCTGACCCGCTGAGTTACTCCAGCACTCTGTGAAACGTCACCTATCCATGTTCTCCACAGATGCTGCCTGACCCGCTGAGTTACTCCAGCACTCTGTCTTGTTCTGCAAACCAACACCTGCAGTTCCTTCTGCATATCTTCAACCGTCTGAACAAGTTTGATAACAGATGTCTTTTATGTCGCCAGTATAAGCTCGTTATTTTCAATTTGGAAATTGGATCTAATTCTGAAATTTCGCAACGTAATTAGAAGATACAAGATGTCAGGAAGTCTGGTGTCTAATTAAGTTGTAACCTCAATGGCAATAGCGGTAGAAATGGAAGCAACACAAAAACTCTATTAATCCCCAGACATTTTATGTTCCTACAAGACCTTTCAAAAGATGTGGCTACTTTTTGAAAAAAATCTCAACTCAGATATGTGGCTATTTTGAAATCTCAGAATTGGGACCAGCAAGAATTTTCTTTTAGCTTGGAGGTACAGTGTGCAAACAGGCCCTTCAGCCCAGCAAGTCCGCCCCGACCAGCGATCCGCGCACGTTAACACCATCCTACACACACTAGGGGCAATTTACAATTTTACCAAAGCCAATTAACCTACAAACCTACAAACCTACACGTCTTTGGAGTGAGGAAACGGGAAGATCCCGGAGGAAACCCACGCAGGTCACGGGGAGAGTGTGCAAGATTTGTGGAATCTTGTCTGATGGCTCAACTTGGAGTTTTGGTTCATGCAGATAAATAGATCATGAAATAAAGAAATCCAATTTCCTTGATTGTTAAGTTGAGTTGAGTTTAGAGACACAGTGTGGAAACAGTCCCACATTGTAGTCAGGATCGAACCCGGGTCTACCGCCTTGACATAAAGTCAATATGAATGATTATTACCTATATAAGGTAGTTTTACTGGGCAATATTAGTTCGTATTTTGATTGGTCAAAAAACGCACAGTTTCCAGCGGGCAATATTACTTGGTATTTTTCTTCTTCCGGGTTTCGCCATTGACTTTACGTAGAAAAACTGCGGTCAATCACAAAGCTCCAAGTGTGAATCTTAGGAATTATTTTAATTTACGTGGGGATAGGTAATAATTATAATATTGACTGGCTTCTTTCGGGAGACACCAGGAAATATTGCCCGCACTGAAATCATATTGCCCTCGTCTTCGACTGGGGCAATATGATTTCAGTTTGGGCAATATTTCCTGGTGTTTCCCTCAAGGCCAGTCAATATTATATAATTATTTTACCCGATCTTCTCTGAACACGGTGGCGCAGCAGTAGAGTTGCTGCCTTACAGCGCTTACCGTGCCAGAGACAGCGGTTCGATCCTGACTACGGGTGCTGTTTGCATGGAGTTTGCACATTCTCCTTGTAACCACGTGGGTTTTCTCCTGATGCTCCGGTTTCCTCCCACATTCCAAAGATGTGCAGGTTTGTAGGTTAATTGGCTTGCTCCTGTCTACGGGTGCTGTCTGTACGGAGTTTGTACGTGTTCCCGTGAACTGCGTGAGCTTTCCCCGAGATCATCAGTTTCCTCCCACACTCCAAAGACGAACAGATTTGTAGGTTGATTCATTTGGAATGAATGTAAATTGTATCTAGTGTGTGTAGGATAGTTTTAATGTACGGGGAACGCTGGTCGGCGAGGACACGGTGGGCCGAAGGGCCCGTTTCCACGCTGTATCTCTAAACTAAACTTAAAAAAACATATTAGAACAATTCCACAAATTTGCAACTGGAAGAGCCCTGCACTGGAATATGAATCCGACCACTACGGGAGATGTTGGCTTATACCAAAGATAAACACAGAGTGCTGGAGTAACAAAGGGTCAAGCAATCAACAGGTCAATTTACCTGATGGGATAAATAAAATCCTATCATATCAAATCCTAATCCTAATCGTATCAAGTCCTATCAAATAAAGTCCTATCATTTTTCGAAGGACGAGAGGGGATATTATTGAAATATAAGATAGTTAAGGGTTTGGACATGCTAGAGGCAGGAAACATGTTCCCGATGTTGGGGGAGTCCAGAACCAGGGGCCACAGTTTAAGAATAAGGGGTAAGCCATTTAGAACGGAGACGAGGAAACACTTTTTCTCACAGAGAGTGGCGAGTCTGTGGAATTCTCTGCCTCAGAGGGCTGTGGAGGCAGGTTCTCTGGATGCTTTAAAGAGAGAGCTAGATAGGGCTCTTAAAAATAGCGGAGTCAGGGGATATGGGGAGAAGGCAGGAACGGGGTACTGATTGGGGATGATCTGCCATGATCACATTGAGTGGCAGTGCTATCATGTAAATCACAATGGTTCTGCCTTTGTAGTCTGAAGAAGGGTCTCTACCCGAAACGTCACCTATTCCTTCTCTCCATAGATGCTGCCTCACCCTCTGAGTTTCTCCAGCATTTTTGTCTACCTACTATTTCCCAACATCTGCTGTTCTTTCTTAATCAAATGCTTTGGCTTTGTTCAGTTACATCAGCTGGGCCGATTGTCCAAGAACTTCAGGCAATTATTTCACAACATGAGTAGCATTGATTTCTTAAGCTGTGTTTGCTGAGGGGATTTTTCTGTGATGCCTCGTTCAACTGGTAGCTCTATGGTCTGGCAGTGTCATAGAGACATACGGAACAGAATCTGGGCCTTTGGCCCATCTTGTGGTGAAGAAGGCGTGTGCCCCTGTGACTCCGCAGATTAAAGTGGAGTAAATATCAGCTTGTGGCTCCCTGTGCTGGGAACATATAGTATGATGGTCACAGATCCTTCATCTACAATGTCTGAATATTGTCAGCGACTGTGGGCGTTGCTCACAGCGCCAGAGACCCGGGTTCCATCCAGACTTCGGGTGCTGTCTGTACGGAGTTTGCACGTTCTCCCCGTGCCCTGCGAGATCTCCTCTTTCCTCCCACACTCTAAAGACAATCTGTAGTCAGTGAGAACAAGGGTCTCGACCTGAAATGTCGCCCATTCCTTCTCTCCAGAGATGCTGCCTGTCCCACTGAGTTACTCCAGCACTCTGTATCTGTCTCCAAAGACATGTAGGTTAATTGCCTTGGTGTGAATTTAAAATTGTGCATCGGATAGCGTTAGTGTGCAGGGATCGCTGGTCGGCAAGGACTTGGTGGGCCGAAGGGCCTGTTTCCGTGCTGTATCTCTAAACTAAACGAAAAAAAATCTGAAAGATCAGAATGTGCGCTAATGGACAATTATCCTCTGCTTAATTTAGCAAGTGTTGGATGTAAAGAGAACACATTTCTGTAAATAGTACTTACATTTGCATAATACCTTTTCACAAAGCGTTTTTGCATACATCAAGTTTGTAATGATAGTGACCAGATGATCCCATGTGTGTAAGTGGTGTAACGGGATGTTAATGCAGCATAGCATTGTACCGTGACACAATTGTACCCTGCGCTGTGGTTTATATTGCCCAATACAGGTGGTAGCAAATAACACCCCCTTCAGCCAGAGTCAGAGACCATTTTATTGGTCATATACACCTGAAGGTGCAGTGAAATGAATTTGCCAGCAGCGATACACTTAAAAAGAACACACACAGTACACAATAATATTTAACACAAACATCCACCACCGCATTCTTCACTGTGGTGGAAGGCAACAATGTTTAGTCAGTCCTCCTCCTTTGTTCACCCGTGGTCGGGGCCATGAACCCTCCGTAGTCGCCGCTACGGACGGCCGGATGTACAGGCCCTCTCGTCGGGATGATCCAAACTCCAACGTCGGGACGGTCAAACACACTCCGCGGCTTGGAGGTCCCGAATCGGCACTTTCCTACCGGAGACCGCGGCTTCAGGATGTCATAGGCCGCGGTTCGGTGGTCGGAGCACTTCTCCGGCGATCCCTGGCGAGGGCGGTGAATCTGTGGAATTAATTGCCACAGACGGCTGTGCAGGCCAAGTCAATGGATATTTTTAAGGCAGTCAGACCCTCCGACTATCCTTGATCTGACTTTGCTGGCTTTACCTGGCACTAAACGTTATTCCCTAATCATTGAAATCACGTATTGTCGTTCCGCTGACTGGTTAGCACGCAACAAATAAAGCTTTTCAATGTACCTCGGTACGCGAGGCAATAAACTAAACTGAATTAGATAGATGTTTAGATTAGATTAGAATATGGTCGCCGTTCATAGATTATTTGAAGGGGTAGAATGGGCCAGCGCTGAGGCTCGACGGAAGCTTGAACCCAAGACTAGACGAATAGTTTTGTTTTCTTACCTACGGACCTATCTCCTAAGTTGTATTATGGATAGTTTATTTTATGTTTTCAAGTGTCTTTTTTTTCTTTCTCTTTATTTTTTCTATCAAAAAAAATAATAATAATTAGAGTCAATGTTAATATGTAACCGATAAATGTAGACTCCTGCTACATTGGTAGTGGAGTCTTTGGAATCCTGAATATTTAATATGTAACCGTTTATCAAAGTTTGTAATGGTTTGGACTAGGATATGTACATGCCTCTAATAAAAGTTAACTATAAAAAAAAGATAGATGTTTAAGAAGGAACTGCAGATGCTGGAACAATCGAAGGTAGACACAACACAGCGGGTGAGGCAGCATGTATGGAGCGAAGGAATAGGTGACGATTCGGGTCGAGACCCTTCAGCCCTATTTCATTTTTGTCTGCCTTGAATTAGATAGATTCTTGATTAGTGCGGGTGTTAGGGGTTACGGGAAAAGGCAGGAGAATGGGGTTAGGAGGGAGAGATAGATCAGCCATGATTGAATGGCAGAGTAGACTTGATGGGCCGAATGGCCTAATTCTGTTCCTATCACTTCTGAACATGAACATCAGTTGGAGGCAGATTGGATAGTGGCATTTAAGAGGATTTTAGATAGGAACATGGATAGACATATAGTGAAAGAGAATCCTAGTCATACAACGTGTAAAAATGCCCTGCGACCCAACTACCACTGTTTCACTTCACGCTAGCCTTTCATTCACTGTACCTCAGTACATGTGACTATAAATCAACTATTATTACTTCTACTAACTTGCCCACACCAATCAACATGCCCCATCTACACTAGTCCCACTTGCCTGCGTTTGGCCCATGTCCCTCTAAACCTGCCCTATCCATGTATCTGTCTAAATGTTTCTTAAAGGTTACAATAGTACCTGCCTCAACTACCTCCTCCGGCAGCTCGTTTCCTACACACACCACCCTTTGAGTTTTTTTTTAAAAAAGGTTCCCCTCGGGTTCCCCTCCTCACCTTGAACCCATGTCCTCTGGTCCTCGATTCCCCTATTCTGGGCAAGAGACTGTGCATCTATCTGATCTATGCATCTCTATATAATTACCCCTTTTCCTCCTGCCCTCCGAGGGATAGAGACCCAGCCTGCTCGACCTCTCCCTGTAGCTCACACCCTCTAGTCCTGGTGACATCCTCGTAAATCTTCTCTGCACCCTTTCCAGCTTGACAACATCTTTCGTATAAGTAGGGAATGGAGGGATATGGATCAGGTGCAGTTAAGAATAAGGGGCAAGCCATTTAGAATGGAGACGAGGAAACACTTTTTCACAACAGAGAGTGGTGAGTCTGTGGAATTCTCTGCCTCGGAGGGCGGTGGAGGCCGGTTCTCTGGTTACTCTCAAGAGCGAGTAATGGGCCTGTCCCACTTGGCGATTTTTTTGAGGCAAGTGCCGGTGACTGTCATAGTCGTAGCGGGTCATCGAAAAACTGGCGGCAACCTAGGTCATCCTGGCGACAACCTATGATAGCGCCTAGGTCAGGAGAAGTCAAGCTACGCTCATTGGCTTCAAGCCCACTGTCGCTGGAAACTCTTCAACATGTTGAAAATCTCGCAGCGACCAGAAAGACGCTACGACTTTTTGTGCGACTGAGACGACTCCCGGCGAACACCGGCGAACATGTGGCGACAAACTAGTCGCCTGAAGTTGCCTAAGTGGGACAGGCCCATTAGGTAGGGCTCTAAAAGATAGCAGAGTCAGGAGATATGGGGAGAAGGCAGGAACGGGGTACTGATTGGGGATGGTCAGCCATGATCACATTGAATGGCGGTGCTGGCTCGAAGGGCCGAATGGCCTACTCCTGCACCTATTGTCTATTATCTATTGTCAGAGGAGTTGCGTTTAACCTGGGGTCATGTATATCATTGACCCTGATGCTATTAGCGGCTAAAGGAATACCTGATAGAAGTGAATTAATTTCTGAAAGGCATAGGTAAGGTCGGCAGTCGAAACGTATGACCCCAAAATGGGAATATCAAATATTAAATGTCATAGCTTTCAGGTGAAGGGGGCAAAGTGTAAATGGGGTTGACAGGGCAGGTTAATACACATAGGCTGGTGGGTGCCAGGAACGAGATGCCAGGATTAGTCAGAGGGTGGTGAATCTGTGGAATTCTTTGCCACAGAAGGCTGTGGAGGCCACAAGTCAGTGGATATTGTTAAGGCGGAGATTGACAGATTCTTGATCAGTGCGGGTGTCAGGGGTTACGGGGAGGAGGCAGGAGAATGGGGTTAGGAGGGAGATCAGCCATGATTGAATGGCTGAGTTGACTTGATGGGCCGAATGGCCTAATTCTGCTCTTATCACATGGACTTATGGAAGTATTTTCTTGCCTTCAATCACTTTGAAACATCGTAAGGTCATGCGAGAATGAGCTGAGCACAGATAACATTTCTCTCCTTCCTCCTCCAGCTCTGTGGTTGCATCTGTACATAATGGATGTAAATTAATGCTTCCACATATGCTCATAAAAGCCTTTTAACTGACCAAGTCATCGTGCTGCCGCCTGTCATTAGAGTCCTTGCAACAAGTTGCCCGTGGCAGCCTCATTTGGTTTAAAGCCCTTTTACAATTGATCCACACTAACCCACATAGTAAAAGATCAGTCTTTAAGGGCCTGTCCCACTGTACGAGCTAATTCAAGAGTTCTCCCGAGTTTCCCCTGATTCGAACTCAGAGATTTACGGTAACGACCGCTCGTAGGTACTCGGGGCTCGCGTGGACATTTTTCAACGTTGAAAAATCTTCACGATTCTTCCCGAGCTTACCGCGTTTCCTGAGTACCTGCCGTTAGCGTTACGAGCCGCTAAGAGACGCCCACGAGCTCCGACGTACCCGCTACGTACATTCTACGTGCTTACCACGAGTTTGATTTTTTTAAACCTCGGGAGTCCTCTTGAATTAGCTCGTACAGTGGGACGGCCCCTTTAGTGTGCGGGGATCGCTGGTCGGCACGGACCCGGTGGGCTGAAGGGCCTGTTTCCATGCTGTATCTCTAAACTAAACTAAAAAACATAGAAGTGACTGGTGTATTTTATCAGCCCTTCCCTGTGATAGATCCACACCAACTTTATTCCATAAGCAAACAGGGACATTGAAACTGCCAGCCATTCTCATTCAGCTCATCGTGGCTTGAGAGAGAGAGAGAGAGAGCGAGCAAGCTGCCCTTGCTAGTGTAGAGCTGTGTAGCACCGTAATACCATGTAACGGGGGCTTGCACCATGTGTAGTGGAGATTACACGTGGCATGGATTAATAAGGGTTCATCTATAAAGCCCACATGTTTTATCACAGATGTCACTGCACAACTCGAGTCAGAACATAAACATACATAAACACTTAGTTATTCATATATTTATTTAATATAAATAATTATTTAATATATACATGAATTTAGCTATCTCTGTCTCTCCCTACTCTCTCCGTCTCTCTCTGTCCTCTCTCTGTCTGTGCTCTCTCCGTCTCTGTCTCTCTCTCTCCGTCTCTCTCTCTCCGTCTCTCTCTCTGTCTCTCTCTCTCCCTCTCTCTCTGTCTCTCTCTCTGTCTCTCTCTCTTCTCTCTCTCTCCTCTCTCTCTCTCTCCGTCTCTCTCTCTCTGTCTCTCTCTCTCCGTCTCTCTCTCTGTCTCTCTCTCCGTCTCTCTGTCTCTCTCTCTGTCTCTCTCTCCGTCTCTCTCTCTGTCTCTCTCTCTGTCTGTCTGTCTCTCTCTGTCTCTCTCTGTCTCTCTCTGTCTGTCTCTCTGTCTCTCTCTGTCTCTCTCTGTCTCTCTGTCTCTCTGTGTCTCTCTGTCTCTCTGTCTCTCTCTCTGTCTCTCTCTCTGTCTCTCTCTCTGTCTCTCTCTCTGTCTCTCTCTGTCTCTCTCTCTGTCTCTCTCTCTGTCTCTCTCTCTGTCTCTCTCTCTCTCTCTCTCTCTCTCTCTGTCTCTCTCTCTCACACACATAAAATACAAGTGTATGGTACAACAAAGAGGACATTTGGATTAATTTATCTCCCTCCCCCCTCCCCTCCTGTTGGCCAGAAGATACAAGACCTTGAACGCACGTGCCTCCAGATTCAAGCTTGGCTTCTTCCCCACTGTTATCAGCTTACAGAACAGTCCTTACAAAAGCTAAAGGTATAGGCCCGATCTTCCAACCTACCTTATTGCGGACATCGCACTTTTCTTATTAACTGTAATGCTTCAATGCTGTAAGATAATATTCTACACTGTTCTTTTTTACTTTGCGCTGCCTATTGTACTTGTGTACGGCTTAATTAAACCCGGCTATAGTATGATTTGTCTCGACAAGAGAACATTTCACTATCTTGGCATGTGTGACAAAAATAGGCCAACACCAACCTAATTAAATAGTAGGAACAAAGAACTGCAGATGCTGGATTATACCAAAGACAGACCCAGAGTGCTGGAGTAACTCAGCGGGTCAGGCAGCATCTGTGGAGAACATGGATAGGTGATATTTTGGGTCGGGTCCCTTGTTCAGAATTGGGAACAGTCCCGACTTAAAAAATCACCTATCCTTTCTCACCAGAGATGCTGTCTGCCCAGCTGAGTTTTTCATAGATACATTGTGGAAACAGGCCTTGCGGCTCACCGAGTCCGCGCTGACCAGCGACCCCCGCACACTAACACTACCCTGCGCACAGTTTGGTCAATTTTACATTCATACCAAGCCAATTAACCTACAAACCTGCAGATGGAGTTTAATGCTGATAAGTGTGAAGTGCTACATCTTGGCAGGACAAATCAAAATAGGACGTACATGGTCAATGGTAGGGAATTGAGGAATGCTGTGGAACAGAGGGATCTAGGAATAACTGTGCATAGTTCCCTGAAGGTGGAATCGCATGTAGATAGGGTGGTAAAGAAAGCCTTTGGTGTGCTGGCCTTTATAAATCAGAGCATTGAATATAGGAGTAGGGAAGTAATGTTAAAATTGTACACGGCATTGGTTAGACCAATTCTGGAGTATGGTGTACAATTTTGGTCACCTAGTTATAGGAAGGATGTCAACAAAATAGAGAGAGTACAGAGGAGATTTACTAGAATGTTGCCAGGGTTCCAGCAACTATGTTACAGAGAAAGGTTGAACAAGTTAGGTCTTTATTCTTTGGAGCGCAGAAGGTTAAGGGGGGACTTGATTGAGGTCTTTAAAATGATGAAAGGGATAGACAGAGTTGACGTGGATACGTTTTTCCCATTGAGGGTAGGGAAGATTCAAACAAGAGGGCATGACATGAGAATTAAGGGACAGAGGTTTCGGGGTAACGTGAGGGGGAACTTCTTTACTCAGAGGGTGGTGGCTGTGTGGAATGAGCTTCCAGCAGAAGTGGTGGAGGCAGGATCGATTTTAATATTTAAGAGTAAAGTGGATAGGTATATGGACGTGAAGGGAATGGAGGGGTATGGTCTGAGTGCAGGTAGATGGGACTAGGGGAAAACAAATGGTCGGCACGGACTGGAAGGGCCGAGAGGGCCTGTTTCCGTGCTGTAATTGTTATATGGTTATATGGTCTTTGGCGTGTGGGAGGAGATCAGGGAGTCCGGGGAAAACCCACGCAGGTCACGGGGAGAACGTACAAACTCCATACAGACAGCGCCCGTAGTCAGGTTTGAACCTGGGTCTCTGGCGCTGTGAGGCAGCAACTCTACCGCTGCGCCACTGAGTTACTCCTGCACTTTCTGTCTCTCTTTAATTAAATGGTAGTTTTAGCTCAGAGACATTAATTATTTATTCCTTCACCCGCTATCCAACATCAGTTGTGCAACTGTTTAGAACATTAGGCGCTCTGGTGCTTTTGGGCCAAGTGTCGTGGTTTCAACTTAATAAACCATTAATTTAATCTGTTACTCCATCTGTTAGCGTGAAAACAGTTAAAATCGCTAATTGATCAAATCAATGTGCCAGGTGAAAATATGAATCTCTCTCTCTCTATTATATTGATGTACATGTTGGGGGTGTCCAGAACCAGGGGCCACAGTTTAAGAGTAAGGGGTCGGCCAGTTAGAACGGAGACGAGGAAACACTTTTTCTCACAGAGAGTGGTGAGTCTGTGGAATTCCCTGCCTCACAGGGCGGTGGAGGCTGGTTCTCTGGATGCTTTCAAGAGAGAGCTAGATAGGGCTCTTAAAGATAGTGGAGTCAGGGGATATGGGGAGAAAGCAGGAACGGGGTACTGATTGGGGATGGTCAGCCATGATCACATTGAATGACGGTGCTGGCTCAAAGGGCCGAATGGTCTACTCCTGTGTCTGTTGTCTGTTGTCTGAGATGAGGAAAACTTTTTCGCCCAGAGAGTTGTGAATCTGTGGAATTCTCGGCCACAGAAGGCAGTGGAGGCCAATTCACTGGATGCTTTCAAGAGAGAGTTAGATAGAGCTCTTGGGGCTAACAGAATCAAGGGATATTGGGAGAAGGCAGGAACGGGGTACTGATTGTGGAAGATCAGCCATGTTCATATTGAATGGTGGTGCTGGCTCTAAGGGCTGAATGGCCTCCTCCTGCACCTATGGTTCTTCATACATTTGTACATGCATGCTAGGGCTTGCGTTAAAAAACTACAGGCCAGGTACATGAATGAATGAATGATTAAGTTTATTGGCCAAGTATTCACATACAAGGAATTTGCCTTGGTGCTCCGCCTGCAAGTGACAACATGACATATAGTGACAGTTAGGAATGACACATAAAACATTAAAGATTAATAATAAAACATTATTGATTAAACATGCGAATTAAATAAAATGCCAGAGCAAAAGGAGGCTACAGATTTTTAGTTAGGGCTACTACTTGTGGAAAAAACCTGTTTTTATGTCTGGCTGTGGCAGCTTTGACAGTGGCCTCACAGTCGCAATACATCACCCATCCCTTCTCTTCAGTTTAGTTTATTGTCATGTGTACCGAGGTACAGTGAAAAGCTTTGTTGCGTGCTAACCTGTCAGCGGAAAGACTATACATGATTACAATCGAGCCGTCCACAGTGCATAGATATTTGTCTATCTTCGGTTTAAACCAGCATCTGCAGTTCCTTCCTACACATTCATGACAAGGGAATAACTTGTAGTGCAGAGTAAAGCCAGCAACAGTCTGTTTAATGATAGTCTGAGGGACACCAATGAGGGAGATCTCTCTAGATAGAGAGTAACTATATTTGCATGTGGCTAAGGGATCAGAGGTATGGAGAGAAGGCAGGTAGATACTGAGTTGGATGATCTCGGTCTCGAAGGGCTGAATGGCCTACTCCGCACCTAATTCTATGTTTCTATGTAACTCTGGAGAGGAAAGGTGTTGGCTCAAAACCCACCGTCACACAACAGATGCCTGACCCCTGAGTTACTCCAGCACTCTGTGAAACGTCACCTATTCTCCACCTACTCCAGCACTCTGTGAAACGTCACCTACTCCACAGATGCTGCCTGACCCGCTGAGTTACTCCAGGATAGTGTGTCTATCTTCGGTCTCAATCAGCATCTACATCTGTTTTCCATGTACCTGTCTAAATATTTCTTAAATTTAGCAATATATTACCAGCAAGGCAATAGGACAGCTTGCTTTTATCCCAACAAATGTGTTGGTGCGGATTTATCACAGGGAAGGGCTGATAAAATACAGCGGACACTTCTATTTTTTTTAGTTTAGTTTAGAGATAAGTGCAGAAGCAGGCCCTTCAGCCCACCGGGTCCATGCCGACCAGCGATCCCCGCACACTGACACACTGGGGACAATTAAAAGTTTTACCAAGCCAATTAGCCTACAAACCTGTATGTCTTTGGATTGTGGGAGGAACCTGGAGCACCCGGAGAAAACCCACACAGGTCACGGGGAGAACATAGAAATTCCGGCCATGGTCAGCATCGAGCTCAGATCTCTGGCGCTGTGAGGCAGCAGCTCTACCTGCTGCGATTGGTGTTACTCATTTTATAGTTAGCTCCCTGCTGTGTGGCCATGGGGTGATAGAGCGAAACAGCATGGAAACAGGCCCTGCGGCCCAACATGCACACACCGACCAACGTGCCTCGTCTACACTAGTCCCACCTGCCAACGTTTGGCCCATATCCCTCTCGACCTGTCCTATTCTTGCACCTATCTAAATATTTCTTAAACATAGCGATAGTTCCTGCAAAAATGTGTGACGGTGCCTGCTAAACATTGCGTTAGTACCCGATAGTCAACAGGACCACTTGTTATAATTCCAACTAATGTGTTGGCTTTGATATCACAGGGGGAAGTTGATAAAATGCAGCAATCACTTCAGGTTATTGTGTTCTGCAACTCCCACGTGAATGTGATCCCCACACATGCTCCGTGTTAATCTAGAGTTATGTGTGTGCGGTTTTGCTCCCCTAATTTGAGGAAGGACATTCTTGCTATTGAGGGAGTGCAGCGCAGGTTTACAAGGTTAATTCCCGGGATGGCGGGACTGTCATATGCTGAGAGAATGGAACAGCTGGGCTTGTAAACGCTGGAGTTTAGAAGGATGAGAGGGCATCTCATTGAAACATATATGATTGTTCAGGGCTTGGAAATGCTAGAGGCAGTAAACATGTTCCCGATGTTGGGGGAGTCCAGAACCAGGGGCCACAGAAGGCTGTGGAGGCCAGTGAAATTCCTGGTATGTTGCAAAATATACTTGGTGAATAAAGTGAGATTCTGATTCTGATTACTGGTTCCCTTTGATTGAATGTATGACTTGTTTTCCTTCGTAAATACACTGGTGAATTGAGCATTAAGTGTTCAGCCTTGCCTTTCCCATCACATACAACTGTGTTATTCACAGTGCAACTCCCTTCTCTCCGTTACGCAAACGTCTCGTATCAGACCAAAATAGCTTGACGTTTTCTTTCATTGCTGTGGGGGTGAGGTTGTTTGACACAATGCCTTGTTCGGCTTTACTCAGAGCTTTCCTGAATAAACTTGCCAGACCTAATTTGAGGAAGGACATTCTTGCTATTCAGGGAGTGCAGCGTAGGGTTACAAGCTTAATTCCCGGGATGGCGGGACTGTCATATGCTGAGAGAATGGAGCGGCTGGGCTTGTACACTCTGGAGTTTAGAAGGATGAGAGGTGATCTCATTGAAACATATATGATTGTTCAGGGCTTGGAAACGCTAGAGGCAGGAAACATGTTCCCAATGTTGGGGGAGTCCAGAACCAGGGGCCACAGTTTAAGAATAAGGGGTAAGCCATTTGGAACGGAGACGAGGAAACACGTTTTCTCACAGAGAATTGTGAGTCTGTGGAATTCTCTAACTCAGAGGGCGGTGGAGGCCGGTTCTCTGGATACTTTCAAGAGAGAGCTAGATAGGGCTCTTAAAGATAGCAGTCAGGGGATATGGGGAGAAGGCAGGAACGGGGTACTGATTGGGGATGATCGGCCATGATCACATTGAATGGCGGTGCTGGCTCGAAGGGCCGAGTGGCCTACTCCTGCGCCTATTTTCTATTGAAGTCACCACGGGCAAATTTCCATCCAAATAGCTTCACCATGTGGAGCCTGTGCAAGAGACACAAAAGGTCATTCAATAATTAAATGCAAAGCAAGTAATGAGGAGTAGTTCTGGTTTGTTTGACATTTCATCGAATGCCTGGTGGAATCGATACACAAGGAGATGCACTAAATGTTATTCAGAAGTAATTACATAGCACAACGTCATCTAATCCAGAAGTCCAGACAACACTGTGAGCCGTGAGAATGAAGCACAAGTAACTGATATCATGAAGTGTTGTGTATTGCTGCCGCGTTTCATTTCAAATTAATGGGAAACGTGTCCGCCTTGTGAAAGGTTTCACAAAAAAAGGCAATCTCATCCGCCCAGCCTTTTGTGTCTGTCTTTGGTGTAAACCAGCTTCTGTAGTTCCTTCCAACACAAAGTCTTTGTTAGTTTAGTTTAGAGATACAGCGCGGAAACAGGCCCTTGCGGCCCACCGGGTCCCCGCACAACAAAGGATAACAGAGGAGGAGGACTGAACTTTGGTGCCTTCCCTCACTGTGGGAAACTTTGATCCCGCTGTGTGTGGATGTCTGTGTTAAAGACTATCGTGTTCTGTGCTCTTTATTCGTATGGCTGTATGGTGACCACACATTTCACTGGACCAATTGGTACGTGTGACAAATAAATGTCTCTTGTATCTTGACATTAACGCTATCCTGCACACACTAGGGACAATTTACATTTATACCGAGCCAATTAACCTACAAACCTGCATGTCTTTGGAGAGTGGGAGGGAACCCACGCAATTGGCCTTCATAACAAGAGGAATCGACTATAGGAGCAAAGAGGTCCTTCTGCAGTTGTACAGGGCCCTAGTGAGACCACACCTGGAGTATTGTGTGCAGTTTTGGTCTCCAAATTTGAGGAAGGACATTCTTGCTATTGAGGGAGTGCAGTGTAGGTTTACAAGGTTAATTCCCGGGATGGCGGGACTGTCATATGCTGAGAGAATGGAGCAGCTGGGCTGAGTTTAGAAGGATGAGAGGGGATATTATTGAAACATGTAAGATTCTTAAGGGTTTGAACATGCTAGAGGCAGGAAACATGTTCCCGATGTTGGGGGAGTCCAGAACCAGGGGCCACGGTTTAAGAATAAGGGGTAAGCCATTTAGAACGGAGACAAGGAAACACTTTTTCACACAGAGAATTGTGAATCTGTGGAATTCTCTGCCTCGGAGGGCGGTGGAGGCCGGTTCTCTGGATACTTTCAAGAGAGAGCTGGATAGGGCTCTTAAAAATAGCGGAGTCAGGGGATAAGGGGAGAAGGCAGGAACGGGGTACTGATTGGGGATGATCAGCCATGATCACATTGAATGGCGGTGCTGGCTCGAAGGGCCTGTTCCTGCACCTATTGTCTATTGTCGCAGGGAGAACGTACAAACTGCGTACGGACAGCAATTGTAGTGCGGATCGGACCCGGGTCACTGGCGCCGTGAGGCAGCAGCTCACCCGCTGCGCCACCGTGCCGCCCCCCATTTGCATATGGTAACTACGTTTCCCTGCCATAACCTGCATTTCCATCTGTTGCGGAGTTGGATTCGCGGGAGGTTGGTCTTGGAGGGGAGGGTGCTCCTCAAACTGCAGAGCATCCTGGACAATACAGCTCACCCCCTCCGTGACACACTGGTCAACCTGAGGAGCACCTTCAGCAACAGACTGGTCCCACCAAGATGCAGCACAGAACGCCACAGGAGATCCATCTTCCCTGCAGCTATCAAACTGTACAACTCTTCCCCCTTCTGTCGTGGGGTAGACTGAGATTGACTCCCCCTCCCCAATCTTTACACGTCCCCAATCCTTTCCACTCGTCACTATAATTTCATGTTTCATGTATCTTGTGTTTTTATGACTGTTGCCAGATCAATTTCCCTCCTGGTATAAATAAAGTTCTATCGTATCGTATCGTAACTCCTCCTCACCTTAGGGCAATTAGTTAAGAGCTGGTTAACACGTGGATTGTCACCTTGTGGTGGTGGAGGAGCTTGTGTGGTCCTGAGATCCTGAGAGCGATGCCGTCTGGAGCGATGCTCCTGGTAGGGCCACCCATGGCGGTAAGGTCGAGGGGGAGGTCTCTGACAAAGAGCAATCCAACCACGACCTCAACGATGGAACAGGCGGAGGACGATGGCTGACCTTAGTGGAGCGTCACAACGGCTGGGAAGGCGGATGAAGGCTGCAGCAGAAAAGGGTCTCCGGTCGTCTTGGACTCCATGCCACTGGATCCTGACCCAGATCTGTCAAGGACCGTGGGGTGGCCGTCTGTGCACCAGTCTCCCCACGTTAAACAAAGTCACGCACAGGCGTCCTCCATATAGGGAATAGCACCCTGGAGACACCCGTGGTCAGCCACGACCGAAGGGGGCCTAATGACCCGATCCCACTGTATGAGATAATTCAAGAGCTCTCCCGAGTTTAAAAAAAATCAAACTGGTGGTAAGCACGTAGAATGTACGTAGCGGGCACATCGGAGCTCGTAACGCTAACGGTAGGTACTCGGGAAACGCGGTAAGCGCGTGAAGTATTTTCAACATGTTGAAAAATGTCCACGAGAGCCCCGAGTACCTACGAGCGGCCTTTACCGTAAATCTTCGAGATCGAATCAGGGGAAAGTCGGGAGAACCCTTGAATGAACTGGTACAGTGGGACAGGGCCATTGGGCCAACACAATTGCTTTGCTGCTCCAGTGGGGAGGTCAGCACCCGTGATAGACCATGGAGTGACCACCACTCTCGACATCCTACTGGGCGTTCGAGTTTCCTTTATATTCTTGTCACCTGTACCGAGGTTAAATGAAAATTTTGTTGCTTCCCAACCATCCAGCGGCAAAATAAATACATGATCACAATAGAGACATCCACAGTGTACAGATACATGACACAGGGAATAACGTTTAGTGTAAGGTAAAGTCTGATTAAAGATAGTCCAAGTGTCTGCAATGAGGTAGATAGTAGTTCAGCGCTGCTCTCTGGTTGTGGTAGGATGGTTCAGTTGCCTGATAACAGCTGGGAAGAAACTGTCCCTGAATCTGGAGGTGTGCGTTTTCACACTTCTGTACCTCTTGCCTGATGGGAGAGGGGAGAAGAGGGAGTGGCCGGGGTGAGACTGGTCCTTGATGATGCTGCTGGCCTTGCCGAGGCAGCGTGAGGTGTAGATGGAGTCAATGGAAGGGAGGTTGGTTTGTGTGACGGTCTGGGCTGCGTCCACAATTATCTGCCATTTCTTGCGGTCTTGGATGGAGCTGTTCCCAAACCGAGCTGTGGTGCATCCCGATAAAATGCTTTCCACGGCACGTGTAAAAATTTAATCGTGCTCATTAACATATTGCATTTTCCTCAATCTTCCAAGGAAGCAGAGGCATTTGTAATGGTGACATCATGTGCTGGGACAAGGGTAGGTACAGGTACTATATGCAGCAGGTTGCTATATCAACAATGCTCCGATACTTTAGAGATACAGCATAGAAACAGGCCCTTCGGCCCACCGAGTCCGTGCCGACCAGCGAACACTAACACTATCCTACACACACTAGGGACAATTTGAAATGTTAGTCAGAGGGTGGTGAATCTGTGGAATTCTTTGCCACAGAAGGCTGTGGAGGCCAAGTCAGTGGATATTTTTAAGGCAGAGATAGATAGATTCTTGATTAGCACGGGTGTCAGGGGTAAAGGGGAGAAGGCAGGAGAATGGGGTTAGGAGGGTGCGATAGATCAGCCACGATTGAATGGTGGAGTAGACTTGATGGGCCGAATGGTCTAATTCTACTCCTATTACTTATGACATTATGAACTTTACCAATGACAATTGACCTACAAACCTGCGCGTTTTTGAAGAGTCAGAATGGGAAGGGTGTTAAAATGATGAGCAACTGGGAGATACAGCAGGACTTGGTGGACTGGATAAACATCCTTGTAAATCTTCCCTGCATTCTTTCTAGCTTAATGGGGGAGTCCAGAACCAGGGGCCACAAACTGTAAGAATAAGGGGTAAGCCATTTAGAACGGAGACGAGGAAACACTTTTTCTCACAGAGAGTGGTGAGTCTGTGGAATTCTCTGCCTCAGAGGGCGGTGGAGGCTGGTTCTCTGGATGCTTTCAAGAGAGAGCTAGATAGGGCTCTTAAAGATAGCGGAGTCAGGGGATATGGGGAGAAGGCAGCAACGGGGTACTGATTGGGGATGATCTGCCGTGATCACATTGAATGGCGGTGCTGGCTCGAAGGGCCAAATGGCCTCCTCCTGCACCTATTGTTTATTGACTAATGACATTGTCCCAATAACAGGGTGACCAAATAAAGGCAACACATCCTGTGCTGCATCAGCAATGACCCGTATAACTGTAACAATGTTTGCTTTAGATTCCAGTGACTAATACAAGGTATGTTGTAATACAGGATGCAACAGTTTAACTACAGTTTAATGTTGGGATACAGCACGGAAACAGGCCCTTCGGCCCACCGAGCCAGCGCCGACCAGCGATCCCCGCTCACTAAAGGGCCTGTCCCACTTGGCGATTTTTTTCGACGGTTGTAGGCGTCATTTCAGTGTCGCCAAAAGATTTTGAACATTTCAAAATCCAGCGGCGACAAAAAAAAATGGTCATACGTCATCACGCCGTGTCACGCCATAAATTGTCCGGTGACCTGATACGTGAGGCAATGATGCCGGCAGTTGCCGATAAAAATCGCCAAGTGGGACAGGCCCTTAACACTAACCTACACACACTAGGGACAATTTACATTTACACCAAGCCAATTAACCTACAAACCTGTCCGTCTTTGGAGTGTGGGAGGAAATACAATAATACAATATAATTTATTTGTTGTCCTTTGAACCCCATTGAAGTTCAAATGAAATTTGGTTTCTGCAGTCAAACAAACAAGAAAATGAACTTAGACACAACATAATGGACACAAACATCCCTCACAGCGAATCTCCTCCTCACTGGGAAGGAAGGCAAAGTCTTATCTCTCCCCTGCACTCCCCATTCTCCTCCCGATGCCAGAGTCAAAGCCCCCAGCGGGCGATGGTAAAAACGTCATCCCCTCATCCTCCTGCGCTCCAGGGAATAAAGCGCCCAACCGCTCCTTCGAGTCCATTGTCTCCCTCGAGTGAACACAACTCTTTCAACGAACAAAGTCGGCAAGTTGCAAAGCTAGGCATTTTTTTTTTTGAATGGTGTGAAAAAGCTTGCCTCTTCAAGAAAATACAACTAATGTTAATGCATTTATTATGCTGTTGAGGGAGCAATGTAATAACACTGTGAATAAGCCCTGCAGAGATCCTCTACTCAGCAAGTGGAAATTTCCATATTCTCAGACACCTAATAATGTCCAAGATAGATGCACAATAAAGACAGGCACAGATATTCATACATTTTTCATGATCTTCCAACGTAGATTATATTACTCAAGCAGACAGATGTTCAGGTCTACAAGTCATACTAAAGAAAGGAGGGGAGGGGAGGAACTGCAGGTGCTGGCACACTGAGCAAAGCGCTGGAGGAACTGATTGAGGATGATCAGCCATGATCACATTGAATGGTGGTGCTGGCTCGAAGGGCCAAATGGCCTACTCCTGCACCTATTGTCTATTGTCTATTGAACTCAGTGGGTCAGGTAGCATTCTTGCTATTGAGGGAGTGAAGCGTGGGTACACCAGGTTAATTCCCGGGATGGTGGGACTGTCATATGCTGAGAGAATGGAGCGGCTGGGCTTGTACACTCTGGAGTTTAGATGAGAGGAGATCTTATTGAAACATATAAGATTGTCAAGGTTTTGGAGGGGTAAGCCATTTAGAACGGAGACGAGGAAACACTTTTTCTCACAGAGAGTGGGGAGTCTGTGGAATTCTCCACCTCAGAGGGCGGTGGAGGCTGGTTCTCTGGATACTTTCAAGTGAGAGCTAGATAGGGCTCGTAAAGATAGTGGAGTCCGGGGATATGGGGAGAAGGCAGGAACGGGGTACTGATTGGGGATGATCAGCCATGATCACATTGAATGGCGGTGCTGGCTCGAAGGGCTGAATGGCCTACTCCTGCACCTATTGTCTATTGTTTATTGTCTGTGGAGGGAATGGGCCAGGCTAATCTGCACCGGAATCAAACCATTCAGGATCTCCCCTCCATTATTCTGGCAGCATCTGTGGACGGAATGGACATGCAATGTTTCGTGTTTGGGTCCTTTAGTTTAGTTAAGAGATATGGTGTGGAAACAGGCCCTTCGGCCCACCGGGTCCGCGCCGACCAGCGATCCCCGCACACTAACACCATCCTACACACACTAGGGACAATTTACAATTATACCAACCGAATGGCCTACTCCTGCACCTATTGTCTAATTCTCACTGGGTGCTCTGGTTTCCTCCAAAGTCAAAAGTCAAAGCCAAAGTCCATTTTATTGGTCACAAACACCCGAAGGAGGAGTGAAATGAATTTGCCAGCAGCGATACACTTAGCATCTAGCTTGTCCAGTCCTTTTTAATTTTATATGTTTCTATAAGATCCCCCTCATCCTTCTAAACTCCAGTGAATACAAGCCTAGTCTTTTCAATCTTTCCTCATATGACAGTCCCGCCATCCCAGGGATCAATCTCGTGAACCTACGCTGCACTGCAGTTGTACGTTCTCCCTGTGACTGCGTGGGTTTTCTCCGGGTGCCCCAGTTTCCCCTCGCACTCCAAAGACGTGCAGGTTTGTGAATTAACTTGTTTCGGAAAAGAATTGTAAAATGTCCCTAGTGTGAATTCCACAGATTCACCACCTTCTGACTAAAGAAATTCCACCTCATCTCTTCCAAAGGTACAACCTTTTTTTCTGAGGCTGGGCCCTTTGGTCCTAGACTCTCCCACTAGGGGAAACATCCTCTCCACCTCCACTTTATCCAGGCCGCCCACTGCTCACTACAGGGTCTGTCGCACTTGGGCATAAGCTGCGCTTCACGCAGATAGCGCGCAATGCTTTTGTGCATCCTGGGGCACCGCACGCCACTACCTCCATCACCATGCTCCATCGCACGTGTCGTGCATCATGACGTGTAAAATGATGTTGCGTAAATTATGCGCAAATGACGCCCAACTCCAGCGAGTACAGACCCAGTGCCGACAAACGCTCATCATACGTTAACCCGATACGTTAACCTAGGATTATTTTCGTAAACCACCTCTGGACACACTCAAACACCAGCACATATAAGAACATTGAAACATATAAGATTATTAAGGGCTTGGACACGTTAGAGGCAGGAAACATGTTCCCGATGTTGGGGGAGTCCAGAACCAGGGGGCCACAGTTTAAGAATAAGTAGTAAGCCATTTAGAACGGAGACGAGGAAACACTTTTTCTCACAGAGAGTGGTGAGTCTGTGGAATTCTCTGCCTCAGAGGGCGGTGGAGGCAGGTTCTCTGGAGGCTTTCAAGAGAGAGCTAAATAAAAATGGTGGAGTCAGGGGATATGGGGAGAAGGCAGGAACGGAGTACTGATTGGGGATGATCAGCCATGATCACATTGAATGGCGGTGCTGGCTCGAAGGGCCGAATGTCCTCCTCCTGCACCTATTGTCTATTGTCTAGTCACATCCTTCCTCAGATATGGGGCTGGAAACAGCTCACGATACTCCAAATGTGGTCTGATCAGCGCCGTATAGAGTCTCAGCGTCACATCCCTGTTCCTTGGGTCTCTTCCAATACCAATCGTTCAGTTAGCACAGATTGATATTGTAGTCCTTGTCTTTCCTAACTCAGACATTCAAGACCAAATAATTCTGTCAGTTCAGGTGAGGCAGAGGTTCACTTGCACCTCCTGCAACCTCATCTACTGTATCCGCTGTTCCAGGTGTCGACTGCTGTACTCCTCCGCTCAGTCCGCCCTAATCTATCTGATCTCCCACTGCCCTCCCATTCCCACACTGACCTTTCTGTCCTGGGCCTCCTCTATTGCCAGAGTGAGGCCCAGCACAAATTGGAGGAGCAGCATCTCATATTTCACTTGGGCAGCTTACACCCCAGCGGTATGAATATTGACTTCTCTAACCTCAAATAGCTCTTGCTTTCCCTTCTCCCCCACCTTATTCCCTTCGCTATCACCTCTTCCGCAGCCAACAATGGACCGTTGTAGGCTCCACCTTTGCTTGGCCTTCACTGCTGGTCATCATACCTCGAGTTTCCCTTCCCCCGTCTCTCAGTCTGAAGAAGGTTTGACCCGAACGTCACCTATCCATGTTCTCCACAGATGCTGCCTGACCCGCTGAGTTACTCCAGCACTCTGTGAAACGTCACCTATCCATGTTCTCCACAGAGTACAGATGCTGCCTGACCCGCTGAGTTACTCCAGCACTCTGTCTATCTTCGATCTAAA
Source organism: Okamejei kenojei (assembly GCA_035221665.1). Classification (NCBI taxonomy): domain Eukaryota; kingdom Metazoa; phylum Chordata; class Chondrichthyes; order Rajiformes; family Rajidae; genus Okamejei; species Okamejei kenojei. The sequence continues at coordinate 3,194,582 of CM069133.1, forward strand.
CCGGCATCTGCAGTTCCTTCCCATGCACATTCTGTGGGTTGCGCTGTCATGGCTACTGGCCGGTCATAGACACATTTGTGTATTTTGATTGCCAATTTATAAGCCAGTGTTGGTCCATTAGAGCATGACAACTCTTCAGTAAGTCTAGATAGAAGAGTTGTATTCATCAGTCTTCATTCAGTACCTTTAATTCTCATGTTCTGGTGGTGTGTCAACTGGTTAAGGTGAAATTATTATCTTTCGTTGAAAACAAAAGGCTTTCAAAGGAGGTTCTTTCTTTTAGTTCAGTTTTGTTTAGGGATACAGCGCGGAAACAGGTCCTTCATCCCACCGAGTCCACACAGACCAACAATCACCTCACACATTAACACGAGACAATAGACAATAGGTGCAGGAGTAGGCCATTCATCCCCTTGAGCCAGCACCGCCATTCACTGTGATCATGGCTGATCATCCACAATCAGTACCCCGTTCCTGCCTTCTCCCCATATCCCCTGACTCCGCTATTTTTAAGAGCCCTATTCAGCTCTCTCTTGAAAGTATCCAGAGAACCGGCCTCTTCCACCCTCTGAGGCAGAGAATTCCACAGACTCACCACTCTCTGTGTGAAAAAGTGTTTCCTCGTCCACGTTCTAAATGGGTTTGGGGAACTATTTACAGTTATACCAAGCCGATTAACCCACAAACCTGCACGTCTTTGGAGTGTGGGAGGAAACTGAAGCACCCGGAGAAAACCCACGCAGGTCACGAGGAGAACGTGCGGACTCTGTACAGACAGCACCCGTAGTCAGGATTGAACTCGGGTCTCTCGTGCGTTGAGGCAGCAACTCTACCGCTGCGCCACTGTACCGACCTCTTCCCCCTCATCCTCCTGCGCTCCAGGGATAATGTCCTCACCGGCCCAACCTTAACTTAACTTTTATTTTTAGACTTTAGTGATACAGCGCGGAAACAGGCCCTTCGGCCCACCGGGTCCGCACCGGCCAGCGATCCCCGCACACAAACACTATCCCACACACTCTAGGGACCATTTGCGTTCTTTACCAAAGCCCAATTAACCTACATACCTGCGCGTCTTTGGAGTGTGGGAGAAAACCGGCGCACCCGGAGAAAACCCACGCAGGTCACGGGGAGAACGTGCAAACTCCTTACAGACAGCACCCGTAGCACAGGATGGAACCCGTGTCTCTGGCGCTGTGAGGCGGCAACTCTACCGCTGCGCCACCGTGCCGCGCCTGTATGAGCTGAGTCCTAATTAACTGTAAACTAAAGTGGGCTTGCAGCCACCAGACCTGGGCTCCAGGAGCTGAACGCCAAGGAGTGTGAGCACGCACCAAGTGTGATGCTTCGAGTTATCAAGAGGGTGAGAGCTGCCAGCGCTACCCAAGATCGTTAATTAGCTACATCTGATATAAAGAGGGTTGGGAACGCAATGTTTTAAATGAGAAGTGCGTTTTGCTCTTGGCTGGCGAACAGGCAAATGAAAACATTTGGATTCCCATTGCAGTTATTCCAAAGCAACATGCAATTTCCATTTGGTAATCTCTGATTTTAGAATCTCAAAGAAAATAAACTTGGTATTGATGCAGTTCAAATGTATCTATGTTCTTCATACGCTCATGTCATCGGAACAGAATTAGGCCATTCGTCCCATTGAGTTCATTCAGTCCTTCTGCAGTTGTACAGAGCCCTAGTGAGACCACACCTGGAGTATTGTGTGCAGTTTTGGTCCCCTAATTTGAGGAAGGACATTCTTGCTATTGAGGGAGTGCAGCATAGGTTCACAAGGTTAATTCCCGGGATGGAGGGACTGTCATATGCTGAGAGAATGGAGCAGCTGGGCTTGTACACTCTAGAGTTTAGAAGGATGAGAGGGGATCTCATTGAAACATATAAGATTGTTAAGGGCTTGGACACGCTAGAGGCAGGAAACATGTTCCCGATGTTGGGGGAGTCTAGAACCAGGGTCCACAGTTTAAGATTAAGGGATAAGCCATTTCGAACAGAGACAAGGAAACACTTTTTCTTACAGAGAGTGGTGAGTCTGTGAGTGTGAGTGTCTGCCTCAGAGGGCGGTGGAGGCCGGTTCTCTGGATGCTTTCAATAGAGAGCTAGATAGAGCTCTTAAAAATAGCGGAGTCAGGGGATATGGGGAGAAGGCAGGAACGGGGTACTGATTGGGGATGATCAGCCATGATCACATTGAATGGCGGCGCTGCCTAGAAGGGCCAAATGGCCTACTCCTGCACCTATTGTCTATTGTCTATTGTCATTCATGGCTGATCTCCTCCTAACACCATTCTCCTGCCTTCTCCCCATAACCCCTGATACCTGTACTAAATAAGCATCTATCTATCTATCTATCTCTGCCTTAAAACATCCATTGACTTGGTCTCCACATCCTTCTGTGGCAAAGAATTCCACAGATTCACCGGCCTCTGACTAAAGAAATTCCTCCTCATCTCATTCCTGAAGGAACGTCCTTTAATTCTAAGGCTGTGACCTCTATTCCTAGACTCTTCCACCAGTGGAAACATCCTCTCCACATCCACGCTATCCAGGCCTTTCACTATACTGTACGTTTCAACGAGGTCCCGCCTCATTCTTCTAAACTCCAGTGAGTACAGGCCCAGTGCCGACAAACGCTCATCATAGGTTAACCCATTAATTCCTGGAATCGTTCTTGTAAACCTTCTCTGGACCCTCTCTAGAGCCAGCACATCCTTCCTCAGATTGCACTCGGAGGCCTTGGCAAAGAACTGGAGCAGGAAGTGTTTCAAGGACGAGACGAGGGATACCCAAAACATCATCTGTCCATTCCCCCCCATTGCTGTGGCCTGACCCACTGAATTACTCTGGCCTCCTCCATGGCCAGAGTGAGTCCCACCGCAAATTGGAGGAGCAGCACCTCATATTCCGCTTGGGTAGTTTACACCCCAGCGGCATGAACATTGACTTCTCCAATTTCAGGTAGTCCTTGCTTTCTCCCTCCTTCCCTCCCCTTCCCACCTCTCCCACAGCCTACTGTCTCTGCCTCTTCTTCCCGCCCCCCCCCCCCACCCCCACATCAGTCTGAAGAAGGATCTCAACACGAAACATCGCCTTTTCCTTCGCTCCATAGATGCTGCCTCACCCACTGAGTTTCTCCAGCATTTTTATCTGCCTTCGATTTTTCCAGCATCTGCAGTTCCCTCTTAAACACTGAATTACTCCAATACTTTGTGTTTCACGTCAGATTCCAGCACCTGAAATCAGTATCAAATACAGCATTGGTATGTGCAAGTTAGGCCAAAGAGATATATAGACACACACACACACACACATGCACACGCACACGCACACACACACACACACACAGATGTATATGTATATCACAATCACAATTATACTTTATTAGCCAAGTATGTTTTGCAACATATGAGGAATTTCATTTGCCAAGTCAGTAATACCAATAAACAGCAACAGATCACACAAAATACATTTTAACATAAACACCCACCACAGTGACTCCTCCACATTCCTCACTGTGATGGAAGGTGAAGAAAAGCTCATATCTCCTCCCTTCTTTGCTCTCCCGCGGCCGGGCGCTTTGAGTGCTCCGTTGACGGGACGATCTTCACTCCCGTAGCCAGCGGCGTTTTGGGCCCTCCGTCTCAGGGCGATCAAGCTCCTGCATCGGGGGTGAATCTCAGCTCCCCCACGCCGGGCGATCGAACCCAGCGTCAGG